>RJWM01000546.1:100572-179107 GCA_004363535.1 Dasyprocta punctata | reverse complement strand
TTTGTGACAGCGGGGTATTAAAGTCTCCCAGTACAATTGTATTAAGGCTTATTTGATGTTTCATGTCCATTCATAATTGTTTTATATGACTGAGTGCACTAACATTTGCTGCATGTATATTTATGATTGTTATCTCTTCCTCTTGGATTGCTCCCTTTACCAAGATATAGTGACCTTCTTTGTCTCTCTTGATCAGTCTTGGCTTAAAATTAACTTTATCTGCAAATAGAATAGCAACCCCTGCTTTTTTCTGAATTCCTGTTACATGGAGTATCATTTTCCATCCTTTGACTTTCAGTTTATGGGTTTCTTTTTGAATTAAATGTGTTTCTTGTATACAGCATATTGTTGGATCTTGCTTCTTGATCCATTCTGCCAGTCTGTGTCTTTTGACTGGTGAATTGAGACCATTAACATTAATGGTTAAAATTGATACGTATTGACTAAGCCTTGTCATGTTATTTTCCTATTACTGGCTCACCCCCCCCTTTTTCCCCTTCCCTCTAATTGTTTGCCTTTCCTGATGGATTTCTTCTGTTGGGGTTCATGGAGTTGTTGTCCTTATAATCTCTGTCTAAAATGTCCATCAGAACATTTTGGAGTGCTGCTTTGGTGGTCATGAATTTCCTCAAATGTTCTTTGTCATGGAAGTATCTTATTTCGCCATCTATTTTGAAAGATAGTTTTGCAGGATACATCAATCTGGGTCAAAAGTTGTTTTTCTTTAGAACTTGGAGTACTTCACCCTAAGTGCTCCTTGACTTGAGAGTTTGTGCTAAGTCAACTGTAATTCCAATGGGTTTTCCTTTATAAGTGATTTGTTTCTTTTCCCTAACAACTTTTAAAATTTTATTCTTGTGTTGAATTTCTGGAATCTTGAATATGATATGCCTGGAAGTAGATATTTTTTGATCATTGCTAATTGGAGTTCTATATGCCTCACTTATTTGTGTGTCAAATTCTTTTTCTCTACCAGGAAAGTTGTCTGTGAACATGTTTTTAATGTCATTTGTGGTATCTCCTGTTTTTTCATTGATTCCAATTAATCTTAAGTTATTCTTTTTTGTGTCATCAAGTAGTTTCTGGGTTGATTTCTCATGTTCCCTTGCTAGTTTTGAGAAATCTTTCTTTTCCTGGTCACTAACTGCAAGCCTGTCTTCAATATCCGAGATCCTATCCTCACATTGGCCTAATCTACTTTGAATACTTTCAATGGAGTTTTTATTCTCCTGGATATCTGTTTGAATCTGCTTTATGGGATCCATTTTATTTCTTATGTTGTGCTTCCATAATTTGTTTAAGCTTATTTTATTTTGTTTTTGTTTTTATTTTTTTGTCTGTGTCTGCTCTAACATCACTAAGCATGGTGTGTATTTTGGTAACCTCTGTAGTTATCTGACAGATTATTTCTGATTTCATTTTTTCCAGAGCCTCATTTAGTTGCTTTGTTACCTCTTTGGAGAGACCTGGTAGGGGGCTGTCAGATTTTCCAGGCTCATTGCCTCCTGGGTTTGCCTTTGGTGAACTGGGTGTTTGAGGTTATGTCTTGCTTAAGTGTCTTCTCATTTCTCTTCTTTTTTAGTTTAATTCCTAGAGTGATACTTGTTAGTTGCCTATGGTGGGTTGCTTTATAGGTGGCATTAAGGACATCCAGGTGATGATGACTTCTCTGAGGTATCTTCCAGGTGTGGCTGGTTCCTGGGCTCCGAATTTGTTGGAAGATCCCACCTCCTCATTTTGTTAGAGATGAGAAGCTGTTGCTCACCTAGTCCAGTCTCTGGTTCTTTGGCACCGTGCCTCAGTACTCTCCATGACCCCCCAGTCAATCTCAGTCCTGGACCATCAGGGCCATCATCTATCCCGAACAATCATGATAATTTTGGCTGCAGTAGCACCAACAGCACCAAACACAATCAACAAGACAATAAACTGAGCCAACCCCTGATATGCAACCCTCAACTATATAAACTGAATTTGTGACCATACAACAGAATGCAAAACAATTTTATACAATACATAAGTCCGCAATAGGTCAATTGTGTCCTCAAGGGTCAGGACCCAAAATGGATTAAGGCGAAGACAGAGAAGTGGGAAAAGAGAAAGAGATTACAAGTAGGTTGGAGGACAAAGATGAGTCCCACCAACTTGGGGAAACTGATACAGAAGACTGAAGGAAAAGAGAGCTAAAAGAGACAAAACGTAGAACAGAACAAAACCACGCCCACAAGGACACCAGAAACCATACTCACACTCAAAAAGAAAAGAAAAGAAAACAATAAAAAAGAAAGAAAAATTAAAAAACAAACTGAATAAAACAAACAAACAAGAAAAGAAGAAAAGAAAAACAAAACAAAACAAAAAATTCCACTTTCAGGACTCTCTCTGGATTCACTAATAGACAGCCTGTGGAGACAGCATCCCAAATCGTGGCACTGTATCCCCACAAGCCAGTAGTTGCTTTATGGCAGAGTAGTAGACAACCTTAACAGGTCTGCCGCGAGAGCAGACTCATTGGGCCCACCACAGTCCAAGAAATTTCCATGGGTCTGCGCCCAGCTAGGAGCTTCTGGAGGAAGCCAGCAACAGTTCTGGTTCTGGGCTTATCCAGCACAACTCCAAAATGGCTCCCGACCAATTGCTGTCTCCCACATGAGGACTGGGTCTTCTGCACTCACTGCCAGCCAGCACAGTCCTCCGCATCCGCTGTTCCACTCCACTGCCAAGTCACTCCATCATCGTCACTCTCACCATCTCCGACGTCTCCATCATTTCTTGCAACAGTATCCCCATCACCATCCTCATCATCAACCTTCTCTGGTCCCCTGTTGCTGCTGCTCACTCCTGTGCCCTCGAGGGCCAGGTGTGGTCGAGAGAGCACCAGCCTGCCACCAAACAGGCCTGAGTTCAGACCCGGCTCTGCCTCTCGCCCAATCATAGCATGGACGGGCTCAGCCTCAGTGGCCTCATCCATTACCAGGAGTCGTCCACCCCTCATTCAGTCATTCAGGGAGTGCTCACAGAGCACCAGGCTGGGGCCCCAGGGCGCTAGAGAGAGGCCCTGCCCGAGGAGCATAGTGTCTGACAGAGAAGGCGGCGACCCATGGCTGGAGGCCGTGGGAAACTTTTCTAAGTAGAGGAGTTGGGGTGTGCCAAGACTGGAAGGGGAAGGGTGCCTGTTTGGAGACTGTGATGCACCAACACTGCTCACAAGCAGGGCAAGGGAGTGCAGACAGGATGGGGCTGCAGAAGAGCAAAGGAGCTGGTGAGCCTGGCACACAGTGGGCATTAAATAAGCAAGCAGCCTTCCCTGTTCTGCTGCATCCTCCCAGGATGCCACCCCATCCTTCTGGCCCAGGATGGCTGCACAGGAGCAGCCACTGCTTTACAGTCCAGCAAGCAGAGGAAAGAAAGAAAGGATAGCCTCTTCCCTAAGGAAAATTGGTCAAAAGTGAGTCCAAGTCACACAAGGCTGCAAGGGAAGCTACAGTGAGACTTCTGTGACAAAGGGAAAGGCGAAGAGCTCCTCAGACCTGCGTGTGCCTAGGGAATTGTCCAGCTGGGGACCCCAGGCCAACAACCGCTGGATGCTCTGATGCACCAGGGTCTGGTGCAGGTTGTGTGATAGGTCCTCAGGTATTCAGGACACGGGAAGACACTCCACACCTACTGTGTTCTTCGCTAACCCTGACCTGACTGAGAGACACATCCAGTTCCCGGAACCAGGACTCGGGGGACGGCAGACAGCTGGCCAGCTGCAGGGCAGAGCAGGCACAGAGACAATGACAATGTGGTGACCGCACAGGTGAGGAAAAGCAATGGACAGAGGGCAGGGACGTCTCAGGCCTTGTAAGGCTCCCCTTGGGCAGGGTGGGTCCGTTGTCCTCCCTCTAGCTCTGACTGCAGTGGGCAGAGGGACCTGGGCAGTCCTGGTCTCCTCGTCTCCAGCAGGGTGTTTTAAGCTTGGTGCTGGTCTGAGATCATGTGCAGTCCTTTGTGCTGCAGACTCAGTGTCACCAGGGTTGTCACACAGCTCAGTCCCACTGTGGGTGTGGCCAGGGGCTGCCCCTCCCCCTCTGGAGACCTGGTCCCCACCTGTTCCTTTCTGCACCGTTGAGAGGCTCTGGAAAGCAGTGATGGCCCAGAGGTCTGGGAAGACTGGAGTCTTCTGAGGTGATGGACAGGAGCAGGGACAGTCACAGGGCACGCCTGCCTGCTGGGAGCAGGCACCACGGAGCCTAAGCTCCCATCCCGTGTCTCTCTCTCTCCCTGCTGCACCTCTTTCTCCTCTGTGGCCCTGGCAGATGTGAGGAGAGGAAAGGAGGCAGCCACCACCAGGAGACAGGCCCATTGTAGACTGGCCAGGTGCAAGGCCATTCCAGGGCCTCTGGGGACTGCTGCGGGCACTCATGCACAGGAGAGCCAGTGGCTTAGGCAGATCCTGCCAGCCCTGTGGCCCATGAGCTTCCTCCAGCACTATTCCAGGGCTGAGAACATTCTGGAACAAGTGGAGCTGGGAGCCAGGAGACATTGTGCAGAAGCACCTGACTGGCAGCCATGTCAGCACTCTGACTGTGAGTCCCTCCCAGCCTGTTTCCCCCTGCAAGTCACAGTGCGTGAGGACGGCACCAGCCCCCACACCTCCTTGTCCTGCTCCTTCCGGGAAGGGAGCTCAGCTCCTCATCAGTCTCAGTGTCCTGGGTGGGGCAGCCACGCCTGAGAGGTCCCTGCCACCCTCATGCGACCCAGCCTCGCCTGGTTTTCCATCCACCTGGCCGGTGGCTGGATCCCTCCCAGCTCCCTCCATTTCCCCCAGGGCCTTTTAATTTCTTCTCTGTGTCATAAACACAGAAGCACTGTGCAAACACCGTGCAATGGTGTCCAGGAGGCAGGACGGCTCCTACTGAAGACCGGAGCCATCAGCCACCTGCCGTCTCTCCGCCACTCTGGGAGCAGCAGGAAGCCGAGAGCCCAGGGCCCAGCGTCCAGAACCAGGCCTCACCCTTCTCCCTCCCTGTCACCTCCTACGTCCAGGGTCCTCCCACCTGGAGTGCTGACAGTGGAAGAGGAGCCGGTGTGGCAGAGAAGTGGGAAAGAGGGAGGCAGGGGAGCCTGACTTCTGCTGCCTCGGCCCTGGGGACGGAGGTTGGGTGTGGAGCTCAGCACCACCACTTCCTGCCGAGAACAGGAAGTACCTCCTTGAGCTTTGATCTCCTCATCTGCAAATGGGAATGACACTGGCACATTCCACGTTCTGTGGTTGCCATTTATTGAGATTCTGGCTGCACAGTGCTTAGCTTAGGGTAGGGTCTGCTTAAAACATAAGAATAGAAAGGCCCTGATACCAGGGAAACACCCACGCCGGCAGCCACCCACCAACGGGCCAGGATGAGCATGGGCTTCACCCAGATGGCAGCCAAGTTCCCTGCTTCCTGTAACCTGCAGCCAAGTGACAATAGCGACGCCCCACTCAGTCGTCATCACTGACAGCCACCCTGGGTGGCAGGACATTCTCTGAGCTCTGGCAGCCAGAAGAGACGCCGCGGCACAGGAGACACGGACCTGAGAGCTGGGAGCAGCGTGCTCAGCACATGGGCCTTTGGTGCCTCCTGAGATGACACCCTTGGTGTCACCACTGGAGGGCGGGGGCTTCCGAGTCACAGGGCAGCTGGCGCTGGCTCTGCCTCGATGGCCAGAAAGAGGCTACACAGATCGGCGCCTGGGTGAGCCTGGAGCCAAGGATGCTGTGCTGCTCCTGTGCCGCTGGGGCTCAGGTAGGGTGGCCCCCCAGGGTCTCCGTCCCCATTTCTGGCAGAGGGACAGGCGGCTGGGCAACAGCATACTGAACAGGGCCCAAGGCCTCACGGCACAGGTGTTGGGTGCTGAATAAGTCATGACAGAGCCCAGCCAAGCGTCTCCCCCGAGGCGGCTCAGCCACGCAGATGCTATCTGTCCGGGAAGCCAGGTGGCACCTGTGCAACCTTCTCGACAGATGGCGAGCAGACTGAGCCTTCCACTGGCCCAACTTACGTTTCCCAAGCTGGCAGTGGCTCTGCCAACTCCACATAAGACACATATGCCCCCCACCTTAACCACGCGCCCGGCCAGCGTCGCCAGCCCAGAACTCAGGCTGGGCCCTCGCCCACGGGGTTCTCCTCCTGTCCTGCACCCCTGGCCTAAAGGAGTGAATGCTGATCCCAAGGTGAAGAGAACAAACGAGAGACAGACATGTGATTGGCCACACGGAAGCAAGGCCCCAGGCACCTCTGCATCCCCATCTCCTGTGGTGGTCCTGGGCTGTGCCTCCGTGGGTGCGTTCCTGACTGTTCCAGGAGGGGAGCCCTTGCAGCCTGGCACAGATGGCACTGACTCTGCCATGACCAGTGTTGCCCTGTGGTATGGTGCCATGAGGATCCAGGGATTCCCTGGTAAAATGACCCTCCGGGCATTGCATATCAGTCAGACTCAGTTAAACTCGACAGCTTACTCTGGATATCACATCTCTGAGTATTCTTGGGCCAAAAGTAGCAAAATATGAGAGGAACAGATAAGGACAGAGCCAAGGATGACTTACTCCTAGGGGAGGGGCTTGGTTCATTTGGGAGACGGATGGACAGACAGATGGGGAGCAAGATAGCAGAAGTAGGAGTCTTGCAGGGCTTCCACATCTCCCAGAGTTTTCTTTCCCCAAGGCTCTGCAGCCATCGGTCACCGGACTGCAGGCTGCCACCCTTGCCCCATGTCTCTGCACTTTCCCAAAGGTAGTGCAGTGCTCCCCGCGCCAGCCAGGATGTCAGAGCCAGGCATGCAGGGCAGGAAGGGGGTCCACGGGCCTTGCCCCAGCTCTCATGATCCCTGGCATGGAAGCTGGTTCTTGCCCACTCTGGGCCTCTGCACCTGGTCCTGGAAACAGTGGCATGCTCATCCCCTCAAGCTATGACCAGAGGGTGAGCAGAGCTGGCTGAGTTCCAGGTCTCCATGACCAGGACAGACGAGCCTGGGCCCCTCACTGAACCTGCGTGAGAGGCTTGGTTTCCCCATCTGGTTAGGGCATGGCATCGCTCCTGGTGCAGTTGCAAGGGTGGGTGAAGCCAGGCAGCTCAGGGCTGTGAGTTCAGCTCCTAGCAGCATGGCGCAGCGCTACCCAGTGCTCCCCGCCTGCCTCGCAGGGACATGTGCACGTCTGCCGCCTCCCTGCAGCAGCTCGGAGACAGACACTGAGCCTACTCTGCCTACAGACGAAGAGAACAAGATACAGCCACCACGCTCCCATCCCTGGGCCACATGGCTGGAGAGCGGCCAAGCTGGGATTCGAATCCAGGCCCCTGGCTCCTCCCTGGCTCTCTGCCTCATGCCAGGGCCTCAGCCAAGGGAGCCTCTGTGCAGCCCCTGGATGCACTGCAGACAGGATCCCCCTTGCGCCCTCATCGCCTCATCTGCCAGGTCCTCCCCAGGACCCAGCCCTTGTGCCCCATGCCGGGTCCCCCCATTCTGCAGCTGAGAAGAGCTGGAGCCTCTTTTCCAGGCACCTGCTGATAGGCTACCAGGCACTGGGCCAAGCACAAGTGGACACGGCCTGGTCTCTTGGCATCTCCGGGGGGCAGACCAGCCCCTGCTCCCCCAGTCAGCTCTGTGGAGTCCTCCCCACCTCTGTGCCCCAACCCTGGGCAAAGAAGTCCACCCAGGGGCTTTTAGCCTCCACGACCACCCCAGGAGGTGGGCAACGTGGCGCAGTCATCCTGAGGTGGGCAAGGCAGTCCCTGAGGTAAACAGGGCAACAGAGGCCCAGAGAGGGCATGTGACGTGTTGGAGGCCACTCCTGAAGGTGCTGGTGCTGTTCCTTGCACCCCTGGTCCACGAGATGCAGCCTCCCTCAGGTCTGGGGGACAGGGCCTTTCCAGGGCAGGGCATGGCCCTGTCATCATGATGTCCCTGACCTGGGGAAAGCAGAATGGCGGCTCCTCTCCTGGCCCTGACTCCAGGGCCTCAGAGGACCCACTGTCCTCCCCCGATCTGGAAAGTGCGGGAGAAAATAAGCCTGAGAAGTTAAGACTTCGTTCTCCTCCCTCTTCTATCCCAGGAGGTGGCATGGTCGTCTGAAAGGGGCCTCATGCTGGCAGTAGAGGGAGGAGGCAGTGGGGCCTCCCATCCCCACAGAGTCCACAGGGATCCCCATTTTGCCCTGGTGTTCAAATCTGGGGAGTCATTTCAGCCTCAGTCCTAGCTGCTGATGTGTGGGCCTCTGTTGGGCTGAGCACGACCAGCTGAGGGGGTCAGGACAAGGGCGGTGTGGCCAGTACTGCCTCTACCCTGCATGGCCCAGCTCTTACCAGGCCTCAGTCACCCATCTGGGAAAGGGACTCCTCACTTGCCAAAGTCCCTGAGGTAGGAGGAGGAGAGGCCCCCCCCAAATGCACACTGCCCGCCACAGAGACTCCACGCAGGGCAGGAGAGAGGAGCCCTGGGCACAGGCCCCCTCCAAGACTGCTGACCCTGGAGAAACCAAGACGAGGAGAGGGGTCTATGCCAGGATCTCAGGCCCATGCTTGTTCCCATGGACCAGGACTGTGTGGTGCCCCATGCCTGCCTCAGTCAGAAGCCCCCACGCGTGCCCTGTGTGCAGCAGTGCCAGCCCACCTGCCACCCGCACATGCAGAAACTGCTCAAGGAAAGTGGTGTTGCCATGGCAACACCAGACTGGGCTGGAGAGGGCCACGCTTGCTCCCTGGACTGGCTCCTCCAGGCCAGCGCCATCCCCACCTCACTTGGTCCCAGCCAGGAAAACCTGGGCAGGCACTGGGGATGCTCGGCTCCCGCAGGCTGGCGAGGGGCCCCACGGACACAGAGCCCAAACTCAGCTGCCAGAGGACGGCCCCAGCCCGCAGGACCTCGAGCAGAGGGAGGAGAGGAGGGGGAAACAGAAGAGGTTCGCAAATGCAAGGCCCTTTGCGGAAGCAACACAGGGAAACAGCACAGTGGCCAGGCCCCAACTTCTTCCTGGGTGGGAGTGGCCTGAGTGTGGAAGACTCTGGAAAGTCTCTGTGGGAAACTGAGTCCCAGAGCTGCGAGCCTGCAGTACAGCAAGTACTTCCCAAAGTCCTTCCTTAACCTTGTTCTGTCCCACACCCACGGGGAGGTACACGCACAGGTTCCACCTGGGGGATGAAGAGACCCAAGGCAAAGCCTGGGTGCTGGCACACAGCTGTCATCCCAGCACTCTAGGAGCCTGAGGCAGGAGTGTTACAAGTTCCAGACCAGCTTGTACAACTTAAGCACTTAGCAAGGCCCTGTCCCAAAATGAAAAATGTAAAAAGGGCTGAATGTGGCTCAGTGGGAAGGCTCTGGGTGCAATCTCCCATACTGAAAAAAGAGATGAAGCTCACCTCCTCTGCCACATGTGGGCACACATGCACACACGTTCACACAAACAGGTTGCAGCCTGTTTTTAAGATGTTTGTGATTTTTTAAAAAATAGAAATAAAGAAACAGAGACTTTCCAGGCCTGAAGGAAGGGGCTAGACTTGGGTAGAGGGCATCAGACAGGTCTACAGGGAAGGGCGCACAAGATCCCGAACAGGAACTGCAGGGTGAAGAAGACAGTTTTGGGACCAGGCACTGTGGAGCTCATGGGTAGAGCCCTGTCAATTTGATTCAAAGGGTGGGACAAAGACGGATTCCTTCATGCATGTGCAAGTGTGTGTGCGTGTGCACTTGCGGTGCTGGGGGCAGCACTTGGACCAGTGCGTGTGCCAGGCCAGGCCCCTGAGTAAGCGGCTCAGCCCCGTCTTCTCCCAGAGCCTTCCTCTCGCAGACCTCTCCACCCGAGGCCGTGTCGCACTGGTGGGCTCGGGTGATGGCCAAGGCTCTGATCACGATGGCACGGCACAGGATAAGAAAGACCTAGGACCCTGGAGACGCACCTGGAAGGAGGCCCCTGCCTCCCTCCCGAGTTCACAGAGAGGTTGCTGTGTGGCCTGCAGGGCGTGGGGCTGGGGCTTACACTCCGCCTTTGAGGCTCTCAAGGGCTGGACACCCCAACAGAAGAGCGGCACAGGAACGATCACCACTGGGAAGAAACGAAGAAAATCTGAGCCCCCCACCCGCCCCTGGAGAGCTAAGCGCCTCGACCAGCACTGCCCCTGCCCATCTGTGGGAGCTGCTTGTCAGGACGGAACTGCGTGGCTCCTTCCCTTCCTGTGATCTGTTACCCAGGCACCTCTGACTTGCGGACGCTCGAATAGCACCTCAGAGTGTCAAGTCACATCTCCCATGACACCAGCTACCCGAGCAGGCAGGAGGCGATCTCTCGAGGCAGATCAGCTGGCAGGAGGTGGCCCAGTTATGCGCCACCGGCCCTGGGGGCATCTTGCCCATCCTCCCTGGACTCAGGCTCTTCAGCCTCCCCTGCCCAGCCCAAGAGCAGCTGACCAGGTGAGAGCCAGAGCCACCCGTGTCCCTCGAGTCTGTGCACATGGGGCCCCTGCCCGGATCACCACGCGGCCCTGGCATCTCCTCACCCTGCACAGGGTCACCCTGACCCCTTCACCATCCATGAGACCCCAGCCTCCCCTGCCGGTCCCCACAGGCCACACTCGTCCTTCACCTGGCAGTGTCTTCCGCAGGAGCCACTGGCTCACTGCCCTGTGCTGAGGCTCAGAGTCACTGTCACCATTTGCAAAGGGCCCTGTCCAGCCACCTCTCGCCTCAGCCCTTCCTCCCGTCCCTGCAGACCACTGAGGCAGAGACCACACCAGCACCACCCTGCATGTCACCGGCCCAGACACGGCCTCCTGTGCCAGCTGTGCTGTCCTGGAGATCACTTTTTCTGGGCGCCAACACCCACCCCAGGGACTCAAGACCCATGGGTGAGGGGACTGCATAGTGCGGGGGCATCCTCCATTTGAACAGCTGCTTTGACGTAAGAAGAATTTAAAATCAAAATATTGTAAAAGCTGCACAAACAGTAAATCCAACTTAGCCCTCAGGAAAGTAAAATAAACGCTTCTGTTTCTGTCTGTGTGGGTGACACAGCGGCACCAAGCCAAGGGGAGCTGCACACTTCCAAGGGGAGGACGACAGGGTGCGGCCACCGCCCCCCATGATGGGGTCCCTGCCCCACTGGACACACAGGATGTGGGGGCAGGTGGGGAGCTGGGGGAGCGCACCCATCCAGTCCCTTCCACCTGCACTGTGTGTCCTGTGCCACCTGCCCCCAGGGGCCTCAACCCTGCCCAAGGAGACAAGGTGGAGAGTGGCCATGGTCCAGGAGAGATGACAGGGTCCAGGACGACCCTACAGAGCAGCCACAGCATCCAGCTGCTTCGGGAGGGAGGGGTCCCTGAGGCCGTGGTGGCGAGCAGGGTCTCATGGGGTGCACTAGCCGGGCACAGCTCTGAAGCTGTCAGCACCCAGAGTGCCACTGCATCCTGGTGGATGGAGAAGCCATGGAGGGGACATGGGGGCCTGGCTGGGCAAGGCTGCCACAGGCCTGGCAGCAACCAGAGCTCCCGAGCCAAGCCTTACACCTGCCACCACAGCCCACACAGCCCAAGGTGGCTGCCCAGCCCTGAGACCGGGCAGGGCCAGCACAGCCTGGCCAGCCACCGATGGTATCCACAGCACTGTGCCTCCACCAGGCCCAGACACTGAATGCATCACTGCTCTTAGAGGACCTCACAGCCCACCTCACCCCTCCCAATCCACACATATGTGTGCGTATGTGCATAGGAGTCTGTGTGTGTGTATGCATACCTCGGTGTGCATGTGTATGTTGGTGTCTGTGCATGTGTGCATGCATGTCTCTCTGTGTGCATTGTGTGTGTCCATGTGTGCATGTATGTAGGTGCCTGTGTGCATGTGTGTATGCATGGCTCTGTGTGCACATGTGTGTATGTGTGTGCATGTGTAGGTGTGTCTCTGTGTATGCGTGTGTGTAGGTGTCTGTGTGCACGTGTGCATGAGTGTCTCTGCACGTGTGTGTAGGTGTCTTGTGTGTATGTGTGTATGCATGTGTGTCTCTGTGTGCGCCTGTGTGTAGGTGTCTGCATGCATGTGTGTGCACGTGTGTCTCCATGTGTGCACGTGTGTAGGTGTCTCTGTGTATGTGCACGCATGTCTCTGTGTGTGCATGTTGTAGGCGTCTGTGTGTGTATGCCTGTATGTATGTGTGTAGGTGTCTGTGTGCATGTGTACTTGTGTGTCTCTGTGTGTGCACATGTGTAGGTGTCTGTGTGTGCATGTGTGTATGCATGTCTCTGCACATGTGTATAGGTGTCTGTGTGTGTGCATGCATGTCTCTGTGTGCTCATGTGTGTAGATGTCTGTGTGTATGCATGTGTGTTTGTGTATATGTACATGTGTGCATGCAGGTCTCTGTGTGCATGTGTGTAGGTATCTGTGCGTGTATGTATGTCTTTGTGTGTGTGTCTCAGTGTGCATGTGTGTAGGTGTCTGTGTACATGTGTATGTGTGTCTCTGTGTGTGCGTATGTAGGTGTCTGTGTGTTTGTGTGTGTGTGTTTCTGTGTGTGCATGTTGTAGGTGTCTGTTGTGCCTGTGTGTATGCATGTCTCTGTGTGCACATGTGTGTAGGTGTCTGTGTGCACGTGTGTGCATGTGTCTCTGTGTGCACATGTGTGTGTCCGTGTGTGTGCATGTATCTCAGTGTGCGCATGTTGTTGGTATTTGTGTGTGCATATGTGTATGTGTGTCTGTGTGTAGGTGTCTGTGTGTGTGCATGTGTGTCTGTGTGTGTGTGTGTCGTGTGTAGGTGTCTGTATGCACATGTGTGCATGTGTGTTTCTGTGTGTGCTTGTGTGTTGGTGTATGTGAAAGTATGTGTATGTATGTATGTCTCTGTGTGTGTCGTGTGTAGGTGTCTGTGTGTACATGTGTGTAGGTGTCTGTGTGCATGTGTGTGCATGCATTTCTGTGTGTGTGTGTTGGTGTCTCTGTGTGTGTGTTAGTGGCTATGTGTACATGTGTGTATGCATCTGTGTGTGTGTTGGTGTCTGTGTGCACATGTTGGTGTCTGTGTGTGCATGTGTGCATGTATGTCTCTATGTGTGCATGTGTTAGCATCTGTGTGTACGTGTGTAGGTGTCTGTGTCAGCATGTTTGTATACGTCTCTGAGTGCACGTGTGTTGGTGTCTGTGTGCACGTGTGTACATGTGTGTCTCTGTGTGAGTGTGTTTTGGTCTCTGTGCATGTATTGGTGTCTGCACACATGTGTGTATGCATGTCTCTATGTGTATGTGCATATTGGTGTCTGTGTGTGCACGTGTGCATGTGTGTCCCTGTGTGCATGTGTATGTTGGTGTCTGTGTGTACATGTGTATAGGTGTCTGTGTGTGTGTTGGTGTCTGTGTGTACATGTGTGTAGGTGTCTGTGTGAGCATGTATGTTGGTGTCTGTGTGTACATGTGTATAGGTGTCTGTGTGTGTGTGTGTTGGTGTCTGTGTGTACACGTGTGTAGGTGTCTGTGTGAGTGTGTGTGTTGGTGTCTGTGTATACATGTGTATAGGTGTCTGTGTGTGTTAGTGTCTGTGTGTACATGTGTGTAGGTGTCTGTGTGAGGATGTGTGTTGGTGTCTGTGTGCACGTGTGTGCATGTGTCTGTGTGCTCCTGTGTAGGTGTCTGAGCATGTCTATATGCATGTCTCTGTGTGCATATGTGTTGGTGTCTGTGTGCATATGTGTGCATGTATGTCTCTGTGTGAGCATGTATGTTTGTGTCTGTGTGTACATGTGTGTAAGTGTCTGTGTGAGCGTGTGTGTATGCATACTGTGTGTGCATGTGTGTTGGTGTCTGTGCATATGCGTGCATGTGTGTCTCTGCGTGTTTTTGTGTCTGTGTGCATGTGTGTGTTGGTGTCTGTGTGTGCGTGTTGGTGTCTCTGCGTGTTTTTGTGTCTGTGTGCATGTGTGTGTTGGTGTCTGTGTGTGCGTGTTGGTGTCTGTGTGTGCATGTGTGACGCTGTGTGCATGTGTGTGTGTTTGGGAAATTGGGGGAGGACCTAGGGAGCTCTACCACTGAGCTGCATAATTGGCCCTTTCAATTGTTTGAGACAGGGTCTGGCTCAGTTGCCCAGGCTGGCCTGGAACTTGTGGCCCTCCTGCCTCAGCTTCCCAAGTTGGCTTTGCAGTACTAGCCAGAGGCTCAGCAGGGCCCAGCAGGCCTGGTCTCCCTCCCCAGCAGCTCTGCTCTCCTCTGGGGAGCTACGAGTCCCAGAAGACGCAGTGCGACGGCATCCTGGTCAAACTGGCCCCTGGGGTGGAGGGTGCTGGGTCCTGGCACAGCAGTGGCTCCTGATCTGAGGTCTGCGCCTGCAGTGCACGCACAGCAGGTGACTCGGAGATGCTGCAGCAGTGTGTGATCCACTGTGTAACCTCGCTGACTCTAAAAATATACCTGAAACTGGGGCACGGGAGGATGCTGAAGGAGAGGCCCTTGGTGAGTCAGCCAGCACCCACGGGCTCGAGGGGATCCATACCCCACAGTCCAGGGCCAGAGGCAGGGACTCTCAAACCCACGGTTTGTGCAGGACAGGAGAGCCCTCACCACACCAGGGAAGACACTCTCAGCTTCAAGCGCCAGAGATCAGGGGAACAGCTGCTCAGCTACAAGGGCATCAGTGCCTCCACCATGTGCCATCCCCAGGGAGGGTGTCTGTCTCCCAGGTCCTCTCTGCTTTGCTGTCCTAGCACTTTGACTCCTCAGCCTCAAGTCTGCTGCCTCCTGCAACAGAATGGCTGCCACAGCACTGGATATCAAATCTTAGTATCAAAAGCTAACAGCAGTTTCCTCCATTCCTCCAATGTGGCTGCCTCCCCCAAGTGGCCTTCTGTTCTGTGAGGAGGGAAAGTTCCCTTGCTTGTTGCCAGCCAGAGCCAGGCCAGTGTCACCTTGCCCCAGTCGCCAGCAGAAGGGAATGCAGGTATGGGACTGGGCTAGATGACATTGTGGTGTGGAGGGCATAGGCATCACTCTGCAAGTCCTGTCTGTGAGATGGGGACCATTCCCAGTCACATGGGGAACCCTCGGGGGTCACAAGGAAATGCTGCTCCCACAGGAGCCAGGAATGTTGGCCTTGCTGTTTGAAGACCCCTGAAGCAGGTGCCTGGTCAGGGAGAAACTGCTTTCAGGGAGAAGCGTCCAGGGCTGGGGACAAGACTCAGAGGCAAGCACTGAGCCATCAGGAGAGACAGAGACAGAGACAGAGACAGAGAGACAAAGACAGAGGGACAGAGACAGACAGAGACAGGGAGAGAAGAGAGAAAACAGGGAGCCCTTCTCTGTCAAATAATGGGAGGACTCACCATGCCCCAAGGACTTCACACTGAGGACAGACAGAGCTGTCAGAGGAGCCGTGGAGAGGGAAGAGCAGGAACAGCTCTGCTGCCCACACCTGCAGGCGGCTACACTGGGGCTGGGACAGGGCTGCAGAGGCTTCGAGCTGCAGAGCTCTAGGGAAGGGCAGGAGGCCTGGGTGGGGAGATGTGGGGACGTGGCCAGTTGTGTGAGGCAGCAGGTGACCTTGCCCTCCGCTGGCCGCACCGTTTGGTCCCCTTGGCCCAGTCTGAGCACCCACGGCTCTCCTGCCTGTGAAATGGGTGTCACTGGCCTCCGTCCTCCTCGCCACTCTCACGTCTCCAGCCCCGGGACCTCACCAGTGCCTGTGTGCAGAGGCAGGAGGGTGGCATCAGGAGGCGCTGGCACTCACAGGCTGGGCCTGGGCCCTAGCTGCTTGCCTGTGACAAGACCCTTCCTGTGCCTGCTCCGGCCTGCACTGACCAGCAGACCCACCTTGGTGCTCACCACAGGGCCTGGCACGAGGGTACTGAGCAGCACAGACTGCAGGGTCACCGCCGCACAGTGCAGAGTCAAGGTGGTCACAGGGCTGACAGCCATGGCCCATGTGTGGAGGGCTCAGAGAGACCTGAAAGACAGGGACCCCGGGGAACCCTAGGCCCAGGGACACCACAGGTCACGTGGCTCTCCTGCTGGGACAAAACACCCAGAGGATTACCTGAGGAAGCAAAGGCTTGTGAGGCTGAGGGTTTGAGTCTGAGACCCTGGTGCACACAGCGAGGGAGGGTGAGGCCGAACAGGAAGAGCTCAAAGGATGGGGGGTGGGGGTGGGCAGCTTCCCACCAGCCTCTCAGCTACTGCATCTGCTGACAGCAGCACCGGGGGATGCCCAGGGCACACGAATTCAGTCTCATGCTGTATACACAAGAGAAATGAAGGGAGGCCTGGGATCCCAGTCTTCCTGAGCTGCGGCAGCAGTGGCCTGAGCTGGCGCCTCATGACAGACTTGGTGTTTTATCCTCAGAGCCTGGAAAGCCATTGACTGGCTCAGAGTAGGGATGTGACAGTGGGGCCTGGTGACACATGTCTGTAATTCTGGCACTCGGGAGGCTGAGGCAGAAGGAATGCACCAAGGAGACCAGCTTGAGCTACATAGTGAGTTCAAGGCCAGCCTGGACTACATAGCAAGACCCTATCTCAAAACTAAAAAACAACAACAAAATAAGGAAATAACATAGTCATTGTACTATGTTAGAAACAAGCTAAACACCCATACACAGGAACAATAACACAAAAGATGGCACATCCATTTGCACCGAGAAACGTGGCCACTTAAAAGAACACATAGTTCTTCCTGCAGGGAAGTGAGCAGCCTCCAGGGTACCTGAACTGGACACAGCCAGGGCAAGCAGCATTGTCACCGCAGCCATGCTCCATGCTGGGAGTGTCCCGAGACCCAGGCAGCCTCCAGGGTACCTGAACTGGACACAGCCGGGGCAAGCAGCATTGTCGCTGCAGCCATGCTCCATGCTGGGAGTGTCCCCGAGACCCAGGCAGCCTCCACGGTACCTGAACTGGACACAGCCAGGGCAAGCAGCGTTGTCGCCGCAGCCATGCTCCATGCTGGGAGTGTCCCTGAGACCCAGGAAGCGAGGGCTGCAAGGCACAGGGCCTGCAGTGGGGACCCTGGCTGGGATGGGGGTACCTGCCTCCCAGCTGCCCACCCGGGCAGCCTCTCCCTGGATAACCAAGGCTGGAAGCTGGGACAGAGAGCCAATGTAAGCCCTCTCCCTCTGTAAATCCAGTCGGAAAACACAGCCAGCACTTGCACGGTCTGGCCCAGATGTCCCCTTGGCTCCGTGGGGGGCTGGGGAGTGATGGGAGGTGTGGCCTGATGGGATGGGCGGGTGGCTGGGGTGCGCCCTCGGAGGGAGCCAGCGATGTCCTCATCCTCTCTTTGCCCCTTGTGCTCAGCACAGACACCTGCTCCTCTCATGCCTACCCTGGTGTGCCGGGCTCACATGCACGGATGTCCCTAAAGCTGCCGGCCACACAGACCTTTCTCCGTGAGGGCCGCGGGCCTCAGGTGCAGTGCCAGTGGCCAGAAGCTGACTGGCGAAGCTCACTCAGCAAAGCGCAGAGCAGCCTGCAGCCCTGGCTCGGGCGCACAGATGCGCCACGGAGGAGCACGGCTCCCCAGAGAAGTGCGCGGAGGATCTGACCCCGGGAGCTGCATGTGGAAGACACGCACACGCACACGCACAAAGCCTTCCACGTGCACACTCACAGCCTCACACGAAACAGCCAAACCGCAACTGCCAGGACAGGCAGGAAAACAAATGGCAGTGAGATCCCTGCGGTGGTGGAAGAGCACTGAGCCACGAACAGGAGCGAGTGAGACTCGCAAGACAACACTGAAGGCCCGGGCTGGGCGCCGCGCAGCGTCGCAAGTGCTGTCAATCTGGAAAAGGATGAAATTAAACTGACAGGTGAATTATCTTTAATTCAAACCACCTTTGCCAGGCACCGGGGGTGGAAAGGGAATGATCGCAGAGCGCTGGGGAATTTTCAAGGTAATGGAAATGTTCCACGCTGAGACTGGCAGCATCACGTGACAGTGAACTCCTTCAGCCCACGGAGCAGTGCACCCACGAAAGGGAGCTGCACTCTGCAGGCAATGCCTCTGAGTTCCTCATGGATTTTCGCAAACTCTGTGAAAAGGACAGGAACCTCGGGGCACACTCTCCGCATCCCCACTGTTAGGGGAACCCAGATCACATCTTCCCAGAAGAGGTGCCGCGACCGCAGAGCCAACCCCTACTGTAGAACGTCAGGCTCTGCCTCTCAACCTGACTTCTGCTTCCTCAGACCTCCAACAACCCACGGGAGGTGGGCAATCGGTGAGGACAGGACAGGGAGGCTAAGAAGAACCACCTCAGTGAGCTGCCAGTTCCCATGGTCCTAACCCTAACGCAGCCCCAGCCCTAGGGCTAACCTTCACCTAACTGGGACCCCAGCCTTACACTAATCCTAACCCTGCTCTAACTTTAACCCCAGTACAAACCTTCACCTGTGACCCTAGACTAATCCTAACGCTAATCGCGCTCAAAACCTAAAACCAGTACAACCCATCACCTAACTGTGAACCCAGCTTTACCCTAACCCTAACCCTGCTCTAACCATACCCCAGTACAAATCTTTACCTGTGACCACAGTCAAATCCTAACCCTAATCCTGCTCTAACCCCAGTCCCAGTACAAAAATTCACCTGTGATCCCAACCCTACACTAACCCAACTCCTGCTCTAACACTAACCTCAATACAAACCTTTACCTATGGCCACAGTCTAATGCTAACCCCAATCCGGCTCTAACCCTAACACCAGGACAAAACTTCACCTAACTGTGACCACCACACAATGCTACCCCAAAACTTGCTCTAACCCTAAACCAAGTACAAACCTTCACCTGTGACCCCAGCCTAAGCTTAACCCTGACCCAGTGCTAAACGTCACCTGAGACCCCAGCATAAACCTAACCCTGTATAACCCTATCCCTAACCATAACCCTAACTCTAACCTTAACCCTAACCCTAACTTTAACCCTAACCCTAATCATAACCCTAACCCTAGCCCTTCTGACCTTATCCCTTACCCTCTGACCCTAACTCTAATGCCCAAAACCCAACCCTAACCCTTCCTTAGCCCCGACCCTTGTTGGGTCAGTGGTTCTCTGGCACCCTGGGTAAAGTGGCGGGGTTGGTGGGGAGGGGGAGGCAGGGAGCCCAGCAAACCTGGGCTTGCTGTGTCAGGAGGGGTCTGGAGGGGAGCACCCACCCCCAGTGCCATGCGGAGCCTGGGGTTCCACAGAGTGTGGGGGGCCAGCAGAGTGTGGCACGGGGGAAGATGGAGGTGACCACACCCGGGGACTGAGGTCAGAAAGCCAGCTTTTGAGTTGTGACTGCAGTAACTTGCCCTGCGTTGAGTCAAGCCACCGATGCCTCAGTCTCCCCATCAGTGAACAGGGCAGTTCTGGGAGCTGCCCAGGTCTGCCTGGGCCTGTTATTAACAAGGGGGTGTGGCCATTAGCAGCCCCTGCCCCCCAAGTTGCCACTGATTGGACACTGGGCAGGGCCCTGCACATGGGCAGGCAGCCCATTGGGCAGGGGCTCATGATGCAACTGCTGCTCAGCAGCCCCACGTACATGGAGCTCCAGGGGGAAGGGACAGTGGCTGTGTCCCCGACTCCAGTGCTCCCAGTGGCCCTGGTGTCTGGGGCACGGTCACCTGACAGCACCTGTGCCCTGGCGCCAGCCAGCCTGCCAGCTGAAGGTGGGGCGGGCTGCAGGCCTCCCTTACTTTGCAGACGAGGACACTGAGGCCACACCAGCTTCTAGTGCTGCGGCGGGAGGACGCTCCCGAGAAAAGCACATTCACTTTGTAGTTCAGTAAAAATAAATTTTTAAAAACGTACGCTGTCATCAGCCTTGGGATGCGCTGGGCTGGGAACGCAGTACATGTTGTTCTAGGCTTTATTTAGTGCGGGTTCGTGTCCAGGGCCAGCTCACTCCCGTGCCAGCCCAAATGAGTCACTCCGAAGCCCGTGCTGGCCGTCAGCTCTCCTCGGGGCCTTTTCCAGCCGCTAACCACTTCAGAGCTCCTCAGAGTCGATGAGCTGTGGACCCTGCTCCCAGTGGGCACCGTCCACTGCTGGACGTGGCCCCTGGCATCCACACCTTGGCTCAGTTGGTGGCAGGACCACCATGCACACTCAGAGGGTCAGCACCAACTAGGTCCTGTGGGGTGCTGGGTAGGACCAGAGCAAGGGGCCCTGGCAATGCAGGCCCCCAGGCCCAGGGACACACGAGGGCCCCCAGGCCCAGGGCACCTGCAGTGCAGTGTGGGTGTAGCACTCGTGAGAGCCCTGCGTGGCAGGTGAGGGGCCGGGAAGACAGGCGCCCACTTGACCCAATCCTGGCCACCCCACTGCCATGGGCACCACCTGCTGTCCACCAGCTCAGGTGAGCATCCCCCCTGGCCTGTGAGCCACAGCCTCCTGGACAGCTGACAGCCAAAGGCTGCGGGGAGCCAGAGGTCCACCTGGGGAGCTGTGGGCAGGCCACGTCCCCTCCAAAGCCACCCCACGCCACCACGAGGCTCAGCCCAGTCACGCCTCCCACCCACCCCAACTTCGCCACCCCAGTCCAGGCCCCACCCTGTGCAGGAGGCCGCCTGGCAGCGTCCTGCCCTCTGCACTGTGGCCCTGGCTTCTCTTCTTGCTGGCCCATGGCCACCTCAGCCCCTCATCACTGCCTGGAGCATCATCTCCGTGGGTCTTGGTGGCCTCGTGGGTGGGGTGCAGGTGGGGAGCAGTGAGGGGGGCAGAGGCAGTGGTGGGCTTGATTGAAGGCCAAGCCCCTCCTGCTTGGGGGACCCCAAGGAGCCTCTCTCCGTCCCCGTCCCTGGTCTCCACCTGCAAGACAGGGCCAGTAACAATGCCCTATCCAGGACTGCCAAGTGCATGCAGCGCTGTGTGCGTGTCCTCCCCCTTGTCCACCTAGTAGCGGTCATTACTGAGAGAGGACAGGGTGCAGGGACACGGCAGGCTGTGACAGGGACACTGCACGCGGTCCATGGTATCAGAAACCAGCCCTGCAAGCCCGAGGGAGGGCAGAGGCCAGGGGGCTTGGCCCCAAGAGGAGGATGGGAGCTGAGCCTGCACAGAGCAGTGATCCCCACCCTGGCCACAGGAGGCAAGGACGTGGCCCGTCGGCCATGCTGAGCGCACACCACGGCAGGGCCAGCACCACTGGTGGGGTCCCGCAAGTTTCCTGCAGTGTCTCCTCCCCTTCCCTCCGTGGGACTCGGGGGAAGCTGACCTTCCAGGGCAGAGCTCAGAACTGCAGGGGACCAGAGAGAGTGTGGGTGTCAGCGTGAAAGATGTGTGGACAGCACAGCTGGGCATGGCAGGACACTGCAGTCCCCGCTCTGATCAGAACCCTGGGAAGACTGGCTGGCACCCTGCCCATCTGATCAGGGCAGTGTGGCATCAGGTGCTGGTGACAGCAGCAGGCAGCAGGAGGGTGACACCGCTTTCCCGGGGACATGGGGACAGTGACGGAGATGGCCCTGGGGTCAGGGGCCTACAGGACACCTGTTCACTATGAGCTCTGTCTTGGTTACTTTTCCCTCGTTGCTGGTACAAAATACCTGACGCCCAAAATTAGGGAAGGAGAAGTTTATTTCTCTTACAGTTTTTGGAGGTTTCAGTCCATAAATAGCTGGCTCCAAGGCAGGGCGGCATGGCACTGGGGCAACACTTCAAGGCAGCAGCCAAACAGAAACAGCCAGAGTAAAAGGGGCAAGAGCAAGCCTCTTCTCCTCCCTTATACTGTACACAGGACACCCCTCCCCCAGGCTGGGTGTAGCATTCACAAATCTCCTTGCCTTCCTTTGCACAGGATGAGGATGTTTACAAAGTAAGACCCTGGCTCCCTGCTGAGTCTCTCAGTTAAACTTCTGACCTTCTCAAATTGACACAATGAACAGGTAACTGCTTGTGCTCTACATTCCAGGATGCAGAGCTGCTGAGTTACTTAATTAAGCTTCTAGACTTCTCAAGTTGGCACAATGTATCAACCATAACAAGCTCCAGCCCCTCACCCGCTGGCCCTGTAGGTCTAGGGTCCAGTCACCTGCCACAGCCAGAAGAGGAGGGACTTGCCCAGCTCTGGTGGGCTCGGAGGCTCCAGCCCAGCCGGGCAGGGAGGGGGAGGCTCACAGACAGAGCCCAGGACCCAGTCCTCCACCCATGGCCTCATGCGGACACAGTGAGTGCCTGAGACAGGCCGCCCGCCTCCCAGGGTCCCGAGCCTCACTCCCCAGAGGACAGAAGCACGGAGCCAGGCACCTGTTCCTGCTCAGGGCTCTGACACCCAGGAGGGATGAGGAGGCAGGAGCAGGCTGGGCCTCAGCCAGGGGCCCAAGGCCGGGAGAGGTGAGCCTCAACCTGAGAACACAGGAGGCCCGGAGCAGCAGAGATTTGCACCAAGCTCTGTCCTCAAATGACCATGGAGGGCCCTGTGTTTGGCCACTCGCTGGTCCTGAGTGGGCGTGTGGCCCAATTCTGGATGACAGTGACACAAAGAGAAACCTCCAGAAGCAGGGGGAGTGGTGGTCAAGAGTTTGCTCAACAGATGTAAAAGCCGTATGAAGAGAGGCTCTTCTGTTCCCTCCCTCCCTCTTCTAGACTCCGTGGTAAGGGATTCCATGCCTGGAGCAATGGCAGCCACCTTGTGACCATGAAGCATCAAATGTAAGGATGAGGTCCAGCAGATGCAGGCACAAAGTGGGAGGACTAAGATGACCAAGGACAGCACACACCCAGGGGTCTTGCTGCATGAGAGGCAGCCAGCATGCAGGCCACACTCGGTGTTCTGCACCTACAGCCACCACCTCTGCCCACTTGGTGGCTCCTGGTTGTTTCCTGAAGCCAGGCCAGCTGCTGTCTTCCTTGCCGACCATCAGCAAACGGCTGTTGAGCGCCCGATGGCCCCACTGTGTTCCAGGTGATGGCGTGGTGACTGACAAACAGACCAGTCATGTGCTGTGCTGAGTGTCAGGCCCTGGAGGAAGCTGCTGGCCGCTGGGCACGGTGCTGGAGGGGATGGAAGGGGCCCGCACGGCCGGCAGCACACAGCAAGGCGGCTGGGGGGGGCCAAGTCAGGATGTGGCCCCGGGCCAACTCTGTGACAGTCCTCCCCAGTGCCGGGCCACCTCTGACCCGCTGTCCCACGGCCTCAGGTCGCACCCTGGCTTGGCTACCTGCCCAGTGGGCCGGGCCCTGTGACCTCCTCCTGCCTTTCAGACTCGCTGTCTGGGACGGGAGGCGAGGAGGAAGGCATCTGTCCCTCGTTCCAAGGAGAGCATGGCCCACAAGCTCTGAGCCATCAGAGGCCGCAGGACCCTAGTGGGAGCCACTCCCCACAGCTCCTTTCCCCGAGACTCCAGCCTGTCGCACACGGTAAGTGCCACCGCCTGCCGCCCTCCTTCCCCAACCCTGGCAAGCCTGCGCCTCAAGCCCAGGGGTCAGCGAGGGTCCACCCATGGCCTCCTCCGCCTGTGGCCTCCTCCAGCCCTGGGCCCAGAGGGGAGCAAAGACTTGCCCAGGTCACACAGCACCCTGCTCAGGGCAGCCCGGCCCCCAGCTGACCCCAAATCCATGCCCATGGTCCAGCCTGGGGGAGCACAACTGTGATCCCCACGGGCCCCGGCCCCCATCAGTGTCTGAAGCCCCCGGCACAGCCTCTCCCTGCTGACAGCACCCGGGGCGCAGAGGCGTCGCTTCCGGGCCTGTTTCTTCTCCAAGCTGGGACCGGCACGGCCATCTCGGTGCTGCTGTGTTGAGGGGGTGCTGGGTCCAGCAGAGACAGCGGTGCCCTGGGTCCATGCTTCCACCACGTCAGAGAGGATGAGCGCTGCCCACGGCCACCAGCGGGCAGGACAGACGCAGCACTGCGTGTGATGGAGGAGACTCGGCAAGCGCCCAGGCCCCCTGAGAAGACTGGGCAGGCAGGGCCAGGAAGGCCACCCTGCCTGGGGGCAGCAGAGCCGGGGTGGCTCACGTGGACAGCAGCGTGGCCCACCACTCCTGGACAGTGTGGGACATGCAGCTGTGTGGGGCGAGGCCATGCTGGGTGTGCTTGTCGAGACTGATGGAACCTCAGGAGGCTGAGGCAGGAGGATCACAAGTTCAAGCCCAGCCCGGGCAACTCAGTGAGACCCTGCCTCAAAATAAAAATGGTTGGAATGCAGTTCAGCGGTCTAGCACCTGCCTCATTCCCATCACTGCGAAAAAAGGAGAATAAAGCTCTCTCTATAAAAATGAATGAGTAAATACACAGAAATTTAAAGCAGAGAGCGAGCCTGTTTCCCCACACAGGGACCCAGCCTACCTCGGGCCACTGAGGGCCCTGCAGGCACGTGGGCAGGGAGGACCCTGACAACGGGATGGGGGGCTCCCCTTGCATCGCTCCCTCCCCACTATTCAGACCAACACCTCCACACCTGGCACCTTCGCCCCAGGGTTCCACCTACCACGGAGCACGTCCCCTGAGAGGCCAGGGCAGTCAGGACAAGGCTTGCTGTGGAGAGGGGAGCTCAGGAGCGGGGCCGGAGAGGGCTCAGCTCCCGGCCACACCTGAGGACAGAGCTGCCCCTGTCCTCCTCCTGCAGGGCAGAGAGGTTCGGACCTGCACATAGCACTCAATGCAGTGCGGGCTCCAGGCCAGGAGCCAGGCACCAGGTCCCACTGGGCCGCCATCTTCTCCCCCAGAGAAGGTGAGCAGTTCTCAGGGCAGCCCAGGGCAGGCAGATTTGTCACAGGCAGTAGTGGCCAGGGCCCTTCCAGCATCGTCCCAGCTGGAAGTCCTGCCTGCTTCTGTCACACCGTCTGTGCCTCAGGCCTCCTTGTCTCGGGCAACCGACCCCCCACTGGACCCCCATCCCTGTCTGTTTCTCCTCTCCCCTGCAGCTGCAAGGGGTGGGGGGAAGGCAGGCAGGGTTAGCAGACCCTGCATGGGGAGGTCTGTCCCAGGGAGGACGTCCCCATGAGAGCCGGGCTTGCTCCACACTGCCCTACCTCTACTAGGCTCCTTCTTCAGCTGCAACCACCACCCAAGTCTGCCTCACCAGAGTGGAGCTCTCCAAGTGTGCAGCTATTTAAGGACCATCTTCCAAGTGAGAGGGAACAGGGTTGTGCTACCACATTCATGGCTGCGTCTCCCCAGCCCAGCACACAGTGCAAGTGAGGGTAGGCGGATGTGTGGAAGGATGGGGGGGTGGGTGCACGGATGGGTGGGTGGGTGCTTGGAAGGATGGATAGGTGGATGGAAGGATGGATAGGTGGATGGACAGATGTGTGGGTGGATGAACAGACGGGTGGATAGCTTGGTAGATGGATGGATGGTGAATGGCTAGATAGATGGATGAATGAATGGATAGACAAATGGGTGAGTGAGTGGATGGATAACTTGATGGATGATGGGTGGGTGGGTGGATGGAAGGATGGATGGGTGGGTGGGTGGATAAATAGATGGTGGATGAGTGGGATAAAACCCCAAAAATCTGGGGGTATCTCACGGAGACACGTGCTCCTTCCCCATGCTCCCAGGCTAAGGTCTGTGGTACCTTCTCTACAGATCTCGTTAAAGGCCTTGGTCCTGCAAATGGTTGTGAAGTCCCTGACCCATCAGGCACAAAGTAGCCATGGCAGACAATAAAGACAGGAGGGAGACCCCAAAATTTGTGAAACTGGGGTGGGAGTGATGAGGGTGAAAATGGTCAAAGTATGTTCCGAACACAGATGAATCTGCCAAAGTGAAACCCATTTGTCTCTACAACCAGGGAAAAAGAACGAAAATGAAGACCAAAGCGGGAGGGACAGAGCAGGGCAGCCCCAAAGGTCAGGCGCAGACCGCGCCTGGGTGGGGGGCTCTGCCGCCACGGCCGCTTCCTCCCCCAGGTCTGCCCACCTCATGCCCAGTCCTGCTGGTTCCAGCACCATCCCGCCACTGGCGCCCGAGAGGGACAGAGCGTGTGCCGCACTGGGGCACGTTGGCCCCCACTCCTAAGCTGCGCAGTGCACACAGGGCTGGCTCTGGGGCCTGAGCCCGGAGTCCCTCGATGCTGCTCCGGCAGGGTGGGAGGGCCCCGGGGCTGTCAGGTGCTCTGAATCAAGAGTAGCCACAGGTCAGGATGGAGACCACGGCCCAGCAGGCCTGGCCACCACTTGCTGTCTCTGGGGATGGGTGGTGGGGGAAGGGGGAGGCAGCGCCCCTTGGGGCGTGAGCGTGGGGCTCAGGCACTACGCCGCCACCGCCCAGGGGCCAAAACCACTGCCGCCCCGCAGCCTGTTCCAAGGCCTTTCTGCTTTCCAGATCCCACCAGTCTGGAGGTCCCTGGCCCCTGGGCCTCTCCTCACTGCATGGTGGCACCTGGAGCTGAACTGAGTCCCCTCAGCTCCTGCGAGGACTTCAAACCCAGGATCACAGCCTGGGGCTATTTACTGTTTCCCGGGGGTTCTGTCCCTTCAGTTTGTTTTGTTTTGTTTTGTTTTTCCTGCAGTGCAGGGGTGGGTTCTCACCCAGCAGTTAGTTGGACAGCTCGTTCGGAGACTCCCCTACTGCTCTGTCCTCAGAGGCCATGTGGGATGGCAGAAGCTTTGCTGGGCTTGGAGTCTGTGTGCACCTGCGACCCCGCACCCCTCTGCGTGCTGTCCGGGTCCCCCCCCACCAAGGTGGCAGTGCACATCCTGCTTGCCGCCCATCTCGCGGAGGCCACTAGAAGAGCCCCAGAGGGATGAGGCCAAGCCAAGGCCTCCCCCAGCCAGCCCTGGGGGCCCAGGCCTGCCCAAGGCGAAGTGGCTGCCCCACAGCCTGGACCCCACACCCCAGGCCCAGACAGTCCAGCCGGAAGTGGGGCTAGAGTGAATTAAGGCACAACTGGGTCTTCAAGGTGGCCCACACCCAACTGGGCACACGCCTGTGATCCCGGCTACCCAGGAGGCTGTGGCAGGAGGATCACAAGTTAAAGGTCAGCCTGGGCATCCTACCCAGACTGTATCTCAAAGTAAGAAGGGCTGGGGGTGCAGTGCAGTGCAGTCGTACAGCGCTTGCCTGGCACACAGGAGGCCCTGGGTTCAATTCCCACCCCTAAAAACAGAAGAGGGACGAGAGCACAGACACCAGAAGAGGGAGGCCCTCTTAGGCCACAGGTGCGGCCTGCGGTGCCTTCAGCAGGACCTCTCGCCAGCTGCAGGGCTCCGCCTCAGAACGTGCAGACTCAGGCCCTTGCAGCCCCTGGAGACGCACAGGCCAGGCTAAGGCCCTGCCCTCCTCCTGGCCCCCGCAGGGCCCCTCCCTCTTCTCGTCCCCTGCCTTCTCTCCTCCCGCCCCACTTCCTTCTCGTCTTCCTCCCCCTCCTCCTCTCCCTCCCCTCCCCCTCTTCTTGTAGCTACAACCCACAGTTCGTTCTGGCTCACACAACTCACAGAACTGAAGTGTCTAAGGAAAGATGAGTGTGAATACCTCAGTGTGGGCTTCAGGCCCAGCTCCTCAGGATCTTCGGTGACATTGCCAGGACTCCGGGTCCCCCTCCATCCTGTGCAGGAACTGTCCCAACAGCAGGCAGGAGGCCACGGAGAGGGTCATGGCTGCAGGGCCTGGAGCCCACCCAGAGTGACGGCCAGGGCAGGCCGAGTCACAGGCACAGGCCGGGTGGGGGGGCCATCCCAAGGCCCAGGAGCACAGCCCGCACCTCAGAAGAGGGAGGGGAGGAGCAGGAGGGTCCCGCCCTCCTGCAGGAGCTCCTCTGCCCCCACTGGGATGCCCCAGGCTGTGGTGACAGAAGCCCTGCATGGCAGCCGTGGGGCCTGCAGAGGGGCCGGGCACCACCTCCTGCTGCAGCTTCACTGCCCATGATAGCTGTCTTGGTTACTTTTCTCTCTTTGCTGGGACAAAATACCCAACACCCAAAATGAAGGAAGGAAAGGTTTATTTAGCTCACTGTTTGTGGAGGTTTCAGTCCATAAGCAGCTGGCTCCAAGGCAGGGTGGCCTGGCACAGGGGCAATGCTTCAAGGCAGCAGCCAGGGCAAAAGGGGGAAGAGCAAGCCTCTTCTCCTCCCTTTTATTGTACACAGGCCACCCACCCGCTCCATGGCAGATGTAGCACTCATACCACCTCCAGGCCCTCCTCTTCCATAGAATGAGGATATTTACAAAGTAAGGATCCTGGCTCCCTGCTGAGTCTCTGAAACTTCTAAACTTCTCAAGTTGACACAATGTATCAGTCATAACCAGACTGTGACTATCTGAGCCTCCCCCTTTCCTGGGGTACAGCAACAGCAGGGCACCAGCTGTCAGCGTGCATCTCCTGGGAGCCATCACGGCTGGCTGGCACCCTGCACTCACGCACACCAGGTGACAGGAGGTGGGCGTTGGGGAGCAGGGGTTACTATCACTGAGCCATACCCAACAGGACCACCAGCACGGGTCCTGCCCCCACAGGACAGAGGTCAGCAAGGGGCACCCAGCAGCTGTGCTCCAGCATCTGCCCTGACCCCAGCTGCACAAGGCCTGGGTTCCCCATGGTGGCCCCTCCACCCCTGCCAGCACCCTCCATACAGCAGTCCTGCCCTGACTACCTCCTCCCCCACCCCGCAGCCACTGCACCCAAGTCAGTTGCAGGCTTTTTCCACAAAGAGCTGGCACTCTTTCTGTCCTAACCTTGCTCAAGACCCCACTGTAGCTCCTTGTTCCTTCCCAGCATCAGCTCTGAAGTCCCCTGCTGGGCACTGGAGGCCTCTCAAGCCCCAGGTTCTGCTAGGCTTCTGCCTGTCCAAGGGTCCCAGCACGGTCACCAGCGCTGCAGGAGGGGCAGAGGCCGGGTGACCACAAGAGGCTGACAGCTCCAGGAGCGCGGGCAGCTGAGGGCACAGGGCCCATCCTCGCGTCCTGCAGAGGGATCAAGCCCTGCCTCCACGGTCTGGCCCGGCCACGCGCAGGGGTCTCTTCTCCCCGCATAAAGTGTGGATGGGCAGGGTCATTGTCACAGCAGGACAGAGGCCTCAGCCACTGCCCGAGACCACCAGGACTGAGCCCCAGGTCCCCGCTGTCCTTAGCGGGTGTGAGTGGCCAATGCAAGTGCTGGGGTAGTCTGGCTGCTTGGCGGAGGTCTCCCACCTTCTCCAGATCACACCCCGCCCCACTGAGCACCCTTGGCCTTAAAAGTCGTTCTTGGCACGGGTGGTGACAGCCACGGCTGGCCCCGCAGCACACAGCAGGGTCAGTGTGTCCGCCTCTGCAGGTACCTGTCAAGGCCTGAAGTTTCCCAGGTCGCAGCTGAGGGCTGCCACTGGGTGAAGGCAGGGACGCTGCTCAGGCTGTGGCAGAGAACGGGTGGCTGTGTCTGTGGGGTACAGGGTGAGAGCCACGTGCACCTTTGTCACCCCCCAGTCATCTCCGGACCTTGCCACAACCCTGCCACCATACACATATCATGCAGGAGGGGACAACCTGGGTTCAGAGCAGCCAAAAGCTACGTCCACATCAGTCAACTAATCAGGACCAAGGCGGGGATGTCCCACCCATCCTTCTGTAAGAGGAACTCCAGCCAGGCTCCATGTCCGTGGGACCCCACTGAGGAGGACTGGGTGCCCAGGCCACTCCGGGAGTCCTGAGCCTCCCCTGCCTCCTGCTCCCCCTCAGGTCAGGGTGCAGAGGAGAGGAGAGCGCGTGCTGGGGACGCACGAGCAGCCTCTGTGCAGCAGGGCACACTGACAGTCCCCAGGGCAGCCCTGTGGTATAAATACCGACCCATCAGGAGCCAGAGCCCAGGCCCCCAAGGCCTCCCCGGGCCGAGGCTGGAGCAGGAAAGGCAGAGGTGATGGTGAGGAGTTTGTTCCAAGAGAGCTAAACCTCACAGAGGCCCAAGGAGGGGTCCAACCTGTCCGTACCAGCCCATCCCATGGGTGCAGAGGCAGGAGCATCTCAGTGGCTGGGTGGGCAGAGGACAAGGTAGGGGTGGCTGCGAGCATGGCCCCCTTCCACAGTGCCCCCCACTACTCTGCCAGTGTCCCTGTCCCTGCCCACAATGACCGACATCCCCCAGGACCTGCCCTCTCCTCCCTTTCCCATCTCTGTCTCCCCTTGGTCTGTCTCCACCTTGTCCTTTCATCCCTCGTTCCCTCTGCTGCCCCACTGGAAAGGACAGCACTGCAGCACAGCAGGGGTGGTGGCACTGGGGGACCTGGCAGGGAGGAGGCGTCCCTGTGCCCGGTCACCGCTGCAGGGCTGTGATCACAGATGCAGCTCAGCCCTCAGTGCCAGCCCTGCTGCATCTCCGTTCCCACTTCCTCCTGGGTCACGTGGGGACATGGGGCTCTCTCGGCCTCGAGGAAGTGGCAAGAGAGGCTGCGGCAGGGCAAATATGCCCCTGGCCGGAACTCCATAGTGCAGAAACACTTGCCCCGTGAGGACGAAGCCCAAGGGCAGAATACTTAGAACAGGACCAGGCGCCTCGCCTCTGGGCGGGCCTAGTCCCTACACAAACTCATGTGGCAGCCTCACAGCAGGCACATCAGGCCGTGGTGGCAGAGGCCCTGCCCACTCACACATCCACGCAGCAGCTCGCCATGACGATGCTGCCAGGGTGGCCGCCCACCTGGCTGCATCCACTAGCACCAGCAAGGCGCCAGGCTCTGCCCTGCACTTGCAGAAACTGGTGGAGGGAGGGAGGTCATTGCCACGTGGGGCTGACGTGTCCCCAGAAGCTGGTGACAGGGTGGCACAGCCTGGGGTGACCAGAGCTTGAGGAAGGCGGACTGGCCATGGGGGGCAGGGGACAGGCAGACACAAAGGGTGCTGAGCCTGGGGCACGGCAGAGGGGGCAGATTGCTGCATAACACAGTCCAGGACCCCAGTGCAGCCTTGAACTGAGTCCCGGCTGCTGTCCTCAGGCTGGGCCAGCAGGACTGGCCACGGGCCAGGTGGGAGCTGGCACCCAAGATCCCAGAAGCCAGAGCATCCATCAGGCCAGGGATTTAGCACAGTAGCATAACTGCCTGAATGGCAAGCACAAGGTTGTGAGTTTGACCCCCCTCGCCTGTGGGTGGCTCGTCCACATGAGGTTGGGGTCACACCTCCGTCTCCCCTCCACTCCCACTCCATAGGGGCTGCTGACAAAGGCGGCCACCTCGGTTAGCAGGGGTGGCAGGGGAGGCGCCGAGTGAACCTCACACCACCGGCTCCTGGCCTGGGGACTGGAGGGCGCTGGGGGCCACCCCCAACCCAGGAGCCAGCGGAGCCCCACAAGGTCGCTGGTGTGCCTACCTGCAAGACAACCTCCCCACATGAGACCCACAAAGCCGGAAACATTCCTGTTGCCCTGACAATCTTCTGGCTCATGGTCCCAGCCTCATCAAACCATGGAGGGGACTTTTTGCTTCACTGGGAAGCTGCGCTGCCACAGCAATGCCTGAGCTCACCCTGGGCTGCAGGCAGTGACCACAGGGTGGGGGCCTTCACAGAGAGGACCACAGCCCCTAACCTGGGTGCACTGTCTCGTCACCCTTGGTCACCAGCCTCAGCTCTGTCCCCGCCATGAAGCAGGGAGGTGGTGCCTGCTGGGCAGGGACAGGGACGCCCAGGCCCCGTCTCCAGATGGAACAGAACAGGAGCAGCGGCAGAGTCCCCTCTGTGACTCTCCAGGGGTGGGAGGATGACCCCGTGTGGGCAAGAGAGGGATGGAGAGGGCCGGGACTCCCCAGAGTCCGTCCTGCATTCACTGGCCAGGCTCAAGTCACCCCAACAAGCCCACAGGAAGTCTTTGTTCTGGCTCCTGCAGCTGAGGAAACAGAGGTCCCAAGAGGTGGAATGAGGTCGCCCCGAAGCACACCCTGATCCAGAATTCAACCGTGGGTTGGTTTGCTGCAGATTTCCCCACTTGACTCTCACCAGAGTCCTAGGAGGCGGATTCCATTGTTCTGCTCCGATCGAAAAAACAGACCTGCGCACTGCGGCTCCGTGGTTACACTGCCCACCCCGGGTCACAGCCCTCCCCACGCCGTCCAGCAGCCTGCAGACCGATGCTTGCCACAGAAGGGCGGGCGGGCTCCAGTGCTGAGCCAGTCCCCACGGCTCCCCTGTGGGGCTGTCCCCAGCGCGGCCCAAGTCAGCCCACTGCTGAAACTCCAGGGCCACGGAGGACAAACGAAGGCAGAGTGCCTGGCGACAGCACCCTGGGGCCCAGGGGCCTGCTGCCCCCCTTGCTACATGTTGGGGTCTCCACAGTGAAAGCTTTTCCCGTTCTGAGTGGCAGATCTCAGCACCTGCTCCCACCCCATTGTTCTCATCCTGTGAGCCTTCGTAGTGTCCCCCGAGGGTGACTGGGGCCCTGGCCCGTGTCCCAGGCGGCTCCCAGCCTTGGCCTCTGGGAAAGGCACTGCCAAGGAGGCAGCTGAGAGGATTTGAGCAGGGGGCTCTTGGGGGCAGAAGGGGCATGAGGAGCTCCAGGAGAGCAGAGGACCAGAACAAGGTGTGAGGACGGAACCGAGCCACTCAGCCCTGCTGCACCCAGGAAACCCTCACAGACGCCAGATGAGAACCCCACTTTCTAGAGGAAATCGAGGTACACGTCAGCAACTCTCCCAGGTCACCAGCCGTGAACAGTGGTCTCATGCCGATGCCTGCACTCAGTGAATGCTGGCAGGACGCAGTGGTGCTGGGTGAGGGGACGAGAGTGAGCGCCCTCTTGTGGCCGCACTGACTTGTCGGGTGTCCTGAATGGCCTGCTGGGCACAAGTACCAGCCCCCACCTTCCCCTGGGCCAGGGAGGCAGGACCCTCACTGCAGTGCACACCTGCCCTGCCCTACTCCATCAGGCCTGCTCCGGTTCTTCCCTGCCCACACCCCAAAGTCTTGGGGGTGCTCTGTCCATTACAAAGCCCACGTGTCAGCTGCCGTAGCCACCCTAGGGCCTAGAGCCAGGGCTCAGATGTGACCCTAGGGACACAGCCTCCTGAACCCAGTGGCCAGGGTGCCCCAGCAGGTGGGCAGCCTGGGAGCTGGGACTTCAACTGCTGTTGCTGAGCTCATTCAGTGGGCCAGTCATTCCAGGGTGGGGGCTCCCTGAGGAGCCATCTCCTCGGGTGCCACGCTCTCCAGCACTCAGGGCAGGGAAGCCCAGGGACCAGGGTGCTTGTGCAGGTGCCTGCTGTGGCCCAGTCCATGGGAGGATAGGCCGGGCACCCCTCCAGGTGGTCTGGCATCCCTCTGGGGCTGCCCCTCCTTTGGCTGGAGACTTGCTTCCTGGGAAAATCAGTCACTCCCAGCTCCCATCACCACTCGTGGTACCAGCTCTGCTGGATCTGGCCTTGCACTCAGCAGGGCTTCTTGAGTGGACACTCGACGGGCAGTGCAGAAACCCACGTGTGCCAGCACTGAAGCAGGGCAACGAGGAGGGGCTCAATCCTGGGGACAGTGAGGGGCAGCTGAGACCCTCGACCCAGGTGGCACCTCCTCAGGAAGAGACCCAGGCAGGTAGGCTTGCTGGAAAGGCACCAGGTTGACCACAGGACAAGGCCCTGCCAAGTAGACCAAGTTCCAGCCGGGCGTGGTGGCGCACGCCTTTAATCCCAGCACTCGGGAGGCTGAGGTAGGTGGAGCGTTGTGAGTTCGAGGCCGGCTTGGGCTACAACGCGAGCATAAGGCCGGCCTGAGCTACATAGTGCGACCCTGCCTCAAAAAAACCAGGGCTGGGAGTTTGGCTCAGCAGCTTAAGTGCCTGCCCTGGCAAGCGCAAGGTTGTGAGTTCAATCCCCAGTGCCGCAAAAAAAAAAAAGTAGACCAAGTTCCAAAACAGGCCTGGCTGAAGAAGTCTGGTCACCATGGCAACAGGAAGCTGTTCTGCAGAGAACAGCCTGAGAGTCTGCCTGCCAGCCCTGCTCCCCACAAAGACCCATCCCACACCCACCAGGAGCTGAGGGCCCGGTGCCACACACGCACTCATCACCTGCTGGGGCTGCACTCTGCAGGGTCCAGCTATGACCCCCAACAGCGGAAAGCCGGGGTCCCAACCCCGTCTGCCTGTGGCCAGCCTGGCTGCTCCTTCTCCACCTGCAACGCTGTTGGAATGGAGACGGGACAACTCAGTGTCCTTCCCAGCATGGGCCAGTGTGGCCCATGAACAGCTCCGCCCTGCAGGGTGGCAGTTAATGCTTCCAGTCCTACTTCCTCTGGGGCAGGTCCCGTCCTGCCTGCGCGCAGCAGGAAGTGAGCCAGCCTGGATCTGGCACCACTGAGACTCATCTCTCCAGCCAGCGAGCTGGAGCGAGAGGCAGAGCAAGCAGAAGCAGAGCCGTGCTGAAGCCCTGGGCCTGTCCATGACACTGAGGCAGCAGCACTGCCCTGGTGGCAAGGGGCAAGGGCTGCTACATGGGACGCCGTGGCCCGGTCCCACACTGTGAAGAAGGCTACGGGACAAGATCCAGGCTGAAGCAGCCTAGGAAGTGGCTGAGCATCCAGGACCCACACTCGGCGCCCCGCATCTGGCCCCCCTGGGCCCACCTGGCCCCACTCCAACTCATCCCCATGTCCAGCCTGGGCCAGGAATGTGATGGCACCTGTGTGAACTACAGGACAGTGGGGACAGGTAGGCATGGAACTGCACGTTGCAGAGGGCAAGACTTGGGCAGAGGCAGCTTCACAGCACCTGTGCCAGTCAGCCCTTCAGAGCCCCAGGCTGCTTCACGGCTGGGGAGACCTGGGCCAGCCCCATCCCTGCTCTTCCCCCCACCCCATCTCATCTGCCACCTGGGTTGTCAGGCCTGTCCCCACTTTACCCCGGAGTGGCACAAAGGTCGAGACAGGATGGAATGACTCCTGAGGCTGGGAAGGACCCCTTCCTGGCAGCTGGCTCCAGAGAGGGAGAAGGCCACCGAAGGAGGGAAGGAAACAGAGGGAGGCAGGGAGAGGGGGAAAGGGAAATCGAGCAAGGGAGGGCAGCCCCCTACACAGGGCAGGGGACCACTTACAGAACCACCCTTGGCCCACACCCCGAGTCCCGCCTCAGAGGAAAGGAGAGGCCAGGGGGCTGTGGCAAAGCTGGCTGGCAGGGTGCTGGGAGGTACTGCTTGCAGGCTCAAAGCTGTCTTGCTAGGAGGCGGGGGCTGGTGGAAGAGGCGTCACTGGGGTGTGGCTGGAAGGTGCTTTTCCCTCCCTGCTCCTCCTGACCCCCAAATCCCCACACCCCCACAAGCCAGCTGTGCAGCTCTCCTGCCAGATCCTTCCACTGCCTCCTGACTATGGGTCTCCCCTCCTTAAAAACTGTGGGCATTTGGAAGAGAACCAGAGATTGCCTGTTGTTTTGAAGTCCTGTGTTGCTTGCATTGTTCTGTTCCGATCTTTGTTCTGTTTTTACTCTTTAAATAAACTGGGCACTGGGCAGTGTGTCCCTCCCTTGACTACCTTCCCGTCCTGTGGGTCCACCCCACCAGGAAGGGAAGGCAAGCAGGTGGGACGCACAAGTGCAGTTACACGCCTGGCGACAGCGACCGCTTCCTCACCACCTTCTGGGTAGCATGGTGCCACACAAGGAGACAGGAAGCCTCAAGTGGCTGTGCCCAAGCAAGTCACGTGCTGTGCATGTCACAAGGTGACCATTCACAACCTGAGGGCAGCCCCTGGGCCCACCCTCTTGGAGGACCAGGGTACTGGAGCCCAGCTGGGCTCAGCAGGCCCCTTTCCAACTGGCCCTGGCCACTCTCCCTGACCCACCATCTCTGCTGTCATGGACCCCACAGCCCGAGGAGCCGGACTGGGCCGGCAGCTGGGCCGTACCCAGACAAGAGGCTTCCAGCCTCAGCTACACTGCCCACCTCTGCCCTGCTGTGGGGAGACCCTTCCTGTGGGGGCTGAGCACACAGCTGTCAGAACAGTGCCCTGGCTCCCAGGCGAGCTTACATAACCGAGCCACCAACCCCACTCCCACACCCCACGCTCCACCACGCCCACACCAGGCCCACTGCCCCCAACCCCCACAGTATTCACCAGCCGACCTCCCCGCTGGTCCCTCCCCATACAACGCTCCCCCAGCAGTGTCCAGGAACCAAGGGCTGCCTGGTACCTTCAGCTGAACTGAAGGCACCAGCAATAGCAGCAGGCAGGCTTGGAGGAACTCCTCCAGGGGCGCTGCCACACCCTTGCAGCTGAGGTCACCATAACCTGCTGTGGTGATGCCCTCTGCGTGGACAGATGGGTGGACGCCGCCACGGCCTGTCCCTGTGAGACACCAACGTGGGCAGACTCACCCACCAGCAGGCAGGAAGCGGGAGGAGCGGGCAGTGGCCAGAATGCTCTGTCCCCTCTCCTGACCCCTGCAGGGCCAGGGAGGCAAAGGCATGGTCCCAGTCTCCCTCCCCAATCCCAGTCAGGACACAGACTGAACTGAGCAATGAGGGCCCTGCTCCATCCAGGATGCTCCGCCAGCCCGTCGATGCAAGCCAGGCAGCCAAGGGAACTGACCCTCAGTCGTAAAGGCAACCACCCACTCCGAGGCTTCCCTGGAGGACCATGTTTTAGCAAAAGGTGCCAGTAACCTGCACAGCCCACCCCATGCTGGGCACGGGGAAGACTCCAACTCTCCCAGAAGCCTGCTGCTGGGAACAGGAGGACAAGCAGCAAGAAACTGAACCCAGTCTGGTGGGGCCAGGGACAGAGCAGGGGCCGGCCAGCACCCCAGCCACAGTGACCAGAGGCAGCTGCATGAGGCCACGCCACATGAAGCAACTGTCACACCCAGGCCTCCTGGCCAGGGCCTATGCCCTCCCTGGGGCCTGGCCACGGAGCCCACATCTCTCGGGACCCTGCACCGCTGCTCCCAACTCCTGAGACAAATGATGTGGACTGCAGAGCAGCCGGGGGCCTCTCTGGGGGACAGCAGGGATCGAGCCCACAGATTCCCCCTAGTGCCACCAGCCCCTGCTGCAGAGAGGAGCAGAGAGCAATCCTGAAGTCACCCAAACCATCACAAGGCCAGGAGACCAGGCAGGGGAAGCCCCCAAACCCTAAGACCCCCATATCTCCATCAGAAGACTTAAGATTCTTGTCACTCAGTGGCCGTCAGCAACAAAAACTGGGGGTCTGGGCGGACGGGGACCCTGCACTGCTGTCTTCTTGCCCCTGCACTACCAAGGCAATAAGCCGTCTACACAGAGTGTAATACATGGAAGCGCACCAGATGCACGCACACATCTGCACAGACACACGGCAGGCTGAGCCAGGGCGTTTCAAGACTTGGCCCAGGTCCTGGCAGGCAGCACCTGGTGTCTGGCGCCCCCTCGTGGGCACTGTCCTCCACACAACCCAGAGACCCTATACCAACCAAGTCCTGCTAGGATTTCTTTTGTTTTCAAGACAAAAGACTATACAGTTCAGGCTGGCCTTGAACTCACTATGCCCCAGGATAGCCTAGAACTGAGAGCAATCCTGCCTCAGCCTCCTGAGTGCTGGGATTGCAGGTACATACCACCATGCCGGGGCTCATACTGGAATTTGTAAGGATCCAGCCAAGGGCCAGGGATGAGGCTCGCTGGGTGCCTGGGGGTCAGCACATGGTGACTGAGACACTGGCCACTGCCTCACTAGAAATGGAGTGCAGGGGACACCGTCCTGACTCCGGGGAGCTTGACTTCCGTGAAGCACTGGCTCACCAGGCTTTCCTCCCCTTGTCCCCACAGGGCCAGGACACGTCAGCAAGTCCTCCCCACGAGCTGTGGGCCCTGGGACACGACTGTGACTGGACCTGTAATGCTCCTGTTGCTCGCGCTCTCACTGCCGGTCACCTCCACTCAGAGTGAGTCCCCTCCGCTACTCAGAGCCAAGTCTGGGCACTGCTTAACCCTTCTGGGCCTTCCTTCCTCCCAGAGTGAGGAAAAGGAACTGCTCGCCACAGTGCACGGGAGGGATGCAGCAGCCTGTGCTCTGCCTGAGGCACCCAGCGCTGTGCAGGGGCTGCTTGCCAGCACCCCAGCCTCCTCTGTCCCCACCTGCAACACTGCCCCGTGCACTTACCAGGAGAGGCCTGGGGAGTAAGCAGAAGGCCAGGGGGCGGCTCAGACAAGGAGAGGGGCACGAGGGGCATGGGGAAGCTGACCTTCTGGTGTGACTTCTCAGGGCTGACAGGGACCTGGGCCCCGAGGCCTCCTCGCAGCCCGTCCTCCCTCCCCAGAGCCACACGTGGCTACAGAGGCACTGGGCACAGTGGGCCTGCAGCGGGCCTGCTTAGGATAGGACCCCGCCTGCCCTGGCCACACACGCCCTCCCCCTCCAGGGTAATGCAGTGCTGCGCCCCACACAGAGGAGGAGACCCCAGGGCTGAGATGGGCAAGATTAAAGGCTAACAGGAACCAGAAACGCTGTGGACACAGAGGCACAGGCTCTCACCAGGTGAGTACACTGCACCCCTGGGGTGAACACTGCCCGCACAGCCGTGCTGAGGCAGTCCTGCTTCATGCTCTTCAGGGTCTTCTATTTTTCCAGGCAAGTTCTTACTATAGTTCAGCTGACTTCAAATCCATGGCAATCCTCCTGCAGGGATTACAGGCACGTTGGTCTTCCTTTTTCAAGACTACCTATTTGGCAACTCACTCGGGACCCCTTCTGTCTCTTTTAGACAGAAGCTTTCTGTCTCTCAATAAATACATTCTATAAATAAAGACTCCCCATTGAGCCAGGCGTGGTGGTGCATGCCTTTAACCCCAGCACTTGGGAGGCTGAAGTAGGAGGAGCATTGTGAGTTCGAGGCCAGCTTGGGCTACAATGCCTCAAAAAACTAGGGCCAGGAGTTTGGCTCAGTGGCTTAAGTGCCTGTCTGGCAGGCACGAGGCTATGAGTTTGATCCCTGGTGCCACACACACACAAAAAAACTCTCCATTGTGGGCCAGGGATGTAGCTCAGCGGCACAAGCATCTGCCTGACAAGTGCAAAGTCCTGAGTTCGAGTCCCAGTACCCCAAAAATAAAGATAATTAAAAAAAATAAAGATTGCCTGTTGAAAGCTCATGAGTTTTAACATTTCAGGTTTTTTTTTTTTTTTTTTTTTTTGCGGCACCGGGGATCGAACTCTAAGCCACTGAACCAAACTCCCGGACCTGGTTTTTTGAGGCAGGGTCGCCCTATGTAGCTCAGGCCAGCCTTGCGCTCTCACGTTGTAGCCCAAGCGGGCCTCGAACTCACAATGCTCCACCTACCTCAGCCTCCCGAGTGCTGGGATTAAAGGCGTGCGCCACCACGCCCGGCTTAACATTTCAGGTTTTAAGACTTCATTTCTAAATGTCAAAAGTTTTATTTTAGTGGCATTTTCTTAATTTCACAAATTCTAGATTTCTAAAACCAAAATACAAACTCAGTCCAGACTTCATTTCCATGTTACAAATGTAACAACCAAAGCAAAATGCTGGTGATTTCCCTCTGATCCTGGCCCTCCGGGGCTCAGGGAAAGGACCTGGTCAGCCCCAGGGGGTTGGGGGTGCCCTGCAGGCCTGCAGGGAGGTGGTGGCAGGAGTCCCGGCCCTCTGATTTGAGGCTCACCAGAACCCGCATCCCCAGACACCAAAAGCCACCCGAATGTTGTGGTGCCGACGGCACTCCCCCCACCACAGGGCCCCTGATTGCTGCCCTCAAGGCAGCTGCCTGCAGATCTGGGCGCCAAGGCACAAGAAAGCACAAGGAGGCTCTACACTGGGCGCGTAGGGGTGGGGGCCTCTCTCGCACCCTCAGCTGGGAGCTCCAGCGGCCCCTGCCTGCCCAGCACAAAACCACGGGGAGCCTGCAGCCTCTGTCCCTGCCAGAGCACAGGTGGGGACAACCCCCAGGGGCACAGGCCACCAGGTACCAACACAGCACTCTATTATGGAGACTCCGAGGTGCACGTCCCAGAGGGAACCCAGGCAGAAGGCGGCACAGGTGTCCTCACTTGAGGCGGTAGAGGACCTTGCGCTGCAGACGGTGCTGGACCTCGCCGCGGCGCAGCATGAGCTGCAGCACCTTGTGGATGGCGTGCTCCGGGTACTTCTGTGGGTGCAGAGCATGGGGCAGATGCAGGGCCGCTGCGGGGCGCAGGGCTACCCACACCCACCTGCTGAAGGGTACTGAGTGCCATCGCCTGTGTCGGCGCTCTACCCTGCAGCCGGCATAGCACTCTCCATTCTAGAGGAAGAAACTGAGGCACAGAGTCTAGCCGCCTGCTTGAGGTCACACAGCAGTCAGGGGCAGAACTGGGAAGGAGCCCAGTCCCCGTCACTGACTCTGGTCAGCCATGAATGCCCCCCGGACCGGGCTTGACAACCAACGCTGCAGGACAAGACGGGGAGATGCAGAGGCCGAGCAGGAACTAGAAGCCAGGGGAGCCCATGACTCTAAAGGTGCAGGCTTCCCAGGCTCCCAGAAGGCACCCCCGTCCTACAGGAAGCCAGGCGATGAGGGAGAGGCCCGGCTCCACCAGAATCTGGGCCTCCTTGCCTGCTCCCTTTCACAGGATGGGGAAAAAAAATCCCTGAGCTGGGAGTGCCAGTGCACACATGGAATCTCAGCACTCTGGGAGGCTGAGCCAGGAGAAAGTCAAATTCCAGCCCAGCTCGAGTCACTCATCGATTCACAATTTAAAAAAAAAAAAAATTAAAAAAAATCACAACTGGACTTGGTGGCACATGTACTTGGAAGGCCGAGGCAGGAGGATCACCACAAGTTCCGGGCCAGCCTAAACTACCTAGCAAGCTCCTCCCTCAAAAGACCAAAATTTAAAAAGCCTGGGGATGCAGCTCAGTGGCAAAAAAGGTCCTGGGTTCACCTGACAGTACCACCACGGTAATCACCAATCCTCCTGGCCCTGCAGGAAGCGTGCCTCGGGGAAGTTAGCACGAGAAGGGACGGCTACTCCCCAACCTGGCACCACCTGCCGAGCCAAAGGGCCCCACATGCTCCACCCCAGTCCCTGCTGGGAGCAAGGCCCACCTGCTTGGTGAAGTCCTGGACAATGCTGTGCTCAGACACCTGGGAGCCGATGGCAAAGCGGCGCTTGAGCTGCTTCTCGATGCGGCTCAGCATCTCCTGGTCCTCCTGGCTGGTGAAGCCCTCCACCCCTGAGGGAGAGGCCAGGTCCCCGCGCTCAGAGAAGGAACACAACGCCAGGGGAGAGTGAGGGCAAGAAGACTCCAGCAGAGGTGGAGGCAGGGACACACAGCTGGCTCAAAAGCCAAGGGAAGGGCAGGGCCCGAGGGGTAACCAGGGTGACCCTAACAGAGCTGCGCTGACTCTTGAGAGGAAATGCCCATCTCTGGGTGACAGTCACCAACAAGCAGGTCAGACAAGCTGGCATGTGGATCCCAGCCAGGTGTCCACAGGAACAACTTCCTGGGGTCAACCGGATGGGAGCTCAGAACCGTGAGTGACGGGAGGAAGGTATCCTGGAGCCCTTGGCATATGGAGCTAGGATTTCCAGCTCTGGCTGCCGGCGACCTCCCTGCTGACCACGCTGCTCCCCGGTGAAGGGAGAGCATGCACGGGGCCTCTCCTTGAGGGCATCATTTCACGGGCCTCACTCATCCTCAGCTGCAATGGGGCTCTGCTGCCCCCTGCCAGCTCAGGCCCCAGCACCTGGACCATCGCTGAGTCCATCTGCCAGGAAAGGGATGGATCCAGCACAGAGGAGCTGCACACGCCACACTCCTCTGGGCAGAGGCCAAGCTTCCAAAACCAGGAGCCCAGGGTGGGGAGACTGTGCCTGGGCCGCGTAAGGGCTTGGCACATCGGCATGTCCCGACGGTGGGAGGACCAGCAGTCCAACTTTATTTCGGAACAGAGCCACAGCTGGGAGGCCCTAAGAAGGCTGAGCCCAGCATCCAGGGGGGTGACCACTGTGCCTAAGCTGTGAAGCAGCAGGGCCACGGCTCAGGGCAGCAATGGGGCTTGGGGCGGTCTCGCTGAGACAGCACCCTGCACAAGCTGCCAGCACTTCTGCACCATGCCTCAGTGGCACCCAAGGCCAGCGGCAGCACCTACTCACCAGACAAGGTGCCCGACAAGGCGGCATCCAATGTGGACACTTGGAAAAGTCTCAGGGCCTCCTCCACGTCCACCTCCGTAGCGAAGGGCTGCAGCTTCATCTTGCTGAGAGCCTCTGCAATGCGCACAATGGCCTCCAGCTGCCTGTGGGACGGGCACGCAGCGCAGCCTCAGCCCACCTCACCGCAGCAAGAAGAGACTGCAGCGGGGACCGTGGCCGTGCCTGCAACCCCACCGCCCTTCGCTCTCGGCAGCAGAGCCCCGATCTTTATTCCGGCACATGCTGCCCGCTAGAGTACACTTCCCGGCCTCTTGCATCCACCACCTGTGATCAGGCTGTGGCTGGTGAGCTTCAAGTTCAAGCGCTGCGCACAATGTGGGGAATGCCCTGAAGAAGGCAGTCCCGCTTTCCTTTCTTCTCCACTGCCCTGAATATACAGGCAATGGCTGGAGCCCCAGCAGTCGGCTGGGACCAACGACAAGGGTGACCCCGCAGGTGCCCAGCAGCTGGTGACTCCGAAAAAACATGCTGATAGCCAGATTCACACACCTCGCACTGAGAATAAACTCCCTGGCTGCACAAGAGACACCAGGTTTGCCACTCCACAGCCAGAGCCACTGACTGACTGGTGTTGGAGGAGGGGCTTGGTATGGCAACTCCTCATGCCTCTGCACCATGTTCTCAGACCCACAAGGGGCAGCAAGGGCTAGACAGCTCTTCTTGCAGTCACGGGCAGGCCCGAGGTGGGCCCAGCTCGGCACCTAGGCCTGAACAGAGGGCCGAGCCCCAGGGACTCACCGCACAGTGATGGGGATGCTGGAGCGGCGGTCGCTGTCCCTCTCGTGCTGCCGGGCCCCGCTCCGCATAATGATGTAGCGGTTCTTCAGCTTCTCCGCAGCCTCTGCAGACAGCCGGGGGCCACACTTCCTGTAGGCCGACACACAGCGCCCAGTGAGACTGGGGTTTGGGGTGCCCACCACACCCACAACGCCTGCCCCACTGAGCACCTGGCTTCAGACTTAACACCACCAAACTGGCAGGCTCCAGAGACCAACAAGGAGACAGCAGGGCCACTGGTGGGAAGCAGACCGAGAAGCCAGGTGCCTGCTGCAGGGTGAGAAGGGTCCCTGCTGCCGCCGTCAGCCACCGAGCGGCCCTCCTTCCGTCCCCTGCTCCTACCGCCCTACTTAGCCTGGGACTGATGAGAGGATCAGGAAAACCCGAGGATGTGAGAGAAACCCTAAAAATGAAGCCACCAGGGCCCTGGCAGAGGGAAGCCTGGACTCCAGCACCCCAAGGTCTCTGCGGACTCAGCTCAGGCCCGGCTGGAGACCAGGAACCGCCAGGTAGCCAGAAACGGGTGTGGTGTCTGCCCTCGGGGTGCTGCAGTGTCACAGGGAAATAAGCAGCACTGGGCACCCAAGTCCATTTCCAGCCCATCTCCACTACTGCCCACAACTTGCTGCCTTCCTTGCCTCAGTTTCCCACCTGCTGAAGAAACAACAGCACTCCTAGTCATCTAACCTCTGGGGTCCAGGAGAACAGTTAAATTTCCCGTACATACAGAACACTGAGAACCACATCTAGCACAACAGAAGTATTATGCATGTGATGACACTTACGGAAATGTATGACAACAGCAACTGTGACTCAGTACAGCGGGGCACCAAGTGCTTACTCACTACCCACTCTGAAACCCTGAGAAACTCAACCTGGGGAAACTGAGTCTTAGAAAGTCACACAGCAAGCCGGGTGTGGTGGTGCATGCCTTTAATCCCAGCACTCGGGAGACTGAGGTAGGAAGAGCATTATGAGTTCAAGACCAGCTTGGGCTACAATGCGAGCGCAGGGCTGGCCTGAGCTACATAGTGCGATCCTGCCTCAAAAAACTAGGGCTGGGGAGTTTGGCTCAGTGGCTTAAGCGCCTGATAGGCGCAAGGTTGAGAGTTCGATCCCCGGTACTAAGTTACACAACAAAGTCACGTCCACAACAAGCTCCCTGCATGTCGACTGGTGGGGTCCACGGAAATGGGAAAACAGACAGAGCTAGCGCAAGCTGCACAGGGGCAGAACCCAGGACGGCACCATCAGGCCAGCCTCATCCAGCACTCACGCGCGGCAGTAGGCAATGAACTTCTTCAGCTTGGCCAAGTCGATCTCACCCTCCACAGCCTGTGTCTGGGTCAGCGCACTCACATGCAGTGTGAGGACATGCTTCGCCAGCATCTGTTAGGCAGAGGGGAGGGATGCTGGGTTGGTTGTGGGTCCCCAGAGGCAGCAAGGCACTTGTCCTGCTGGCCTCCCTGCAGCCTGGCCACTCTGGAGCAGGCATCTGCAGAAGGATGCACACGGGGCCCACCCAAGCCAGTGACATCCCCCTAGGGCTGCTGCAGGAACTGGGAAGAGGAGGCCTCTGCAATGCAGCAGCAGCAGCTGAGCACCTGCCCGGTGACAAGGCCTCCACCGCCTCTACCGCAGGAAGCCAAGGCAGGGCAGGGCTGTCTGTGTGGAATGCCCTGGCTCCACCCGCTTGGCTTTCCTCAGCAAGGCACTAACCAGAACCCAGGCCCCTGCCAATCAGCGTGAGCCCTGCCCCATGTGTGAGGGTGAAGGCCCGGGAGAGGGCTAACCCATCACACAGCTCCTCACTCCTCAGGACAGAGCCCCGCAGGCCCCTCTGCAACGCTCTGCCATCCGCCACCACGGCCACCTCCTATGCGCCCACTGTCAGCCAACCCGGCCTTTGACCTTTGCTGGCTGAGGCCCATTCACTGTCCCTGGCCCTACTATGGACGCACCACGTCCCTCTCCTCGTTGTGCTCGTCCTTGACGATGAAAATCATGTCGAAGCGGGATAGGATGGTGGGCATGAAGTCGATGTTGTCCTCCCCCTTGGTCTCATCCCAGCGGCCAAACACCGAGTTGGCAGCAGCCAGGACGGAACAGCGTGAGTTTAAGGTGGTGGTGATCCCAGCCTGCAAGAGGAGGTCACCAAGAGCCTTGGGGCAGCCCCTCACATGCGTGTACATGCACACACATGCGTACACACACATTTAGGTAAACACACAGTTGCAGCGTGGCACTGCCACCAGTGTGCACCCGGGCAAGCAGGACAGAGCGTGGCCCACAGTGGCCCCAGGGGAGGGTGCTGAAGTAGGGCTGGGCAGGGCAGGGCGGACTCACCTTGGCGATGGAAATGGTCTGCTGCTCCATGGCCTCATGGATCGCCACGCGGTCATCTTCTCGCATCTGTGGGGTACAGAGAAACATCATCAGACCCACCAAGGCAGGGATAGTAGTGGCAGGAAAATTAGCAGCAACCACCACTTCAGTACAGGAGGAACTGGGTCACTTCCAGCTGCAGGTATGGCCAGCCTCTCCCATCCCCAGGCGTAGAAACTGCAGCTTGGAGACACTAAACGACTCGCAGCCCGCCCTAGAGTGATGGCCATCAGAGCTAGCTTCTATTACAGGCCACACAGCCCTGTCACTTGCCTTGTCAAACTCGTCGATACAGACAACCCCACCGTCAGCCAGGACCATGGCCCCGCCCTCCATGATGAAGTTCCGGGAGGACGGGTCCCTCATCACGGAGGCGGTGAGTCCGGCAGCACTGCTCCCCTTCCCAGAAGTATAGACCTGGAGACGGAGGCGGGGGTTAGAGCCAATGCCAGCTCCAACTCTGGAGATGAGGGAAGGGCCCAAGCGTGGCCTAAATGACCCGAGAACACAGCCCCATGTGGTGAGCGGAGGCCCAGAGAAGAGGAGCCCCCACAAACCGCCTAGGGCTGGGAAGCCCAGAAGGCTGCGCTGCACAGGTTCACAGACCTGCGAGACCCATGTTGCACGGAGCCCACGAGTGTGAGACACTGGACCGCAGAGCTAATATCACCTGTTTCTTGTGTAATTTTTATCTCACTTGTGTGGCACTGGGGATTGAACCCAGGGCCTTTGCAATGAGCAACAGACCCTGCCCATTTTTGAGACAAGCTGGGTCCAAACTTGAGTCCCCCCACCCTGGCCCCCCAGGGGGGCCTAACGTGGCTACCAGCACTCTCCATCCACATGCACCGGCCTGGCTCAGCCCTCTGCCGCCCTACCCCAAAGGCCACAGTGGGCATCCTATCTCCCCAGAGAGCTCCCAGGCTCCTAGTCAACACCAGGCCCTCGAGGACTGGGCTTTTTCAGGACCCCCATCTCACTGCTCTGATCGCTGTTCACACCCTGGCCACAATACCCACAGCAGGGCTGATGCACATCAACGATGCCACGTCCAGCCAAGGGACCCACTGCCACTCGGGGAGGCCAGTGACTGGTCGGGCGAGACACAAGCCCCAGGCTGACTCTGGCCTGGCACTCCTGCCCCCACACTCACGTGAGCGTGGGAGCTGCAGTCCCCCCACCCACCCAGACTACAGCCACGGGATGAGGAAGGTGTCCTGGCAGCCTGTCCACTCACCCCAATGGGTGAGCACTTCTCCACAAATTTCAGGAGCTGGGACTTGGCGGTCCCTGGGTCTCCCAGCATCAGCAGGTTGATGTCCCCTCGACGAGTGAGTCCGTCGGGAAGCCTGGGAAGAACCCACAGGAGGCCAGGACTCAGCAGTCACCGGACAGCACTGGCAGCCTCTCACAAGCGCAGCTTGAGGAGCAGCTTGGCGGCTTTGGCTCCCGAGACAGTGACAGAGCGTGAACGAGGATGGCGCCTGCCTCCCAGGGAGGGTCAGGCAGCGGGCACCTGAGGCCACGTGCAAGGCCCAGCAAGCAAGCAATATGAGCTTGCACAGAGAGGACAGTGCCACGGATGGGCTCCGGGCCCCAGCAGCCACCACCCCACCCACAAACTGGGCAGTGCGGGATGTAATAGCTGTTACTATCTACACTACTTCCACTTCAGAGCTTCCAAAGGACACAAAGGGTCTTCCAGCCGCCTCACCGCTAGGAACTGGCCACAAATGGTGTCCCTCTCTCTCCCAAAGCCACCCATGAGCGGGGTCCCCAGCCCACACTCTGGTTGCCTTTGCGTACTATCTGAGGCAAGGGATGATGACTGCTGAAGGCAGCCTGGAAGCACAGCAGACTGGGGGCCTGGCCGCCGTCCTCTGTGTGCCACGTCACCAGTCCCTCGGCCCTTACCTCTTCCGGGAGCCCCCAAAGAGCAGGCAGGCAATGGCCTTCTTCATGTCTGCACCCCCGAAGATGGAGGGCGCAATGCTCTTGGAGATGACCTCATAGACATTGGGGAGGGCGGCCAGGCGACGGAACTCCGCTTCCTCCTGTGGACTCACGGAGCCGGCAAAGCTGCGGCCTGCACGGGAGGGGGCCATGTGAGCCCACAGGTCCTCTAACCCTGGACCCGCATTTCAGCACACACCCTCAGGGCAGGGCCACAGGTAGAGCCAACATGTACAAGTCAGGATAACGGGAGGTAGTGGGCTGCCCGACTCACCAGAGCCATCAGTATCCACCTGGATGCCCAGCACACGGACATAGGCGCTCCGGATGCCCACGCCCACCTTGTCACGGCCCCTGCTGGGGTTCAGGCCGAACTTCTTGATAGAGTAGATGCCCATGATGGTGACCCTGTTCCCAGGGACAACTTTGTCACACAGGTACCTGAAACAAGGTGGGGGAGAATAGCGATGAGGTCCCGTGGGCGTGGCCAGCTACTCCCACAATGCCCCAAGCATTGCCCCAGGCCGGTTCCTGCCACAGTCTCAAAATGGTGACAGTACCTGGCAGTCTTGGGGGGAGCAGCCAGCAGCCCACCCAGCCCTCCAAGGCCCCGACTCCACCACCCCCACAGGGCGCTGCGCCCAGGTTCTGGGCTGCTCAAAGGAAGCCTTTCTGCTCACCACGCCCCACCTTGCTCTCTGGGTTCTCAGCTCCTCTTTCAGAGGTCCCCAAGGTCCCCTAACTCTGCAGCACAGAGAGCCTGGGGGGCTGTGTAACCTCAGAGAAGGCACTGTACCACTCTGAGCCTGGAGAAGCGAGAGTCACCCAGCCTGCCCCGACTGCTAAGGAACCAGTGGGGTGACAAAGAGTCCCATTTTTGGGGGACACCATCACTGTCACCTGACTACCCTACCCCCACTGGTTTCCACGCCACAGCAGCTTCTCAAGATGTCAGTCCAGCTGGGTGTCTGAGCAGCCCCATGGGAGGACAGAGACCATCCTCATCTGCTTTCTTAACTGGACAGAAAACAGCCCCACACACTCCACCTCTCCAGAGATATCAAAACACTACGGACTGCTCCCCAAAATGGGGGCCCCAGTGTGCTGGCACATGACTGTAATCCCAGTACTCGGGCTGAGGCAGGAGGATCGCCAACCTGGCCTACACCATGAGTTCAACACCAGGATGAAATAACACAGGGAGACACTGTCTCAAAAAAACACAAGGGTAGGCACAGGCAACTCAGGTCACTGAGAGCCCAGGCTCACTTTTCCTGCTGGACAGCGGGTTCCCCAGCCACTGGTGGTGCAGGAACACAGCCTGGCCCTGCACTCCCGAGGTCACTCAGTCTCTTAAGGGCAGGCAGGAGTGGGAGCCTCACCTGTCGCAGTACAGCTGCATGTGCCGGGGCATCTCGCCGTGCGGCACAGCATCTGGCAGTTCCTGCAGCTTCAGGGTCTGGAAGTCCACACACTTGCACTTGTCGGGCATGATGAAGTATGGGTCCAGGGGGCATCGGGGGCGGCCGGCCTGGTCCCTGTAGGGGAAGGTCTCCATAGCTGCCCAAGACCAAAGGCTGGGAGCCATCTGTCCCAGGGTCAGCAACTGAGGTCCTAGACAGGCCGGGGAAGAGGCCTGGACAGAGCAGCAAGCAGGTGGGGCTGCTCATGAGGGGGCCAGGTGAGGTCCCTAGGCAAAGGCTCCATGTCCCCCAAGGAAAGTCCCTTGCTAACCCACTCTCACCAGGATCCCTCTTGGGGAGATCCTAGGCCCTCTGCACTACAAAGGGTCGAGGTCACAACACCCTGTGTAGAAGTCTCCACCCACAACGGCAGAGCGACACACCCAACAGTTCAGCAAAGCCAAGTGCCACTGTGATTGCAGGGACGCCACGCCGAAGTTCTGCTTTGCGGAGCTGATTTCCAGTCAGGGAAATGAAAAAAATACGCCACGTGGTCAACGTATTACAGTGAATTTTTTTTTCAAATTATGGCAGAGCCAGGCCTGGTGGTGCAAGCCTATAATCCCCAGCACTTGGGAGGCTGGATGAGGCAGGAGGATCACTGAGAGATGAAGGTCAGCCTAGGTTATAGAGTGAGACCCTGTTTCAAAAAAAAATTATATTGCAGTACATTCTAACTGAACCCTGAGAATCCACCCTCTTGGTTTGAACATGCTTATCCCACTGTCTTTGTCACTGTTTTTTTTTTTTTTTTTTTGCGGCATCGGGGATCAAACTCGCAACTTTGTGCCTGCCAGTCAGGTGTGTAAGCCATTAGCTAAACTCCCAGTCCTAGTTTTTTGAGGCAGGGTCGCACTATGTAGCTCAGGCCAGCCTTGCGCTCACGTTGTAGCCCAAGCCAGCCTCAAACTCACAACGCTCCTCCTACCTCAGCCTCCCGAGTGCTGGGATTAAAGCTGTGCGCCACCACGCCCGGCTTGTCCTTGTCACTTTCTGCAACCACTCTGGAAGTCCTTTCCTGAGTTTTCAGTTGTGCTGCCATGGCCCGCCCCCATGTCCTGACCAATGCGAAACATTCACCTTTCATGGCCACTGTGACTCTGGGGAAGTCAGAAGTCACACAGTGGCAGAGCCCGTGAGCAAAGGGGACAAGGACACAGCGTCGTGCTCCGGGAGCCCACTCTACGCTGGCCCATGCTCAGAAGTCACACAGTGGCACAGCCCGTGAGCAAAGGGGACAAGGACACAGCGTCGTGCTCCGGGAGCCCACTCTACGCTGGCCCATGCTCAGAAGCGGCACTCATCATTCTTCTTAGTCACACCTCAGACACTCACAGAAGAACTGTCTCACAGTGGCACAAACCATCTAGTATTCTGAAAGGCATTCACAGCAAAGTGTTTCTCAATTTAATAAAACTTTAACTGCAACATTCATTGTATATTTTGGGTTTTTTTGTTTGTTTTTCTTTTTTGGTACCAGGGATCAAACTCATGACCTCGCGCATGCCAGGCAGGCGCTTCTGCTGCTGGGCTAACCCCCGGCCCCTCATTGTATATTTTGATCACCTTTGTAACTATGTAATCATCAACAGGTACAGCTATGCAAAACAGGCAGGGCAGGGGACTTAGGTCAGTAGCACAAGGGCTTTCCTGGCAAGCGCATGGTCCCGAGTTCAATCCCTAGTACCAAAAGAAGAAAAGAAAAAAGAGCAGGCAACTGAAGAGCCACCAGGCGTGTGCATGTCGATGTGAGATGGAGGGTGGTGAGGAGCGGAAGGACAGGTGAGGACGACTGAGTAGCCTGGGGGAAGGAAGCCCTTCAGGAGAGGGTTGACAACAGTGTGGCTGTGGACAGAAAGGTGGTGGCAGGCAAGAGCCAGAGCAGACCCCATGAGGGGCCACCTACCTGCAGCATCAAGAGCCACCTGCTGCCAAAGAGCAGACCCAGGAACATGGAACAAGGTACACACTGCACGTGGCAGGCAGGTGAAGGAAGGGTGGGGAGACTACGCAAGGGCAGTAGAGATGGGGAGGTCCTTCAGCTCAGGAGGGTGGCAAGTGTCCTATAAGGGGTCAGGCACTGAGCCTCCCAAGTTCTGCAAGCTCCTGCAGCTTGAGGTCTGACTGTGCTCTCAGGTGATGCAGTCACACAACAGAATGTGGCCAGCACTGCTGCTTCCCAACCCCATACACCCCACACAGGTTCTGGGCACCCTGGCAGGGACATGGTGCCTGCCAGTGATCCTGAGCTGGGCCCAGAGTGTCCACAGCAGCCGTGGGCTGTGCTTGCCACCCACTCACGCGTTGCACTTCCTGGGTAGGGCATAGCCCTCCAGGCCGGGGCGCATAGTGATGTTGGTGAGGGTGTTCCGGCAGCTGCGGCACTGGATGGAGATGCGTGTGGCCTTGGCCCGTACCGCAGAGGCTGCGATGATGATGCCAGGGATCTTCACTAGGTGCGACATCGTGTCAGACTGCAAGAGCCAGGAGAGGCTCCTGGTCAAGGGAGCCTGGGAACACCCTCCACGTCTCAGCCTCATTTCTATCCCGGTCTCTCTCGTGCCATCTGGATCACCCAACTGTTCCTGTCTCTCTCCAGGTGTCACCCTGAGAACAAGGGCCAGTCTGCTTGTTCCTCATAGAGAGGATCTGGACCAGTACCAGGCACACAACTGCCCTGCCCACCTCTTCTGCTCCTGCCTGACCCTCAGCCTGCGTGGTCTCAGCAGGGTCTTGCACGTACCATGCCTCTACACACCAGACTCTGCACCAGCTAAGGTCCCTCTCCTGCCCAGAAAGTTCTCTCCCCACTGTCCGCACCCTGTGCCATCTCCACGCCCATGCTGCCACCTCCTTTTCAGTCTCCCCTGCTGGACACAAACTGAGAGAAGTTCACCACGTAGTGGGTGTTATTCTTCAAGGACCAACTCAGGCCAAGCCCAGGGGTGAGCTCAGTAAACACCTGTCCAAGCCAGCTGAATAATTCAAAGCACAAAGCAGACTGAGAAAGCTGGAGTGCCTGGGCCAGGACCACCCTCTTAGTGCCCGGGCTGTCTTGAAGCTCTGATCATGCCGCAACCTCCCAGTGGACCCACCTTGAGGCTCCGGATGCTGGAGGGGCTAGCGTCCGATTTGAGCATGACCTGGATGTCCTGGAGCACCTCCTCCCCAGCAGGCCGGGGACGAGTCACCTCGTCAGCCACCTCCTTGGCCGCTTCCTCCAGCTGCACAGGAGTACACAGGCCATGGGTGATGGGCAAAGTACATTGCAGGGGTCTTGGGCTGAGCCACACTTACCAGCTCCAGATGCTCAGCTGGCTGCTTGTACAAAGAATCAGCCAGGTCCTCATCGAAGCTGGCCAGATCCTCCATCTCCACCTCGATCCAGTACTCCCCCAGGTTGTAATGGCGCTTGAGCTCATCCCTGCAGGATAGGGAAGAGGCAGAGGCGAAACCCTCGCTGGCTGTGGTGCCCTCACCCAGTCACCACTCCCCCAACCCACATCCCGTTCCAGGCCAGCTCGTGGTTAGCCCTGCGGAGCTGCCCTACTGCCCCAAAGATCCTCCACGACAGCTCCAGGGACACGAGCAGGACACAGGCGGCAGAGGAACTCAAATGCCAGGACAGCAGTCCAGCAGTGGGCGCTTTCACTGCGGGATGCTCCTCCCTTAACTGCCTGTGGGAAACCAAAGGCTCAGGCCTCCTCCAGTCTGGAATCTCAAGGCAACACAGACCATGTGTCTCATCGAGGCTGCACCGAGCCTTCGCACAGAGCCTAACACGTGGTGTAGCCCTGAAGCTCCCATCAGAAGAGGGAGCAGTCCGCAAGAGGCCTCCACCGAGCTCCTCTCCAGGGAGCCCCTCGGCGCCCGGAACCCTCTGGCTCCTGGGAGGCCACTGCCACCCGGCCTTCCCGTCTCCAGGTTCAGCTTTCTGCGGACAGATGTTTTTACACTGCTCCTCGGCGCCTGGCGCACAGGTGGCCCATGTCTGCCACTGTGTGCATGAACAGGCACGGACGACTCATCAGGAAGCCGAGAAAACAAGGGCCCAGAAAGACGGCGGCTGAGGCGGAACTGCTCAGGCGCCAGGGGGCATCGGGTGAGGTGGGGGTCATTAAGCAGACTGGAGCAGGGCTGCAGCCTGGCACTGGAACAGAGCTGGGGCCAGAAGGGGCTCAGACCACGGAGAACAGATGTGGACGACACGCATGAACGAAGTCAACAGGAGACGAGTGGTCAGGGCGCCCCTTCACAGCTCGCAACAGAGCGCCGAGTCCACGGGGACCCGAGGCCGCAGGGGAGGCCGGCGAGGCCGGCGAGACAAGGGGCCCTGGCCGGGCGGATGTGCCCCACGTCCCGCCCTGCAGATCAGAGAAGCCGTGCAGCCCGCCCCGCACCCCGCACCCCCGACAGCCCGCGCACCGGTAGGTGAAGGAGCAGCCCGCGCCCGCCCGGAATTGTCGCAGGAACTCCCGAAAGCGCCGCAGGAGCTGCGCTCTGCGCGCCCGCCCGTCGTCGCCGCCCGGCTCGGCGCCGAAGCTGTCGCTGTAGAAAACGCCAGGATCGTCGAAGCCCGACATGCCGCGCCTGAGGATGGACGGGCTGTGAGCACAGCCACCGATCGGGTCTCCGCGTCCGGCCGCTAACGCCGGTGGCCACGCTCGCGCTCACGCGCTCTTGTACCAGCGCACTGACGCTCACCCCCGAGCCGCCGCGCCGCGCCGCCGACTTTCGCGGGAAAAGCTAGGACGCTGTCGGTCCCCGAACCGCGCGTTCCCATTGGCCCGCCGGGGACGATAGCCGGCGATTGGGCCGCTCTGCAGCCTGTGAGTCCCACCTTCCGGACCGAATGCCGAGGCGGATTGGCTATCGTGTGCGTGACGTCAGGTCACGCCCCTTTCTGGGCTCCATTTTGTGCGCGGAACAATTTGGCGCGAAACTTAGACCGGAAGGGAAGCAGCAGGGCGGCAGGCTGAGGGAGCGAAGATGGCGGAAAGCGGCCGGCTAAGGGCTTCTAGGGTCCTGAGCAGTGACTCCACCCTCAGCCTGAGGGAGAAAAGGCCAGCAGCCCGAGCGACTGGGGCGGGGCACGGGGAAGCAGGCCTATCACCCAGCACTGGGAGGCTGAGGCAGGAGGTCTGCAAGTTCGAGCCCAGCCTGAGCAGCTCAGTAACCTCGTCTCAAAATGGAAAGTAAAAAAGGGCTCTGAGTGGAGCTTGGTGTGGAGGCCCTGAGTTCCATCCCCAGGAGGGCAAATTAATTTTTCAGCAAATGCTGAAAGCCGGGGGAGACCGTGACTGTGTGGCCTTCAGCGGGCGGTGGGTGGCGAGGACAGCTGTCCCCTCTGCCAGCCGCAGACCCGTGATGACCAGCGGCGCCCTGGCTCCTGGGCCCTGGGACCTCCTCCCGAGAACAGGCTGCAGCTGAGCTCAGGCGGGAGAAAGGGGCCGGGCCTCGGCTCAGCGAGGTCCCCTCGGGCCGCGCGAGGCTGGGAATGACACGCCCGGCCCTGACTCAGGGCCACATCTGCCTGTGCCCACCAAGTGCTGTTGCTGCTTCAGGCTGGCACCCAGGGGTGGGCAGGGCTGGGCGTCTGAGCGAGGCCGAGCGAGCCCTCACTGTGAAACTGCCGACCGCTGAGCCTCCGCCTTGTCCCCTCCACCCCACCCCTCTGCGTCCTCTAAGCTGCCCACAGGGGTGGGTGCAGGTCAGGCAGAGCACTCGTAGTGTGCTCCAGCCTTGGGGCCCAGTCCTGCTACCCCAGGAAACAAGAAAAACTGACTTGCAGGGTTTCGTGCCTCACCTATAATCCCAGCACTCGGGAGGCTGAGGCAGGAGGCCCACTGTATGTTGGAGGCCAGCCTGGGCTACGTGGTGAGTTCAAGCCAGCCTGAACTCCGCAGCGAGACCCTGTCTCAAATATATATATGAAAGGGCTGGAGCACTAGCGCAGTGTGAAGGCTCTGGGTTCAATCCCTGGTACCACACTAACACCCCTTTGCCTTTGTACAAATTACTGTAATTTTTTTTTTTTTTTTTTTTTTTTTTGGTACCAGAGATCAAACTCACAACCTTGCACTTGCCAGGCAGGAGTTTGTGATGCTGAGCTAAATCCCCAGCAAATTACTACAATTCTAAAACCCTGCCTTCACCAGGTGTGATTGTGAACACCAAATCCCAGCACTCTGAAAAGCTGAAGCAGGAGGATCACAAGTGCCAGACCAGCAACTTAGTGAGACCCTGTCTCAAAGACAGGTGGGGGATGGAACTCTGCATGAAGGCCCAGGGAACCCCTAGTGCCAGAACTGCGCACACACACACACACACACACACAAAACCAGCTGTGTACAGGGCCTCCCAGACCCTCACATAGACCTGGGCACCCCATGTTCCCTCTCTTCCCCCAGACCCAGTGTGATCTGCTGCTCTTCCTGCAGCCTTGGAGCCACTGTTGGCTGGGTGGGTTCAACACCCGGGGACACAGTGGCACGAGGGGCAGGGCACAGGGCTCCCTGCAGCTTGGCACGGCGCTGCCCAGCCTGCCCTGCACCCCACACCGGGGGCTGTGGGGCATGGGAGAGCCTTGCTTTAGAGCGGGGTGGACTGGGTCAAACCCTCAGAGAGCGGTCACCTGCTGAGGTGGCTCCCTCGGGACAAGAACCACAGAGCGCTGCCTCCCCACCGGGAAGGGGCTAACAAGCCTTTGCTTCTGCAGATGGACAGACGGGGGCTGAGGGAGGTGTCCTGTGTCTTGTGACCAGTGATAAGACAGGCCTCAGGTGAAGTAGCAGGAACCAGAACTCAGGGAGCTCCCCCAGACCCCAAGATGCCTCCATTTCCCCAGAATCCGCTGTCGGCCTGAAGGTTCCCCCAGCCCCTGGAAGGTGGGCTTAGTTCCGCACAGCAGTTCGCCCAGCAGCTACACCGCACCCCTGGGGGCCTGAAGAGCCCCTGCCGACCCCATTACACCCATGTGGGTGCACACACATCCTCGTATCCAGCGAACGGACAGGAGGGCTGAGCCCGAGGACTGTGGGGCTTTGAGAACAGTCCAGGGCCGGGGATGGAGCTCAGCGGCACAGTGCCTGCCTGGCAAGCGCGAGGTCCTGAGTTTGATACCCAGTACCAAAAAAAACCCACTCCAGGCTACCATCACTTGACATCTTTTATTGTTCCACACAGAAGTGTGACCAAGGCGACGTGTGGTGAACCCCACCCCCACCCTCAAAGGCCCAGCCCTGTTATAAAACAACAAACACAACAAAGATGGAGGAGTGGCTCACACAGAAACAAGACAGAAACACAAGACACAACACTGATATAAAAATGTCCATGCCCGCAGAGGCGGGTCACTGTGAACGGCAGGTTCAGGTCATGGCCGCTGGCCGCGACCTCTGGGCTCAGCTGCAGGAAGGGGTGCTGAGTCAGGGAGGTCCGGCCACTGGATGTGCTCTTGCGGGGCGGAGGCTGAGGCGCCTTCTGCCCTGAGGAGTGACGTGGAGGAGGACAGGGCCTGAGAGCCCCATGCTGAGCCAGGACCAGGTGGGACACAGCTCCGGCGTCCCAGACGCAGTCCATGGCCAAGGGGCCAGTGCCCTGGCATTCACAAGGCATAGAGGCTCACGGCCACCGTGGCCACCAGGAAGGTGAGGAGGGTCAGCACCCATGGCAGCAGGGGCCCAGGGGAGGGGCTGGGGAGCTGGGCCTTGCCTTGGGGCACCTCAGACAGGTGGGGGTCTGAAAGAGCAAGAGAAGGTGGGGTTAGTGGGCAGTGGGGTCACAAGTCCAGGGCCCTGTACCTCCTCTTGCACTAGGCTTCCTCCAAAGGGTCCCATGAGCCAATGGGCCAGGGGCAACTGAGGCTTAGGGGTGCTTCTTGGTGCCCAGGGCCACCCACAGATGGTTGGCCCCACTTCCCACTTACTTGGGATTTTTTGCTTTTCTTTTTTTTTTTTTTTTTAATGTCTTTTTGAGATAGGGTCTCACTATGCAGTTCAGGCTGGCCTTGAACTTGCAACAATCCAATCCTGCTTCAGCCTCCCGAGTGCTGGGATTACAGGCGTGTGCCACCATGCTAGGTCAGTTGTTTATTTTTTGAGACAGGGTCTCACTATGTAGCTCAGGCTGGCCTTGAACTCACTGTGTGACCCAGGGTCTCACTATGTAGCTCAGGCTGTCCTTGAACTCACTGTGGGACCCAGGGTCTTACTATGTAGTTCAGGCTGGCCTTGAACTCACTGTGGGACCCAGGCTATCCTCAGTCTCATGGCAATCCTCCTGCCTCAGGCTCCCAAGTGCTGGAATTACAGGCATGAGCCACAACACCTGGCCCTCCTCTTGCTCTGAAGCACTCAGAAGACAGTGAGCAATCCACCAGCCCTCACCCCACCCCCTCACCTTGCACCTGGCTGCTGGCCCGGTGGTGAAGCCCTGGTGTCTGGGGAAGACTCTGGTCCTGGGACTCGGGGGTCAGCAGCCCCTGAAGCTCCTCAAATAGCTAAAAGACAAGAGCACAAGTGTCGCATGACATGGAGGGCTGGGCACGGCTGTGTAAAGTTCTGGAAACAGCCCCACCGCGAGGATATACCTAGCCTTTACGGCCACCCGGCCAGGGCTGTGCCCAGGAGACCAGGGCAGCTGAGACCCTGTGTGCGTCCATGGCTGGGTCCGGTGTGGGAAAGGCCGGGCTGAGGGGAAGCCCCAAGCCTTTGGTGCACTGTCCTCCCAACACAGACTGCGGCTGTCGGCCCCACGGTTACTGCAGCCTGGCCTTTCCCTGGGGACCGTGTGGGTGTCCAGCCCACCCACATGTGACGCCAAGGTGGACCATTGCTGTGGTTCCTGTGTGCAGATGGGGAAACCGAGGATGGGGCCAGGCCTCACCTGGATGTTGAGCAGGAAGGCGGCCTTGGCCTCGGCCAGCACCCTGTGCCGCACCTCGGGCGTCATCTCCAGGGAGTTCATGCGGGCGCGGTACAGTTGCTTGAATTTGGTGGCATTGGGCACTCCGGGGAAGGTGAAGAAGGCGAGGCCCTCGCCGGAGCCAGGCAGCCCCAGGGCCTTCTGGGCGATCTTCTTGAGGACCTGGCCGCCTGACAGGTCGCCCAGGTAGCGGGTGTAGGCATGGGCCACCAGCAGCTCGGGCTCCACACGACCCACTTCGTGGAGCCGCTGCACATAGCGGCTGGTGGCGGGTGAGCAGGGCACGGCCAGGCGCCAGCGTGGCCCATACCAGAAGGCCATGTCCTGCTCCAGTGCTGCGCGCCGGTGCAGCTCCTCGGGGAAGTAGACGGGCGCGAAGGCCGGGCTGTCCCTGTTGCGCTCAATCTCCTCCTCCAGCGCCACATAGACGTGGTACAGCGAGGCCATCACCAGCTGAGGGGCGCCACAGCGTCAGACTTGAGGCTGCCCGGCCCCCATCTCCCCCGAACAGCATTGGGATTCCCCAGTGGAGAAAACTCAGCCCTGCATTGCTCAGCCTAAGGCACACACCCTCCGGGAAAGCCTGTGGCCAGCTGGGGGCTCCTAGCTCGTCCTCTCTCTAGGAAAGGGGACTCCAGGCCAAGGGACTGCATGGCAGGGAGGAGAGGAACCGACCAGGAGCACCGTGGTCTCAGGGTTGCAGGGCACGGGGCTGTGTAGGCCAGGCAGCCCCCACTTGCCAGCTCAAGGACACCTGTGACACATTAACCCCGAAGCCTGCCTGCAGGACAAAGTCACACATTCCAGGCCGGGTGGGTCTCTGACTCAGAGGCCGTGGAAGGCGCATTCCTTGAGGGCAGACAGCGGGAAGCTGACACAGAGCACACAGCTCTCAGGGAGGGCAGGGCCACCCTGGGCTGTGTGGCTGAGGGCAAATCACCGCCCTCTCTGGTCCCAGCAGTCAGCCCTTGAGTTGGCCCTCAGTGCTTCCCCTGTAGAAGGGGAGATGAACCCTCTGTCTGTGGCTGGCATGGGTCGAAGGGGGAGACTCACGGCCAGCTCATGACCCAGCCAGCAGGGTGCTCCCACCAGAAGGGCTGGCCACCGGCGGCCCCAGTTCTCGGTGCTGGTTTTGGACTCTGAGTGGGCAGCGGAGAACTCCTGCCCATGGCCTGGCCACCTTAGGGCCCCCAGCCGCCATGATGGCACGGGTACTGGGGGCAAGGTCGGGCCAGTGTGGTGATGGCAGGAGGACCCAGACCCCAGCTCACCCAGAGGCTGACACCAGCACCGCCAGGCTCAGCTGTGCAGCCCGTCCGGGAGTGAGTCTCATGGCTGCACCCAGAGAGAGCAGAATCAGCACCTACTGCCTGCCAGAGGGGCCCTGCTGGCCATGTCATGCTGCATTCAAGGACACAGGGTAGGGCGCAGCTTTCTGTGTACCCCAACTGGCTCAAGTCTGTGCTGTCCCTGCATGTGGCTGTGTGACCTCCTGCTGGAGACGAACCTCTCTGAGCCCTCCTGTCACCAGCCTGGTGGCCTTGCCTCGCTGTGTGGCCTGGGGGCATCGCGCTCCTGGTCCCCCATCCTGTGCCCAGTGCCCACCTTGAAGCCCTCTCGGGTCACTTGGCCCTTCTGAAAGTTCCGCATGAACTCGGTGTTCTCCGCCTGGGTGTGCACCTCCTTGGTGGCCTCCTTGATGGCCTCAGACAGGTCCTGGGGCGCCCTGTGTGGAGGGACAGGGTCAGCGGGGGGCAGACGGGACCAGGGACAGCAGTGCCCACACGCTGTCACAGTATAGCGTCTCCAAACCTGGGCAGGGCGGTGAGGGACTTGGTGGTCCGGTTCTGGGCTCCACACCTAGCTTCGCAAAAACAGTACCAACAAACAAGGCAGGCAGTCCCTGTCCTGTCACTGCCCGGGAAGGGAAGGGAAGGAAGGAAGGAGGGGCGGCGCCCTGGGGCCCCGGTCAGCGCTGTGTGCTTCTACCTGGGCATCCAACCCAGGCCTCTGCCCCAAGCTGCACCCCCAGCCTTTTCATTTTTTTTGAGATGGGATCTCACTAAGTTGCCCAGGCTAGACTCAGACTTGCCATTCTCCTGCCTCAGCCTCCCAGTGTTGGGATCATAAGTGTGCACCACTATGCCCAGTTTTGATTTGATTTTATACTCAATATTTAACTCATTTCTTTTGCTGAAGTTTCAGATACAAATTTCACAACACCAATGTTATTCTAGTTGTCACACTACTTCCCTTAAAAAGCCCCAAAAATTCTGCTTTACTGAGGGAAGGAAGAATCCCTTCTGGAAGTATTTCCACCAGGCGTCTAGATCCCACCCCAGCCCGTATGGTCATTTCTCCCTCCTCTCCACAGCCCTTTCTGGACAATGGCACACTTGGGACAAGAGAAACACCCAGAATTGGACTGGAGCACTGACACCTGCCGGCCAACAGCCCTGGGCACTGCGGAAGCCAGGTCTGAGAGAAGGGACATCGCAGCCATGGGGAACATCTGCTCTGGGGTCTGGTGGGTAGTGAGTTGCGGAGCCACAGGGAGAGCCACGCGCCCAGCCAGGCTGGGAGCCAGGCCCGGGGAGGCGTGGAGTCAGCCTGAAGCTGCCAGAAGTAAAGACACTCGCGCCTGGTCACCTTAAGCACGGCGCAGGGTCACCTCCCCTGCCTCCAGCTGCCCGCGCACACAGCTGTTCCGCTGGCCCCATCCCATCCTAGGTCCCGTCCCTGCTCCCGTCCTGCCAGGGAGAGCTTGCCTGCCGAGCTGCGGGCGCTGCAGCTCCGTCCCCGTCCCTGTCTCCGTCTCCGTCTCCATCGAGGTGGCTCTGGCTGGCTCCGGCGCTCAGCACCTCTGTGAGCTCGAGGTGGCAGCTGTGGTGTTGGTGTTGGGGCCGGTGCTGTGCGGTCATTTAACCCTGGTGGGTCACGTGGTGCCCGCCCTGGGGAGGCCCAGGTCCCTCCCACCGCCGAGTTGCGACACAGGGCCCGCCCCAGCCAGCGGTGGGGCGGGGCGGTGAGAGGGGAGGTCATATGATCTGGAGCACCGGCCAGCAGGAAATCTCAACTGGGCAGGCGGGAGGGGTGCATCCTCAGCACCCGGAGTTCCCCAGCCTTGACGATGGGCCCCTCCCCCAGACCCTGAGGAAGGGGCTGCAACCTGCACCCGCACTCGCCACACGAGCCGGCTTGGAGCACTCTTAAAGGCTGCAGAGCCTCGTGGCCCACGGCTAACCCAGGTCTGTCCTGGGTCACACAGCTAATGGATGGGGAAACTGAGGCCTGGCAGGAAGTCTTCGCCTTCGTCCTGCACATGCTCCTAGCGCCTGGCTTCCAGGCAGAGGTGGCACGGCTGTCGGGATGCTGGACGCTCTGTCAGGGCATGGCGTGGTGCCTTCTCACCCGGACCCTCGATACCACCCTGAACCAAGGAAACTGAGCCGTGGAAGGGCAGGGCCACAGTGCTGCAGTCCTCACAAGCTCCCTGCGTGAAAGGGCAGTTTTCACAGGGACCGGAGCTGCTTGGGAGTGGGGGCGCAAGTGCCAGCTCCCAGGGGGCAAAGGTGAAGAATGCCTTGGAGCAGGGTCCCCATTTGGGGGACAGGGCCCACTGCCCACCACGCACCCCTGGGGTCACACGCACAGCCTCCTCTGAACCCGTGCGCGGCGGGCGACCAGGGACCCCAGCTCAGTATCCCAGCCACGGACTGGAGACTCCCAGCAGCCCACGGAGCTGCACCGCTGCAGTGTGGCCTTATGGGTGAGGAGGCCGAGGCAGAGAGGCTCAGGCAGAGGTCTGAGCGGCAGCCCGGTGGAGGGACCTCTGCCTTCCTGGAGAGCAGGTGTCAGCTCGACCCCCCTGGGCCGCAGGGCTGGCGCAGAGGAGTCCCCATGCTGCTGCCTGCTGTGGGCCTGTCCCAGAAGTGCCCTGCCTGGGATGGCAAGGAGCGCGCCAGGTCAGGGCCTCCTGGCTTGGCGTTTAAGCCCAGGGCTGGAGGGTGCCCGCAGGTCACAGGGTCTCCTGCTCTGGAGGCTGCTGGCAAGGGTGGCCCTGGCCGCTGCGCTGTGCGAGCTGAGGCCCAGCCTCCTGACCGCAGCCTTGGGTGGTGGGCGCAGCTGTGACTTCCTCTTCATGTTCTCCCCATCAGCACTGCAGCGCCAAGAGGCTGAGGGACTTCCCTGTGTCACACAGCTAAGGAGCGCAGAGCCAGGTTCCAGCCGGCCCAACCCGCTGTCCACCTGCTGGGCCCCAAAGGCTCCGGGACTGGGGGATGGTCGCACAGATGGCACGTGTGGAAGGTACAGCTGGCAGGAAGGGTTCAAGGAGGAGGGACTGGCCAGCTGCCAGGGGACAGGGCCCGGCCTCCACGCACACAGAGCCGGGTCAGTCAGGAGCCTGGCTGCCAGCCCCAGCAGAGCTGCACTCTCACCCGGCCAGGCAGGCGCTGCCGTGACTCAGCAAAATCCGGCTCCCCGCCCTCAAGCATGACACAGCAGAATGCAGCAGCTGCTGGTGTGGAAATCGCGACTCAGCACTCCGGCTGGAAAACAGAAGTGGTTTGGCCGCAGGCAGGACATGAACGGGCTGTGCTCCCAGCCTGGGGCGCCAGCGGGGGGCGGGGGGAGACAAAAAACAAACTAAAAACACAACAACAAAAGAGGACAAAGGGGCCTCAGTGGGGGTGAGGCCTGCTGGGCAGAGTGGCAGAGCTGCTGAGGGAGGACCCGGATGGGCACGGGAAAGCCCGGCCAGGTGCAGGCCTGGCCCTGGGGAGGGGGGCGGGGGAGACAGGCTGAGTCACGGCACCTTCCACCGCAGGGTTCACTCAGAGCCCAGGGACCATGGGCTGAACCTGAACGAGGGCTCCTGGTGCAGGCGGGCAGCCCGGCCAGTCCTGTTCATCTGCTGCCGCCTCGGAGAAGGCAGAGACCCCGGACAAAGCCCCACAGCCTCAGACCAGGCAGCTCAGGTCCTGGACACCGCCCGCGGCAGACCACAGGTGCTCACAAGAGAAATCTCAGTGGCCTTCAATTGGTGAAAGAGTTCTGAAATACAATACAATGGAAAATAAAAAATAAAATGAAAATGAAAATTTCTTTCTTTTTTTTTTTTTGCGGCACCGAGGATCAAACTCTGACACCTGTCAGACAGGCGCTTAAACCACTGAGCCAAACTCCCAGCCCTAGTTTTTTTGAGACAGGGTCACACTATGTAGCTCAGGCTGGCCTTGTGCTGGCGTTGTAGCCCAAGCCGGCCTTGAACTCACAACGCTCCACCTATCTCAGCCTCCTGAGTGCTGGGATTAAAGGCATATGCCACCACACCAGGTTTGAATATGAAAATTTCTTTCTCTTCAAAAAAAAAAGAACAAGCAAGCTAGAGACTAGGAAAAAATATTTACAAAATTTATGTCCAACAAGCCGAGCATGGTGGTGCACACCTGTAATCTGAGCACTCGGGAGGCTGAGGTAGGAGAAGCATTGTGAGTTTGAGGCCGGCTTGGGCTACAACGCGAGCACAAGGCCGGCTTGAGCTACATAGTGCGACCCTGCCTCAAAAAAAAAAAAAAAAAAAACTAGGGCTGGGAGTTTCGCTCAGTGGCTTAATTGCCTGTCTGGCAGGTGTGAGGTTGCGAGTTCAATTCCCTGGTGCTGCAAAAAAAAAAAAAAAAGAAAAAGAAAAAAAAATTTATGTCCAACAGAGCCGGGCATGGTGGCACACACCTGTAATCCCAGCACTCAGGAGGTTTAGGCAGGAGGATCACCATGAGTTCAGTCCAGCCTAGGCTATATAGTGAGTTTAAAACCAGCCTGGGCTACACGACCAGACCCTGTCTCAAAAAAAATACATAAATAAAATAAAGCCCAACTCCCTCCCACCCCCAAAAAAATAATCTCACAAAGTTCAAGGCCAGCCTGGGCAAATAGAAAGATACGGACTCAAAAAGCAAAACAAAAAGTCACGCACGCAGCTCAGTGGTCGCGCACCTGCCTAGTGTGTTCAGGGTCTGGGTCCACCCCAGCACTGCGTGCACGCGCACACATGCACTCACACTCACAGGTGGCTGAAGCACAGAGGGCCGTGGCTGCACACTGCTACCCCGTCAGGGCAGCCACCCCGAGGGATGCCCCATTGGCACGAGGGTTATTTTGAGCTGAAGATGAGTGAGAAACAGCAGACCCCAAAGCTCTGGACCCTGCCCTCGTCACCTCAGGGAGAGGGACCTGCGCAGCGCCTGGCTTGGCCGGTACCCCCCCATTTCACTGCTGAGCTCCTCCCGGGTGTGGCCAGAGACAGGTCCCCTGTCTTGTTTAGTTGTTCACTGACTGAACCCAACGCCTTCACACTGAGGTACTTCACAGTGGTTTTGTTGTTGTTGTTTGAGACAGGGTCTTGCTGTGTAGTACAGGCTGGCCTCAAACTCAGTGATCCTTCTGCCTCAGCTTCCCAAGTCCTGGAATTACAGGTGTGCGCCATCACACCTGACTCCCGGCCCTTTCTTTTTTTTTTTTTTTTTTTTGTCACCGGGGATCGAACTCACAACCTCGCGCCTGACAGACAGGCGCTTAAGCCACTTGGCCAAACTCCCAGCCCTAGTTTTTTGAGGCAGGGTCACACTGTGTAGCTCAGGCCGGCCTTGTGCTTGCGTTGCAGCCCAAGCTGGCCTCGAACTCACAAAGCTCCACCTACCTCAGCCTCCCGAGTGCTGGGATTAAAGGCGTGCGCCACCACGCCGGCTTCCAGGCCCTTTCTTTATTTACTTTTGTTTTTTGAAGACAAGGTCTCAGGAAGTTGCCCAGGCAGGACTTGACCTTCTCATGTCTGTGTGTGTGTGTGTGTGTGTGTGTGTGGTACTGGGAAGTAAACATTTCATGTCTTTTTAATTTTTTTTTTTTTTTTTGTGCCAAGAATTGCACTCAGGACAAGCGCTGTGCTGTTGAACTGTATCCCCAGCCTTCTCACGTCTTTTGTCAGTGTAATTTCCAGGCTCCCAGCCAGAGGGCTGGTAGGTGGAGGGCAGGTTCCTGGAGTGGAAGTGGCAATCCTTTGAAAGGCTAAGCAGACGCCCAGCACGGGGGCAGATGCCACACCTCCGAGTTTACCTACAGGAAATAAAAGCCAAAGTCCACAGCGCAAGTGCGCAGGGTGTGCTAGACCCTGTCTGTGAGAGTCCCGAATGGGAGACCCCCACGTCCATCGGCAGGTGAATGGACGGATACTTTGTTGTGCAGATGGCTACAGAATTCAGCGCTAAGGAGAGCGACTGATCCGTGTCTCCATGTCACGCAGCTGTCACAGCTGCAGACTCACTGTTAGCTCAGTGTCTGGGAGATTATGCATAAAACATAAAATGTCCACAGCATTGTCTTAAAATGTCAGATAAGCTGGGCGTGGTGGTGCACGCCTTTAATCCCAGTACTCGGGAGGCTGAGGTAGGCGGAGCATTGTGAGCTCGAGGGCAGCTTGGGCTACAACGCGAGCTCAAGGCCGGCTTGAGCTACACAGTGTGACCCTGCCTCAAAATACTGGGGCTGGGAGTTTAGCGCAGTGACTTAAGCACCTGTCTGACAGGCACAAGGTTGTGAGTTCAATCCCCGGTGTCACAAAAAATAAAAAATAAATAAAATAAAATAAAATGCCAGATAATGGAGCTGGGTGTGGTGGCCATGCCTGTAACCCAGTACTCTGGAGGCAGAGGCAGGAGGATTGCCACGAGTTCAAGGACAGCTTGGGCTACACAGCAAATCTGAGGCCAACCTGGTTATATAGTGAGACCTTGTCTCAAATAAATAAGTAAATAAATATAAATAAATCAATAAAAATTAAATAAAATTCCAGATAATGGGCTCCCAGTGGAGCCTGGGTCTTGAAGTCTTGGGAGAGCTCAAGGGAGTCATGGGTCTGCCTGGGGATGGGTTTGTGGATTTCGAAGTGTGTGTGTCAAAGCTCAGCACGCTATGTACTTTACACAAACAGTGTGTCTTGTGCCACTTCTGTCTCCAGGAGGCTGTGAGGCAGACCCAGCCTGGTACCCTTTGCCTGTGACTCTGAGCTACCCCTGTGGCCCCATGCAGTTAACGAACATGGTGGGGTAGGGGGTGCACCCCGGGCCAGGGCCCCATGCCCCCGTGACCCCAAGCCAGGTGTGTGAGGTCAGCACTCCATGACCCCAGGGCCAGGCTATGAGGGGGCACAGCCAGACAGGATCATGCTCGGGGAGGTGCAGACCCCTAGCTGGCCCTCTGGACAGAGCCTGACCACTGCCCTGAGACCTCAGCCATTGGGGCCACCTGAGCCACCTGAGGGTCCCCAGTGGAATGCAGGCTGCTGAAGGAGTGACCAGGGTGGGGATGACAGTGGCCCACAGCTTGTTAGGGCTCTTAGGTTCAGGCACTCCGGTTTGTCCCCGCCCGAGGAGCGAGTTGGAGGAGGCCAGGTATCTGGGTCAACAGGACAAAGGATTTATCCAAAGCTATGGCAAGGATGCGCCTCAATCAGCATCTCACCTATACAGGTGGTCAGTCTGGCTCTTAACCAGGAGCATAGGGCCTGGGGGTACAGCTCAGCAGCACAGTGCCTGCCTGGCAAGTGCAAGGTCCCGAATTCGATTTCTGGTACCAAAACATAAATGACATACCGGGTGTCGTGGCACAGGCCTGTAATCTCAGCACTCAGGAGGCTGAGGCAGGGGGATCCTGTGAGTTTGAGGCCAACCTGGGCTACATAGTGTGTTCAAGGCAGCCTGCACTACATAATGAGATCCCCTCTCAAAAAAAAAAAAAAAAAAAGAAAAGAAAAGAAACAAGGAATAGTGTGGGAGAGAAAAGAACAGAACTGTGAATATTTTTGGGCTACTTCTATCCTTCCTGGATCCAGACCTTGGGGACCGGCATGCAGTGTCCAGTCCTTGGGCAAGGGGAAGTGGGGTAATTGCTCATGCCCTTGCCTGAGGAAGCTGGCAGCCACTTAACTCTGAAGGAAAAAATCTGCCCAGCCTGACCAGCTGTGTGCCCTGAACCCCCATGCTTGTTTCCTCATTTGACAAAAGGAGAATTAAAAACAGGATGGGCTGGGGACAGGGTGTGGAGGAGGCCAGGGCCGTCGGGTGCAGGGACAGCAGGCTGGCGATGGCTCTGTGCTGGGCCAGTCCCCAGTTCCCCTTCCGGACCCAGCTGGTTTCCTGTGTAGTCTTTCTGAGGACCCGGGGTGGGGGATGGGTTGGGTCACCCCGACCTCTGATGAAACTGGAACCTTGTTCTCCACCAGGATTTGGGAATCTCAGGGTTCTCCTCTTTACTGTTCACTCAGAAACAGTGAACTGCTGTTTTAAGTGACTACAAAGGCTCAGAGGAGCTTCCAGGAAGCACGGTGTCCTGCACTGCAGGCGCAGATGTGCACTGCCGCTCTGCCCTCTGGCTCCCTAAAGCGGGAGTGGGAGGCTGGGCTGGGTGTGCTGTGCCGCTGTGGCCAGGAACATGGGACACGTGGCCCCACACGTCAGCAGGCACTCCTCAGGCCTGACTTCCTGGGTTAGACTGACTCAGCAGGCGGGCAACCGTGACTCAGCAGGTTTGGACTGACCATGACTCAGCAGGAAGGAGAGGCCCCGCGGCTGCTGCTGCGGGGCTAGAGACAGACAGGGGGCTCTGTGGAGCCCACCCTGCACTGCACCCGCTCTGCAGGGGGGTGGGCTGCCTGGGGGGCACCCTGGGGTCATGGAGGTGGGGCAGATCACGCAGTCCCGGGTTGGGTGGTCCCCAGTCCCTTGGCGCACACGGCAGGGTGGCAGCTGCCTGACTGATGGTACCGTGGCCTCCACGTGGATTGAGCACACAGGGTCACCTCTGAGGCCCAGGGTCCCTATGTGGGGATGTAGCCCAGGGTAGAGGGGCCTGGGATGTCCCCAGCACCACTGAATAAAGGAAAACCCTGAGGGCTCTGCTTCTGCTTTGTAATGTCCTCTGTTTGTTACCATGTGTATAATATCCTGGCCATGTCAGTTTTCATGGAGCAACCATGAAGCCCGATACCATTTTTTTTTTTTTTTTTTTTTGTGGCACTGGGATCAAACTCACAACCTCACGCCTGCCATCCCGGCCCTAGTTGTTTGAGACAGGGTCGCACTATGTAGCTCAGGCCGGCCTTACGCTCGCGTTGTAGCCCAAGCCGGCCCTGAACTCACAATGCTCCTCGTACCTCAGCCTCCGGAGTGCTAGGATTAAAGGCGTGCGCCACCACGCCCGGCTACAAAGCCGGGCACCTTTATGCTTTCTTCTGTGGTGCTGGAGGAGCCAAGGGTCCAAAGTGTGCTTGGCCGGGCTCTGAGCTGTGCCCCCAGTCCACTGGGCACTGCCATCTAACCCTTGCGGCCCTGTCACCTCATACTGGGCATGTGTAGTCCAGACCCCCTGTATGGTGAGCAAAGGGTTGTCAGGGCACAGCTGCTAGCACCATTTACTGAAGATTGTGGGAAGCTGTGCTCAGGACAAATCCATGCCAACAAAGGTGGGGCACAGACAGAAAAGTGATGTTGGGTCCTGTAATCCCACCACTCAAGAGGCTGAGGCAGGAGGATCTTCACAAGTTCAAGGCTACCCTGGGCTACACAGTGAGTTCAAGGACAGCCTGGACTACACAGAGAGCTCCTGTCTCAAAAAACTAAAAAAATGAAGTGCTGCCAGGGTGACAGAAAAGCAAAAGCACTGTACAGAGGTTAGAAATGACCCTTCAGTGGATTCCTGGACAGCACTTCTGAAGTGATGTCTACCAGGAGCTTTTAGTAGCTTGGGGAAACTTATGCTAAAGAAAAGACACAAGGATGTGGAAGAGGCAGGGCTGCAAGGCCAGAGCTTGCGTGGAGAGGGATGGTGGAGTCCACACGCTGGCTGCTCTTCACACGGTCCTGCGCACAGCTGTTCGTGGGACATAGCTCACAGCTCCCGACTGAGAGACACCTCAAGTGTTAGCAGAGCACTCTCTTGGCTTAGGGATTATCAGTTTAAATGTTGGATGATGAGAGCCAGGCGTGGTGGCGCACGCCTTTAATCCCAGCACTCGGGAGGCTGAGGTAGGTGGAGTGTTGTGAGTTCGAGGCCGGCTTGGGATACAACTCGAGCTCAAGGCTGGCCTGAGCTACATAGTGTGACCCTGCCTCAAAAAACTAGGGTCGGGAATTTGGCTCAATGGCTTAAGCTCCTGTCTGATAGGCATGAAGTTGTGAATTTGATCCCAGGTGCCGCAAAAAAAAAAAAAAAAAAAATGTTGGACGATGGCTCATGGCTCATGTCTTCATTTCATAGCTGCATTTTTTTTTTTTTTGGTACCTTTTTTGGTACCGGGGATCCAACTCAAATTCCTGAGCTTGCCAGGCAGGCACTGTGCGATGTCCTTGGCATTAACTGCAGGTTTTAAATGTGTTATTTTTAGCCAAGAATGGTAGCACATACCTGTAATCCCAGCACTTGGTAGGCTGAGCCAGGAGGATCTTCAAGTTCAAGACCTGCCTGGGCTACATAGTGAGTTCAAGGATAGCCTCTACATAGTGAGAGCCTATCTAAAAAAAAATTTTTTTTTGGTACCAGGGATTGAACTCACAACCTTGTGCCTGCCTGACAGACGCATAAGCCACTGAAGCAAACTCCTGACCCTGGTTTTTTGAGGCAGGGTCGCACTGTATAGCTCAGGCCGGTCTTGCGCTCGAGTTGTAGCCCAAGCTGGCCTCGAACTCACAACGCTCCTCTCACCTCAGCCTCCTGAGCGCTGGGATTAAAGGCGTGCGCTCTGGCCCCATTTTTTGAGACAGGGTCTCACTATGCAGTTCAGGCTGGCCTTGAACTCACTTTGTAGCCCAGACTGGTTTCGAACTCACAGTGATCCTCCTGACTCAGCCTCCTGAGTGCTGGGATTAAAGGCGTATGCCACCACGCCTGGTTGTCTAAAAAATTTTAAAACTGTTATTTTAAAACTTAAAGTTTGGGGGCCAGGGTTTTAGCTCAGTGGCACAGCGCCTGCTTGGCAAGTGCAAGGTCCTGAGTTTGATTCCCAGTACCAAAAAACCCCAAAAGTAAATGAAGTGACTGTTGGCGATTCCATGACTACTGACCTACAGAAGGGCCTGCCCTGCCCCAGTGCCTGGACAGGTGAGTGTGGGGCATGGCTCCTGGTACAGCCTGTCCTGAACCATGGCGATAGTCCAGCTCCACCTAGCACTGTTGGGGAGACTGAGGTCCACGGAGGCCAGGACAAGCCCAACCACTTCCTCCTTCCTCCACTCTGAGCCCATTCAGGAGCTGCCAGGGTGTGCTGGGACAGGCTGTGACCCCTGTGGGCACAGGGTGCCCACCCAAGATCCAGGAAGCATTTGGGCTTGGCCCCATGGGGTGTGTGGCAGGCTGGGAAGGCAGGCTGGGCACAGGATGGGGCTGCACTGGGCCCCAGCCTCTGTGCTATGGGCAGTTTACTCTGCCACTGGAAAAAGGGGGCCGCATGCTCGGACACCACAGGCCACGGAGGCTGCAGTCACCCAGGGCAGTAGAGCAGCCCGGATCTTCCCCTTGCTGAGGGCGGCGCTGAGGCCTGAGCTGTCAGCACAGCTTGGGGGACAACAGGTGGACCCTGGTCCCGGGGCGGCCTGGCTGGGGCCCTGGGCTCTGGGCCCCAGGCTTCCCCTCAGCCCCATTCCGTTTCAGTAGATGTTGAGTTTCTCTTGCATTTCACCCATTTCTGGACAGAAGGATGTGGTGGTCCAGGGCCCACTGTCTAGGATGTCACAGTTGAGGGGCCAAGGAAACCGAGGCCCAGGGTTAGGAAAGGGCTTGACCCCAATTGGGGAGTGTGCCAGACAGGTGACTGGATGCTGCCTGGTGGACTGTAGAGCCTCAAACTGGTGGGGCACCCAGCCTGGGCCCCCCAGTTCTGGTTACCATCCCTGCACATATTCTGAGGGTGCACATAACTTGCCTGGGCTCAGGACAGAGAGATCCGTCAGCTTACCCCGAGCCATGGCAGCAGCTGTGGGGGCCGTCTCCTCCACTGTCACGCCTGCCCACAACCCACTGGGCAGAGTGTGGGGCCTGACCACCTGCTGTGTCCCCAGAGCTATTCCAAGGCCCAACTACCAGACCTTAGAAGGCAGAGCTCTCAGGCACCGGAAAGAAACCGAGGTCACAGGACACACACTCAATGGGGAGTCTCCCTCGCAAGCCAGGCCCATCTGGGCCTCCCAAGCCAGCACCCAGGCTGGGGGTTACGGGAGGTGCAGGGCCCCAGACTGTGTGGGCACTGGTTGTGCGTGTGGATGGTAGGGCGTGGACCTCGCTTCCAGTCCTGGGGGGTGTCGAGCAGCCTGGAGGAGGGCGAGAGGAGCAGCAAACCATCGTGAGCCCTCTGGGAGGCTGAGGCACGAGGGTCACAAGTGTGAGCCCAGCCTGGGGAACTTGGATCCTGGGAGCAGAGGAAGAGACAAGGGGCTCGGGATCCACTTGTGTCTGCAGGAGGAGGGAGCCCTCCTGAGGAACATGTGGCCCTGGGGCTCGCTGAACCCCAACCCATCTGGCTGCTCAGGAGCCTGGCAGTGTGGAGTGGACAGGATGCTGGAGGTGAAACCCGCCCAGCACTCGCCCTCACTGCTGCCACCTCGTGGTTGCCGGGGACATGGGTGTGCTGGAGCAGTGGGTGCCAGAGGGACAGCTCCCAAGAGGCCCCTCACGAGGACCCTGGAGGGCAAGACTGGGAGCAGCTCACTTCACAGGCAGGAAACCGAGGCACAGAATGGTTGGGGGAACACTGCAGGAGCCGTGGTGTTCATGACTGGGCCCCTCCTGGAACCTGGCCTGACTTCCCTTGTCCTCACTTGTCCTGGGCAGAGCCACTACACAGGGTCCCAGGGCCCCTGGGAGCCCCTGCCTGCTCTCTCACGACGCAGGTCTTGGCCAGTCCAGCCCGTTTCTCCAAGCCTCAGTTTCCCCATCATCAAACAACAGCTGGGATGGGGCTGTGATGAGGGGTGGAGGGGCAGGGCCGGGAGTGAGCAGGGTGGAGTGGAAAGGCCTGGCTGGGTGTGCAGGGCTGGGCTAGCTCCAGCACTGATGTGGCACCGCCTAGGCCCCCAGGGCCTCTGTCACAAGTGCCCACAGCCTGGGCCTCGCCTGGGGGGCTGGGGAGCCCTGGCCTTCAAACCTGGGGGCTGACCACCTCCCCCTGCCTGTGCCTCCGGAGCCTGGGGCACAGCTGACCCAGAAGGCTGGTACCCCAAGACCAGAGGGCAGCACCTTCATCCAGAAACGGGACTTCCCCCCTGCGATGACTGGAAGCCTGCACCGCTCCTTAGCTGGAGCATAATCACCTGCTGGTGGACGGCTTTCTATCTTTATTTCTGGTACAAAAGGCACCTGTCCTTGTACAAGAGACTCTGCCACCAGGGCTCGGTAGGCAGCTGGAGCCCCGAGGAGAGGGAAGAGGCAGTGGCAGAAGCAGCCTGGCGCTCCGGAGGCCTCCTGCAACAGGGACTCCCTGGACCCAGGCTGGCTGGGAAGGGCACCTCCCAGCAGCCTCCAGTTCTCAGCAGTCTCAGGTTGGGCTGGGGAGGAGGCAGGAGTGGTGGGGTCCCAGAGGACAGCCGGCCCCACCCCAAGCTCCTTGCACAGCCCCCTGGAGCAGCCTGGCCAGCTCACAGGGTGAACAGCGAGTCCTCTTCCTTTCCTTGGGCCTTCTTGTTGGGTGCCACCCCTGCAGGGGGCCCAGGTACCGAGGGGCTGACGAGGCTGGGTAGCCGGTCGGCGGCTCTGGCCCGTTCTTCCAGGAACTTGTCGAACTCTGGGGGGAAAGAGGGTGGTGGGCTGGGGCCAAGGTTGGGGAGGGGTGGGCAGGCAGAATGGGTCACTACCTTCGCTGGTGACGCCCCCTGTGGGCTCCTCTGCGTTGTTCCCCTAGGGTGCAGAAGGGTCACAGGTAAGGGCAACAGGCCTTGTGGGGCTGAGGCAGAGCTCAGGCATCTGAACTGGGGCTGACACTGTGCAAGGCTGACCCTAGCTGGCCTGACCTTGTCCCCCATCCGTTGACACCCCCAGGCCTCAGATGGACCTTCCTTTACCATGTGAAGGCTGAATCTGACTCATGGGCACCAGTGCACCCTCGATCCCAGCGTGGCCCCACAGAGGCAAGCCGACACCCAGACACATGGCTGTGGTTCTAGAGCTGGGGTGGGGGGCTGGGTGAGCTCACTGACCCTGCCGTGCCCTCCTCCCTGAGGCTGGGCCTGGGGGCTGCCTGGCCTGTAGCACCCTGTCCTCAGAGGGGACAGGGCCCCACAGGGCAGCCACCTGCTTTCTGATGGGACATGGACAGCCATCAGAGTAGTGAGCAGCTCACACACAGCATACTGTGCTCAGGCCAGAGATGGGCCAGGAGCACTGCCGATCTCCAGCCTGGCCTCACAGCTGCTCATTCCCAGGTGGACGAGAATGCGCCCGACTCACCACGTCTGTGGACAGCCACTGCTCAATGTCCTCCATGAGGCTGGCCTGGGTCGCAGGGATCTGGAGGAAGACGGGGTGAGGCCAGAGATCAACACCTGCAGAGAGCCCTGCACTGCTGGGGTGCAGACCTCAGACTCCATTCTGACTCTAGGGATGGGCTGTGTGTGGGGGTACACAGGCAGAGACAGGACGGGGTCCTCGAAGCCTGGGTAGGGGCTGTGGTTACCAAGGGGCTCCAGGCAAGGATCAGTGTCTTCTCTGGGCAGCGGGGTGGGGTGGCCCCAGCAGCAGGCTCCCTGTGGAGATGTGGCCTCTGCTGTGATGGCTGCCTCCTGGTCAAGGCTGGGCCTCTTTCCCTGATGGCTTCTGCACTGGTGCCCAGCACAGTAGTGAGGGCAGAGTCAGCTGTGGAGGGCACCCACAGCCCTCTGGGAAGATAGGGGTCCTTTCCCAGATGGACCAGGGCTGGGAAGGACGTGGCCTGCTCCCCAGCACCAGGCAGGCAGTGCTCCCAGCAGCTGGGGAAGCAGGAGGTGTGGCCTGGGTCCTGGCCCCATGTGTGCATGTGTGTCTGCAGGGAGTTATGTGAGCACACACATTTAGGTGGAGTACAGTGCATGCACCTTTGTGTGCAAGTGGAGCCGTACAAGTATGTCCATGTGCAGGTGGAACCAGGCGGGTGTGTCGTGTGCAGGTGAAGTTGTATGAGTGTGCCATATACTTGGGTAGCTATGCGTGCACCTGTGTCACCTGTGGTTTGCTGCGCGGTGGTGTGGGAGCCAGGAGAGTTGGTCCCTGACCTATGTCACGCCTGAATGCTGTGTGCCCTGAAGTACCCTCTCTGAGCTGCTCCGGTGGCTCACAAGCTTTGGGAGCTCTGCTGGGTGGCAGGTCCCAGGGAAAATGGGGTGCGCTGCTTACCGTTCCGGTGCTTTGCTGCCGGGCGTCCAGGGCCCCAGCCAGCCCATCCGTTGCCTGGGGGGGTTCATATTTGACCCTGAAACACAGGCCGTGTAGCCATCAGGTGCTGCTCCTGCACTGTGGGCCAGCCCAGGGATGCAGGACAGAGGTAGGACTCTGAGCGGGACAGGCTCAGTCCAGCACTCCTATTGGCCAGGCCTGCATGGAATGGCCAGCTCTGGCCTCTGGGAACTGGGCCTGGCACACAATGGTAGGACAGACACCAGCAAAGGCTGTGAGTATCTAGGAAGGCTTGGCCGGAATCAGGCACAAAGCTGCCAATGGCTGTGAGCAGACAGATCTGGGCAGGTAGAGGGACTCAGAGAATGCTCAGTGGCTATGTCCTCACGCAGAAGGCTCTGGGGACCCTTGCTGCACCATCCCCAGCCGAGATGTCGTAACTGTGCTCTGCGGGAGCTGTATCTGGGAGACTCTAGTCCATGGCCCCTGTAGGGCTGTCCCCAGGAGAGAGCTGCAGAGCGGGGGCGGGGCTGGCCCTTGGTTGCTAGCAGGAAAGGAAGGCAGTGTGAGCAGGTGGAGGCCAACTTGGGCAGCAGGAGGCCATCCAGAGTGCAGCAAACAGGCCACGCGGGGCTCAGGTATCTGCCTGCCCTGCAGTGGGACCTGGCCCAGTGCTGGAAAAGCCCTGTTCTTGCTCTGAATGGCCACAGAGCGGTGTGGAGAGAAAGGCAGGCACAGTCAGGGGTGGAGCCACACCGTGCCTCCCCTGGGGTGCAAGAGGGTCCCCAGGTAGCCAGGCAGGAACACGGCTGTCATCCTGTGCTATGAACGTGATGGCTGTCTCACCCGTCGCTGGCTCCCAGCTCAGTGAGTAGGCTGCTGTATGGTGAGGGCCGGCGGAAGAGTGAGGCTGAAGACAGACAGCATGCCCGTCCTGCAGGTCTGCAAGCTGAGCGTGTGTGCGGCCATCCCGCTGACCCAGGGGAATGTGGGTCCAGCCAGACCCACTCAGAAGCTTCGCTCCCTGACTCAGAAGGACCTGCATCTCTGAACTGCTGTCCCACCTTGCATAGGCCCTGGGCCAGGCCACTTCCATGGCTGAGACCCTGGGCCACCCAGGGTGGGTGGGGAGAGGCGGAGCACTGCCTGGCAGGACAGGTGGGACAGTGTCAAGGGTGGGGAGCCAGGCCAGGGGCCATTCTGCAGAGGAAGCCCTTCCCTCAATGGCTCCTGCCAGAGCCTTCCCGGGCTCTGCTCCTTCACTCCTGATACAGACATCTGTGTGGGGCAGGTACCCCTCCCTCCACTTCCTGACCCCTGCATGGCGTCCAGCACAGCATTTACATGGGGACGGCACACACCAGCCTCCCCTCCAGACTGCATGCAACCAGTGCTGCCACAGGACCTGAGAGGACGGGCCACCCCTACCACATGTCCCAGAGGACTCATCAGCCTCCAGCTGCACTGCAGCCTCAGCAGCAACCTCAACTCCATGGCAACGGGGCTTCCTGGGCCCCAAGCCCTGGCCTGGGTGTAGACTGTCTAGGGGAAAGGAGGGCAGCTTACACCACACCCTTGGGTCTGGCAGACGAGAGACTTCACCTGGGTTTGCAGGTACAGCAGGGCACCCAGCTCTGTCAGCGCACTGAGGGCAAGTAGTGTCCCCAAACAACCAGAGTGACGCTAAGGGGCCACAGGAGTGGTGAGAAGGACCCTCCATCTACTCCACAGCGTCCCTTACTGTAGGAGTCAGTAAGGGGTTGTCAGCAGGTTCTCCTGCCCAGGCCCCCAGCTGGAAGCCTGTCCCTGAAAAAGGTGGTCCCAGCTCTGGGGCACAGGGTACTCCCGAGTAGGCACAAGGATGCCCCTGAAGCTGTCAGGGACGATGGAGGGTTTCGTAGGTACTGTCCCTGGCTCTGGAGGCTTGGTGCAGCCTGGACAGGACAGTGGGGCCAAGGACCCTGGAGATGCCATGTTTGGATTCAGAGGGCCCCCAGCTCCTAACCCAGAGCTGCCAGTTGCCAGCCACCTGCCTAGGACGACGACCAGGCTCCTGGTCCTCTTGGCCCTGCTGCCTGCCTGAGGTGTGCGTGTGGGGGTGTGTGTGGTCTGTCCTGACTAGCGGGCTCTGGGGCCGTGCACGACTGGTGGGGGGCCACACCCAGCCCGGCATGGGCTCCCTGACACTCTCCTGAGAACACCACTTCTCTCACGGGGGACTGGGCAGTTGGGTCACTCACTCTTTCCGCTGGTCGGCCAGAGAGCTGCCACGTGTCAGCGCAAACATGTCAAACTCGTCCTCCAGGTGCCCTGAAGCCTCCAGGGACTGCAGCCCGGCCCGCACACTGCTGGAGCCCAGGTCTGCAAGGACAGAAGTGCCAGTGAGTGACCGCCCGCTGTCCCTGTGTCCCCCTGCTGGGCCCAGGGCTTGGTGTTGCAGGAACTGCCTGAGGAGGGGGACAGCCACCCTCCTGGGCCCTGAGAGTCGGGACAGGGAACATGCCGTGTATCATCTGCTGCACACGGGCACTGGCTGAGTAGGCCAGCAATCAGATATGACTTGTCAGGAAGTGTAGTATCCAGCTGGGCGTGGTGGTGTATGTCTATAATCCCAGCACTCAGGGAGTCTGAGGCAGGAGGATCACAAATTCAAACTCAGCCTGGGCAATGCAGCAACTTAGTGAAACCTTGTCACAAGAGGCTTGGATAACATTATGGCCAATCCCAGTGAGACAGAGGATGGCTGCTAATGCTGACAGGGAGTGGCAGGGGTGGGGAGAGGCCCCTGGGCTGGCACGGGTCTCAGCCCAGTCTAGGGTTAGCTGGCCAGGTCCTCTGCTGTGCAGGAGCTGAGAGGCACAGTGAGAGCAAGTCACTAGCTCAGGCCCGGCTGCATGGTCGCCCGGAGAATGCATTTCCAGGCAACTGCAGAGGAGCAGGGGCTCTGAAATCCATGGACTCGAAAGCAGTACCCAACAGTACAAGGCTCAGCCTGGGCCCCAGGGTGCGAGGTTGCCATCCTTACTCATTCTGGCCAACTGGGACTCCAGGCTGCTGGTGGCCATGGGGACGGTGCCTACGTTGATCAGGTCAGCTGCTGGATCTGCCTCCCTGGGGGCCTGGGAAAGGTGGACACTGTCACCCTTCTGCTTACAGCCCTTCTTCTGCACAAGCACAGACCCCCCTACTGCTTCTCTTTTTCCACCCCAGAGCTCACCTGCACCCAGGATGCAGGACCCTGGGGCACCCGCTGGCGGTTGCCCCATTTCCCTCAAGGGGCCATGCTAGAAGTCAGGAGACGTCCCCACCTTCCTGCCCCACAGCGCGGCCACGCACAGCCCCATGCCCTTTACCTTGGCGGTCTGGCCTGTCCGGAACCGTTCAAATCTGCAACATAGAAGACGTCCGTCAGGGGAAGACTGCGCTGCCAAGCTTCCCGCAGGTCTCACGCACACGCGGGTCCCCACCAGGTGGAGATCCACGTGCACCTCTGTGTCCTTGTCAGTCGACAGCGCACCTCTCACTACTAAGAGGCAGGAGGTGGTGCCGTGGAGACTGGTGCAGCTGTAAGGCCAGCTCTGGCTCCAGGCAGGTGCTAAGGGTACATGTCCCTGGTGGGCTGCCTGGGGCCTGAGAGGGAAGAGGCCGGGGCACGGGGACATGGGGCACAGGAACAGGGCTTACCGCTCGTGGCGCAGGAAGACGTTATTGAGGTTGTCATTGACCATGAGCAGCTCCTCCGTCAGCTGCTCATTGGAGATGCGTGGGATGAGCTCCAGGACCCGCTGCTGCATGGCGCGGCACGTCCGGTGCAGCTCCTGTGGGAAAAGAAGTGACATCCGGGCTTGCTCTGGCCCTGGGCTGGCTTGGGCCGTGGGCAGTTCTCCAACTGGACTTCCATGGAATAGGCTTGGGATTCTACCACATGAACTTGAATTTCACCTCTAAGCACTCTACACTAACACGAGTTCAGTGAGTTAATTCTGAGACGGGGTCTTGCTGTGTTGCTCAGACAGCCTTTCTGCCTCAGCTGCCCAAGTGCTGGCTTACTGGCACATGCCACCATTCCTGGCCATGCCCTAAGTTTAAAACAGGAAATCCCAGCATGCTGACTGGGCTGCTGGCTCCGTGGGCTGAGTGCAGACCTCAGCTGGCTTCTCCACTGTCTCTGCACAGGAGGAGGCTGCTGAATTCTCCACTTCCTTTTGGTGAACACCGAACCACTGAGGGCTCGAGCCTTGTGACTATCTGTCCAGCTATTATCAGTGATGGATTTGGTTTTTGTTTTTTTGGGACCGAGTCTCAAATATGTAGCCCAGGGTGGCCTCAAACTCACAGCAATCCTCTTGCCTGCCGAGTGCTGGGATTACAGATGTGGCTACCATGATGAATTTCTACATAAACTGTCCATCTTGGAATAATCTTAGCTTTTCAAAAAAGCTGCAAAAGCCGGGCGTGGTGGCGCACGCCTTTAATCCCAGCACTCGGGAGGCTGAGGTAGGCGGAGCGTTGTGAGTTCGAGGCCGGCTTGGGCTACAACGCGGCGCAAGGCCGACCTGAGCTACATAGTGCGACCCTGCCTCAAAAAACCAGGGCCGGGAGTTTGGCTCAGTGGCTTAAGCGCTTGCCCTGGCAGGCGCAA
>RJWM01000546.1:38877-100472 GCA_004363535.1 Dasyprocta punctata | reverse complement strand
CGCTGACTGACTACGACTCGCTAAGTGGCACAGGGAAGCCTGCCTGGGAAGGAGAACGCACACTGCAGCCTCGAGGTCGCCTGAAGACTGGCTGCTGCTGTCCTCTGATGCCCACACGGGCCCGGCACCAGGACCCAGCCAGCAGGGATCAAGAGCAGCCCGCCGCAGCGGCCACCGTGGCTCTCAGGACCCGGGGATCACTCTGCCGTGTGCTGCCACCTCCCTCCCACTGTGACCATGCCCACGGGGGCTTTGGGCCCACCTCCTCACCAGCCCTGTAGTTACAACAGCAGTACTGGGAGCCAGGTCCGGTTCAAAGCCCAGCTCTGCTGCCCACCCGCAAGTGGCCATGTCTGCTCTCAGTTTCCCCTGGAGCACGGGCATGTCCTCAGAGCCAGCACACAGGGCTCCCCTGCACAGAAGCTGGCAGTTCTGAACCCTGGATTGCTCATGGCCACGGGACCATGGCTGAGGCTGGGGAAGCCACCCGCACGGCAGTGACCCACATGGCAGCGACCCCTGGGGAGCCTTCTCAAGCCTGTGTCTGGTCCCTTTCTCCTGGCCAGCCCACAGAAGCCTCGGCAGGGATGTGAAGGGAGGGACTCGGAGAACATGTGGCGTCAGTTGGGCACACTTGGCCACCTGCCCCAGACTCCAGGGCTCCTGGGTCTTGGGTTCCCAGCCTTCCTGGTGCCCACACAGGACAACCTCCAAGGGGCAGGTAGGTTCCCAAGCACAGACCCTTTTGCTACAGTGGCCCCCAGTTGGGGACACGAGGATGGGGTACAGAACACACAAGGAAAGACATGGCTCCCCTGTTCTCTCAGTGCCTATCACCCCAGTCCTTCCTAGGACTGACCCAGGAGCTGACTGCCACCAACTAGGGGTTTTACATGAGACACTGCCTTTGCCGGGTATGGTGGTGCATGCCTGTAATCACAGCACTTGGGAGGCTGAGGCAAGAGGATCACTGTGAGTTGGAGGCCAGCCTGGGCTACATAAGCAAGTTTGAGACCAGCCTGAACTACACAGTGAGACCCTGTCTCAAACAAAAAAACAAACAAAACCCCAACCCCACTCCCAAAAAGCCCCCACTGCCTTTGATTCTCATATCTAGTGTGGCTACAACAGCAACCCTACAGATAAGGAAACTGAGGCACTGAACAGCAGGAGGGCCAACCCACATCTCAGTGCCCACCAACGGAACCCAGAGGACCTGGAAAGACTGGGTAGGGTGGCTGCTCACCTGCAGGAGCTCCAGGTCAGCGGGCTCCGCCTGAGTGGGGGCCAGCTCCGTCAGCATCTCTGACATAACGCGCACATTCCCACTCACCAGCTCTAGCTCGCTGCGCAGCTTCCCAATCTGAAAGGCAGGTGGGGAGGTGAGAGGCCGTGGAGGGACAGAACCCAGGCTACAGGGGCTCCCCACCTCACCCGCCCCTCACAGGTGGATACCACCCACCGCTGCCATCTCCAACCCAGCCAAACCTGGAATCAGGGCAGGAAACCAGCTCAGGGAAGCACTGATCTATGGGTGTGGCTGGAAGGGAAAGGCTTCTCCTCTGGGGCCCAGCACTGCTAATGAGGCCCTGGAGGAAGGCTACTCTGTGCAGGAGGGCTGGGGCTCTGTGCTCTCCTCCTGGGGGCAGCGGGGAGCAACGTCCTCTCCCCCAGGGCCCGGGGCTCTGTCTGGCTCCTGTTCTACTTTACTGCCACAGGGTCGTCTCAGGCCGAGCCCTGGCCCAGCCTGGCCACCAACTGAGTGGAAGACGCAGAAGCAACACTTGTCCCAGTGACTGAAGGGACCCTGGGCCCTGGGCCTGGGTCGTCACTGACAGTAGTGCAGCACAGAGTCCTCAGGAGGGCTGTGTAGGTCCTTGGTGCATGTGTGGGACCTCAGGGGTACCACATGGACAAGATTCCTGTGACAGGTCCCAAACCCACTGGAACCCTTCACCATGGGACAGTTCATAGGTCCAGCAGCCAGAGAATGATGGTCTGAGAAGTGCTGGCATATTCTGTGCTGTGTGATTACACCGTGTAACATTACCGTGAGTGTGACTGCAGCTATGACTGGACACTTAACGTATGCCAAGCACTTAATACAAATTGCTGTTTAATGGTTGTCAGGGTAGACCTCATTATCCCCAGTGTTTACATGCAAACACAGCACAGAGACGAGGAGCAAATTCGCTCCTGCCCAGACAACTGTGCCCATGTAACGCTTGGCAATGCGACCTCTTAATGACCACCTTGCATGAGTGGTCAAGAAAATCCTGACCACCAGCCCGACACCGCCAAGCCAGACGCCCAGCCACAGAGGAGCTGGGAGTCATGTCTTGGAGCGCTGGACCACTTGAGCACATCTCAGGAGACAGAGAAGACTGCAGCTTGGGGCAACATGCACCCTGTTCTGCTCAGCAAGAAGGTTCCAGCATGGGAAGCCGTCAGTCAAGGGCACACAGACACTAGAGTTAGGCAAACCGGGTGAAATCATAAGCAGGGAGGGAAAACTGTGGGTTACCAGATGGCTTTACACTACCTGTTCTTTTTTGTGGTGCTGGGAAGAAACCCAGACCTCACCCTGCTGGGCAAGCGCTCTACCACTGAGCTACACTCCCAGCCCTTTTCTGTCAATTTGCCTGGTGTGGCCTTGAACTTATGATTCTCTGCCTCAACTTCAGCCCCCAAACCTGGGATCACAGATGTGCACCATCTGCCCAGCTGGCTTCACAATTTTTTTTTTTTTTTTTTTTTTTTTTTTTTTGCGGCACTGGGGATTGAACTCACAACCTCGCGCCTGCCAGGGCAGGCGTTTAAGGAACTGAGCCAATCTCCCAGCCCTGGTTTTTTGAGGCAGAGTCGCATTATGTAGCTCAGGCCGGCTTTGCGCTCGCGTTGTAGCCAAGCTGGCCTGGAACTCACAACGCTCCGCCTACCTCAGCCTCCCGAGTGCTGGGATTAAAGGCGTGCGCCACCACGCCCGGCTTGGCTTCACAATTTTTAATAGCTTTAATCATTTTGTCCAGTTAGCAAGACTTCTCTAGTCATATCTGTAACTCTGGGAGGTCACCTGCTACTGTAGCAAAACACACAGGTTTCTCTTCCAAGAGAGGGCTAGAAGATCCAAGTGATACACACAGCACTGGGTGGGGACACCTTCTGGAGGGTAGGCCTAGTCAGTCATCCCCAGCACCCAGCAGCTGAACTCTGGACTCACTGATGAGGGCCTGTGTTTGTGAAACCCCCAATACTGGCACTCCGCTGCAGAGCCAGGCTGCACCCACAGCCCAGCATGGTACCTGGAGCAACCACCATCCAGCTAGTGAGGGCCTCAGCAGGTAGGTCAAGGGTGGGCAGGGGAAACTGAGGCACAGGCCCTCAACCCCAAAGCCTTTCCCTGAGGCTTCATGGCAGGCACACGGTGCAACGCAAAGTCAGTTTTCGCTTTTGGCTCGCTGTTCTAAAGCCATTTTGGCCAGAGCCTAGGCTCAGAACAGACCTCTGTGGTGGGCACCACATGGGTCAGGGGAGCTGATGGCCACTTTCAGGATGTGCCTGCCAGGAGTCAGACTTGCATTTGGACCCCAGCTGTCTCTGGTGAGCTGTGTGACTCCAACTCTTTGGGCCTCACATCTCCAACAGGAGGAGTAACACCCCCTGCAGTGTGGGGCTCTCCCTGGCCTGCCCTGGCCTGGTGTCCTTGCTTAGGGGATGCTTTACCTGCTCAGGGGTTGGCGTGATGGGCGTGTCACTGGGCAGCGTGGTGGGGGCAGGCACGGGAGTGGGGCACTGGCTCGGGTCTCCTTGTTGTCTGGCTTCGGAACCCAGAGAGTTCTGTCCTGGTGGGGTCTCCGAAGTGAACACAGTCTAGGAGCAGGCGCCGGGTCAGTGGGACTCATGCACCAGCCCCCTGGGACCCCCATCCCCAGGCAGGGACTGCTCACCCTCTGGGGTGTGTGGATGGGTGACAGCATGTCCAGGTCTGTCATGGGGAACTCCAGGCCCTTCCTCCGTAGGTCCTCGTAGACAGCCACCACGCCTGTCAGGTCAGGTGAGCTGCGGAAGGCGTCAGCCCAGGACTGAGAGGGGACAAGGGACATGGCCGGTGACCACTGCACAGCTTCTTCCTTGACTGCCCATGCACCCAGATGGATGTCCTCCCCAGCCAGCTGGCCCTCGCTTCGTGTGCTCCCAACACCTGGACAGATATGTTCCCCGGCCAGCTGGCTCTCACTCAATGTACACCCAGCACACCCAGCTCTTGGAGACAGACCGCTCTGCAGACTGTCCAGGCCCCCCGAGGCGGGGACCCACCAGTGGGCACAGTGGTGCCTCCGCTGCTCCTTGCCCACCCAGGACGCACCTGGATGAGGCTCAGCACCTTGTCATGCACGACAGTGGGCGGGTTGTTCCTGGGCAGGATGGTCCGTACCAGCACGCCCTCCACGAAGTCCTGGCTGGCCACCAGCACGTGGAAGCGGTGCCCGCAGTTCTTGACACAGGTTTCCAGGACCTGGGGGTGCAGACACCCCATCACCATCAGGGTTCCTCCTGCGTCCCCGCGGAGGGGACAGGGACCCTGAGCTGCCCACTGTGTCTAGCAGGGTGACCCAGCAGAGAACCGCCTGGAAGATACACAGGGCTGTGGACCAGGGCCAGAGTCTTCCGGGAGGCTGGCAAGAGGTGCCCTTGCTCTCCAGCCTGCTGGCCCCATTGGACACCATTGCTGCTGTGAGGAGGCTGGGGCAGGTTCCGCCATTAGCTTCACGTTTACTTGTCTGGGTGCCAGGGGCTAGGGAGCATCCACTTACCCTGTGCCAGACCTGGGTCTCTAAACTTTTGCCACCCTGCAGGCAGCTGGGTCCTTTGGCCCCCGCCCTTGTGCCTGCTCCCACGATGGAGCAGGGAGGACCTCTCTTTCCACCATGTCCAGCAGCAGTGGAGGCAGACCTCCCACTGGGGCAGGGGAGACAAACAACCAGCACTCACCGTCAGAGCCAGCATCACCTCGTGGAAGTTCTTGTTCCCCGCCATTCTCTTCTTCAAGGCTCGGAAGGCATCCTTGGGGCTGGCAAAGGCAGAGAAGGAAGGGTAGACAAGGCATAGGGAGCCGCCTCCATGGCACCAGAGGCCTGGGAGGGGGCACGGGCTTGGCTCAGCCTACTCTCCTGCACTTGATAATTCAGAACCCTTCTGCCCTGCCAGGTGGTGAGCCTAGGGCCCTGTCCTCCTCTGACTTGCACTCAGGGAGCAGGAGCGCAGGTGTGGAGTTCTAGACCCACTCTGCCGGCTGTTCTGCTGCCTCCCTCTCAAGCCTCACAACGCACTCTATGTGGGCGCCATGCTGAGCTGGGGAACAGCAGAGGGCCAGGCAGGGTCCAGGGGAGGCCCAGCGGGACTCCTCCTCTGTGAAGCTTCCCTGGATATTGTCTCTGCGGTGTCCTGCCACGTGACACTGACCTGGGCCTCCATGCCCCACCCCTGCCCTTGCTGGGGTTTCCTGGGAGGACTGTGACCCATATGACCTCTCTGTCTCTCATCTTGGGTTCCTGGGTTGCTCTGAAGGAGTCAGCAGAGATTTCCTTTGAGGGCAGACACCCTGGGAGACAGGCAGACTTATCTGAAGTCCTATCACACAGCCAGTCAGCAAACACCAGTAAGACACAAAAACCAAGATCCACTACCCCTGTCCCCCGACCCTCAGCACTGAGGACAAACCACAGCCACCCCGTCTGCCTCTCTGTCCCCTTTACAGCTGGCCTTGTCTGGGAGCTGCTGGGCAGAGGCTGTGTAGGGTAGCAGTGCCCAGGTCAGGGGCCAGCTGCATGCCTGCTGTGATTGAGCTTCCTGTCCCTGGGCCAGGGATGGCCTGGGCCAGTTCGCATGTCTCCAGTGCACACGACCCTGTCTCCCAGGGCTCCATCCCCTCAGCAGCCCTTACCCCTCCTCTGTCTCATTGATGATGTCGCAGATCTCCATGTTGAGGGCCCAGTCCTCACTCTGCAGGGAGCCATCAGTAGCTTTCTCTAGAAGAGGCCAGGAAGGGGACAGACTCAACCAGGTGGTGGTGTGTGGGAAAACCCAGACCTAGAGGTTGGAGGATGACGGCTTCTCTGGGCACAATGGACAGGGGCCAATTGTACATGCAAGTTCCCATCTGTTGCCTGACTGTTTTTTTTTGGGGGGGGTAACCAGGAATCAAACTCAGGACCCTGTCAGGCAGGTGTTGTGCCACTGACACAACCCCATGCCCACTCAGGGTTTCCCAGACCTCCTGCACACCTCTGCCCATACATTCTCCACGCTTCCCAGTGGAACACCAGAGATATGGGTGGCTGTGTCCCACTGTGCCCCATGACCTCAGCCCTTCCAGAACACTGTAACCTCCCAAGTCATGCACTACATAACCTCCTGCACTGTTAGCAACATGGAGAGAACACGATCTCACCCCTTCCCACACAGTGTCCACTGCTGGATCTCACTTAAGAGAAAACTGAGGCATGGGAAAGCCAGTAGCCTGAAAAGATGAGAGGAGGCTTGGCCTGTGTTGCTTTTGGTGCTGCTGTCCCAGTGCCCTTCTTGAGCCCCTTGTGACCCCATTGCAGCCAGAGAAGGACCAGCACCTCTGCTCCAGGGTTGCAGACAGAACTGTGCCACAGGACGGAGGAGAAGCCAGGCAGGAGGGGAGAGGACTGGGGCATGAGTTAGGCTGGAGAGCAGCGCATGCCAGCAGTGGGCGAAGGCTAAGGTCAAGGTGGGATGGAGGAGTCCCTCTGATAGCTCTGGCAGAGGCTGCGGGAGGCTGGGTGGAGGAAACTGGCATGAATCTCCCTGCCCCAGAGACACAAGCAACTGTCATGAGCAGTCACCCAGCAGGCTGTGCTGAGAAGGGGAGTGGAAACTCTGAGGTCCGTGCCCTGCTGACCTGAGCCCCACGGTGACTTCAGAGTTCCAAGGGCCAGGCCCCAGACCTGTTTGTTGCTGGTGCTGCTGCTGGCGCAGCACAGCCTCATCCTGACCAGAGAGCCTGGGGCCATCTGCTGGGAAGGGGGATGAGGCTGAGGTGGCCCCTAAGCCAGGACCAGGGCAGCGGCCTCCGCATTATCTGTCCTCACTTGGAGTCTCTGCGCTGGGTCTGCAGTGAGTTCTCAGCCTGGGCCTGCACAGCATCAGATGGGACAGGGACAGTGGGGTGTGGCTGACAATGCATGGACACCACAGCCATGGGGCATCTGCCCTGCCAGCTCATTCCGGGCGGGTGGGACCAGGAAACCCAGGTGACAGTGCCCTCTCAGCCGCCGTCCTCTGTGGAGCTTGTGGGTCCGTTGCCTGCCAGGCCTGGCCTCCAGCTCGCACTTCTCCAGCACAGGTGGAACCAGCGCTCTTTTCTGTTTAGCCGTGCGCCCCTTGCAGGTCTCATTCCCTCCCGACCCAGGTGTAGACTGAGGGTGCTCCCTGGCTCACAGAGGGAAGAGAAACCGAGGCACAGTCTGTGAGCTATGGAGAAGTTGTTGGAACCCAGAGAGGTCTGGTCCTCAGACCCACAGCGGGAAGCAGCACACGGTGCCCCAGTTGGCGGGACACCTGCCCAGGCCTGCAAGGCACCCCTGTGCCCTCCATAGCTGCAGCCAGCTGACAGATGCTGAGTCCACGAAGGCTGTGCGGCTGACAGAGCAGGAAGTGAGTTGGCACAGCACGGCCCACTCCCCACAGGCTGCCTGGCCTCCAACTGCCCGTGACAGACATGGCTGGGCCAGCGTCTCCTGTCTGCGTTAGGCTCTCCACCAACCTTCCTGGCCCCACCCTGCTCAGGGCAGAAGGAGCAGAGAGAGCAGAGAAGCCAGATGGGACCAGTTGTGTTCAACCTGCAGGACCTGTTTGCTGACTGACTCCAGGAAGGCTGAGGCCACAGCTAACAACACGACATACCTCACAGCCTCTGCTTCCCTCTTTGGCAAGAGCTGCTGCGTGAGAACCCTTATTTTCCTTCCATGTGACCATTCCTAGAATATTTTCTTTCTTTCTTTTCTTTTCTTTTCTCTTCTTCTTCTTCTTTTTTATATTGTTTTTTGAGTTAGGGTCTCATTAAGTAGTTTGGGCTGGCTTTGAACTCACTATGCAGTCCAGGCTGGCTTCAAACTCATAGTGACCCTCCTGCCTCAGCCTCCCAAGTGCTGGGAAGACAGGCGTGCACCACCATGCCTGGCTTGCAGGTCTCATTTAAAATACACCTCCACAGAATCATCTAGAATGTTTCATCAAATATTAGGGCATGGTGGCCTAGCCAAGTCTACACATAACGTTAACCAGCATGGTGGTTCCTTCTACTGCACCCACCCCAATGAGCTGAGTGTACTAGCCAACACCTGTCTGTCCCTAAATTCTGCGCTGGCCCCTGCAGCCTGGCTAGCCTCTCCCTTCTCTCCTGCCTCTTCTCCTCTCCTTGTGCGCAGCAACCCCCACAGTGCTTGCCAGTGCTCCATCACCTGCCATGATCCTACGTTCCAAGTCCCTTGTCTGGGGTGGGATTGGCACCTGAGGCCAGGTCCCTGGGCAGAGGCAGAACTCTGGCCCTCCTCAGCTGCAGATGGCCAAGAACCACTGATGTGCATTCCCGGCACTTATGGAGGCACACAGACTGATGTGTTCACTTTAACGCAGGATGGAAAAAAAACACGAATTAGCTTATTGAAGCCACGATTTCAGGGCTGCAATTACACAGGATGAGGTCAAATTAACTCAGGTGAGCCAGTTAAAGGACAACAATCAGCAAGGTGGCCCGCGCTGGACACAAACCTAAGCTTGGTGCCAAGTGAGTGGCGTCTGGATGGTAGGGGGTTAGGTCCATAACTCCTGGACAAAGTAGAGAATCAACTTGCCCTGAATTTCTGTTTCTCCCCAGATGAGGGCCCCCAGTTAATTAGAAGACATGGGACTTCTGTTTTCCCCCGCAGACCAGAAAAGCAGAAACTCTGAACTCTACTCTTATTTCGCTAAGCTCAGGGAGAGAACAAAACCTATTTATCATTCTACCCAGAGTTAGGCCAAGGCTTTGGGTCCCGAGTGAGCACCAGCTCCTGCCCACACTTGGAACTGGAGCTGTCTGTGAATGTGAGAGCCAGCTCGCCTGGGACCTCGGGCACTGAGACCAACACAAACTCAAGACCTGGGCTGGCACCTCAGCCCTGCCCAGGAATGCTGACCACAGGGTGGAAAATCCCATGCCGCCTCCTGCCTGGCAAGTCCAGCCAGGTGCTTTGCAGTGCCAGACACAGTACCCATGTGACAGGCCTAGCACTAGACTCACTGCACAGGAAGGAAGCTGGACACAGCTCAAGTCACCTGCTCTAGGCCAGAGAGCTGGTGAGGCCATTTGTCTTCTGAAGCTCGCCTAGGCCTTGCCACCATGCACACAGCTGGTACAAAACCCTGCTAGAGGCAATCCCATTGTTTTCAAGCTGGAGACCTGGGCACTACCTGGCTCCTGCACCAAGGATCCGGATACTGATGCTTCAGACCAACAGGCTTCCCAGGCACACGTGGGTTAAGGCTGCAATTGGCTCGGGCCCCCCTCCAGCATCCCTGATGTGGGTGCTCTGGAGCCCACCTTAAGAAGCATGGCCTACTGCCAGGCGTGGTGGCGCACGCCTTTAATCTCAGCACTTGGGAGGCTGAGGTGGGAGAAGCGTTGTGAGTTCGAGGCCTGCTTGGGCTACAACGCGAGTGCAAGGCTGGCCTGAGCTACATAGTGCGACCCTGCCTCAAAAAAAAAAAGGGCTGGGAGTTTGGCTCAGTGGCTGAAGCACCTGCCCTGGCAGGTGCGAGGTTGTGAGTTCAACCCCCGGTGCCGCAAAAAAAAAAAAGAAAAAGAAGCATGGCCTTCCCTGCTCTGCCTCTGGCCAGCTGGTGTGATGCAAAGGTCAGCCACCTGTGAACCCACGAGACGCTCGTAGTCTGTTTCTGTGTGGCCTGAGAGCGACAGGTCTTTATACTTTCAAATGGCAGGAAAAGAAAAAGCCAAAGGACAGCATGTCTCCTGGCATGTGAAAAGGACACAACCTTCAAGTGGCAGTCTCGTTAGTGCACAGCCATGCCTGTGCATTCCTCCTGTTGAAGGTTGCGCTTATGCAATGACAGCGGTGCTGGGTGGTTGCAACAGAGGCTGTGCGCACTCACTCCACAGCCCTTATGGGAGGAGCTGAGGATTCTGGTCTGGTCTGGCAGTCATACAGATCCTTGGCAGCCTCTAGCAACAGCAGCTCACTACCCATCAAGGCAGCCTGCTGCATCTCTGACTGGCTCCAGGGCTGGCTCTTTACACCATTTCTCCTGTCCCCGAGGTCCCCCAGCCCCTTGACCTCACAATCAGTTCTTTTGCCTCTCCACAGCCTCGGTGTCTCAGTTTCTGTCTTCCTACCAGCACCAGCCCCGGCTGTAGCCCTCCCTTCTGGCGGGTGGCAAGTGAGGGCTCCTGTGTCATGGGTAGAGACAGACAATGGACAGTGCACAGGGCATAGTTAGGAGTAGAACGAGTGCCAGCCCAGCTCTCCAGGCCCCCAGCCTGCTGTCAGCAGCACACTCGCTGTCCACCTGGTTTCTAGTGGCCCTGCATTTTCACGCTTCCTTCCTGTGGCTTCCTGGCGAGGCCTCTGGAGACCCAAGGACAGCTCTCTCCACCTCTTTCCCAAGCGCTGAGCTTTACTTCTCACCCAGTGTCACCACCCCAGTGACAGGCTGGTCCCCTGGACCAGTCTCTGGGGTTTGCAGCTTGATTTCACTGCCAGCTGGAGTCGTACTCCAAGTGTGGGGAGCTGAGAGCAGAAATGGACACTGGGGATCTCTGATGTCTGACATCTGTCTGTGAACACAGCCACTGAGATGTGGATGCAGAGAGTCGAGAGGGCTTGAAATCCTCAAAAGACAGCTGTTAGCAGTGTGTAGGACAGGGGCTCTGGGACCCTCTTGGCCAAGCTGCTCCCTTGGGAATGACCTGGACCTGGTACAAACCCAAGGAGCAGGTCCTGACGGATGGGAAAGCCCACCCGGAGGCTGGAGGATGGTGCAGTCTGAGGCACTGTTGTGAGAAGTGAGTGACTGCGTCTGTACTCTGATCCGGAGTGGCTGTAAAACCCTGGACTTGGAGCTGCCCTCAGACCAACTTCTGGTGAAACTGAAAACATGGGAAACCTCATGGGGTCACCCTTTCTGCTTTCCTCCCTCCTGCTGGGTACCAATACCGTGCTAGGTGCTGGACAGCTAGGTAAGTGAGACAGCCCTGTTCTCAAGAAGTACAATCTAAGATAGGTGTGGTGGCACACACCTGTAATCCCAGCACTCAGGAGGCAGAGGCAGGAGGATTGCTGTGCGTTTGAGGCCAAGCTTGGGCTACATAGCTAGACGCTGTCCCAAAAAATCAAAAAACCAACCAACCAAACAAGAAGTGCAGTCTAGGCCAGGCATGTAGGCTCTATTGTCCCAGCGCTCAGGGAGGTTGAGGCAGGAGGATCCCATGTCTAAGCCTAGCCTAGGTAACCCTGGACACTGTCTCAAAATAAAAAAATTAAAAAGGTGCTGGGGATATAGTTTAGTGTAAAGACCCTTGGTTCAATCCCTGCTACTGAGGAAAAAAAAAAAAAAAAACAACAAAGTGCAGGCTAGGTGAGGAGGGAGAGGTATACAAGAGTGAACAGGACAGTGGGGTATTGGTGCAACGACCAAGGTCATGAGGCTTCCTGTCACCCTCTGGGGACAAGCCTGCTTCGTGCTCAGAGCTGCCCTCAGTGGGGGAACCTAGAGAGCAGGAGCATGGGACAGGATCCTGGGAGTCAGGATGGCCTCTGGGAAGAGGCAGTGATGCCCACATTCTGACATCAGAAATAGCTCTGCGGGGCACACAGGATTGTGACCCATAAGTATTGGGTGTGTGAAAGGCTGGGAAAGAGCTCCATGGGTTAAGTGACTCTGTGGGTTAGTGTTGCAGAATGCACTGTCCTGCCAGGACATCATCCTCGAGACTCTGCTCTCAACACCAACTGGAGGAGAGACTGTCTCACTCTTGCAGCGGAAGTGCTGGGTGCAAACACTCAAAACAGGTGGCCCTCTATCTCCAGCAATCACACAGTGGTGTGGTGTGCACAGGAGCTCTTGCTGTGGGGAGGCTGAGGCAGTGGATGGCCTGTGACCAGGAGTTCAAGACCAGCCTGGGCACCACAAAGAGGTCAATACTTCATCTCAAAACATGAAACAATCAGACAACAAACAGTCCCTCTACCCCTACATGCAAAAGAGCTTAGACAGCAAGGGCGTCAGTGAGGACAATGGCTCTTCATGTAGCCTTACTGTAGAGCAGCTTCAGCTTTGGCTCAACTCTCAGCAGCTCTGGGTGGCTCATCTCTGCTTCTCAAGGTGTCCCTGGGTCCTGGGTGAGGGGGACTGCCACCTCCCTCCAGCTGGATGGGCCAGGCCCACCAATATGCCTGGGGACTTGTTAGAAATGCAAATTCTTGGGATCCACTGGGCTGGGGCACTGCCATGGCACCTTAATGAGCCCCCCAGAGGATTCTGGGGTGGTGGGTCCCAGGGTGAGCTCCTCCAAGCAGCAATCCTTGGTTCAACCCCTGTGGTATCAGATGCGGAGTGCTCTCTTGGAAGTCTTCTTATCCACAAAACGCAATCCACCAGGGAAAGAAGAAATGCAATTTTTTACCAGCTGAAGCCCGTAAGCTTGTTCAGGAAGCATTTGGAAGAGGCGATGACTCTGAAGGCAGATCTGTTTACTGATTTTGAAGTAGGAAGACTCAACGAGGGCACCTTTTCTCCAGTCCTGCAGGGTGGCTCCAGGATACGTGAGTATTGGGGGACCGGGCTGTACCTGTGTGTCCTCAAGGCCCCTGTCTAGTGACTACTGGGGTGCGCGTGTGGGGCGTGTGGGGTCACTTAATGTGTCCTCCGGGTTCCCTGCACTGTGACTCTCGGGGTGGGTGTGTATGGGGGTTCGGCCTGCATTTGTGTGTCCGCCGGCTCCCCGCGTCCCCGGTTGAAGGCTGACAACGGGCTCACAACAGCCACCGACAACCGGGGCAAGCGCGACACGGCGGTGACAGCTCGGGCGAGCGAGAACGTCCCGGGCACACGGAGGATCCCGCTTCCTGGTGGGGCGGAGTTCCACAGCGCCGCCCGGTCTCTCCACGCAGGCCGAGCTCTCAGCACCGGCACACACGACCTTCTGCCGAGTTCTCAGTGACTCAGGCTCTAGAGACCCGCGGGGTTCACCGCGTTCACTTTAACCCCGAAAACTTTCTCCCTCCACTCGGGACCCCCCGCTGCGCGCACATTGGCTGACAGCCACACCGGGACCGCCCTCGCCCTCACCGATTGGTTCCCACAAGCATCCATCCCCGGAAGAGGCTTCCTACGGGACCGCTCTCTTGCCCATCAAAGGTGGGCGGGCCGGGAGCGACTCACCCACCCTCAGCGCCCTCTTTGCCTCCCGAGGGGGCCGGGACCCGGAGCCGCCGGGAGCCGAGGCTGCGCGGGGCTCCAGAGGCTCACCAATGCGCTGTCCCACCGGAGAGCTGAACGGGTTCCCCAGGAGAAAGTCCATGGCCACTGCAGCCGCTGCCACTAGCCGGGTAATCACCTGACGGCAACCGCCGGCGCCGCCGACCCGTGACGTGACGCGCCAGCGGCCGGGGGAGGGGCAGAGCCCTCAGGGCAGGGCTCCGCCCAGATGCGTCACGTACGCGGGGTGGGGCCGCCAAGCGTGGTCGGGATCGCCGAGCCGTGCTCCAGGGGCGTGGCCTGAGGGTCCGAGTCGGAAGCGGGAGGTTCTTTCCCAGGACCGGAAGTAGAGCTGAGGCATTGTTCCCTTGCTGAGCTGCGGTGCGGCGGGAGCATGGTCAGGCGTGGGGCCGTCGGCATGCAAACACGAGTCCTCATCCTCTCTGTGTGAGATCCAGGACTTGGCACCATTGTGTTTCAAGGTCAGTGGCTCCTTTAACCTAATTGGAAGAAAGCAGTGGGTCTTTGTGAAGAACCAAAGCCGATGAAGTTTTGCTCCTAATCCGAGCGAGTCCCCGTGAGGCCAGGCTGAGACCCGAAAGACCTTTCCCAGCTGTGTGAGTGCAGCCTCCAGCCTCCTGGCAGCGGACCACGTGCACATGGGACCCACGCGCCGGGTAACCGAGAAGCCCTGACAGCCACTGCGGCCGAGGCCGGACCACCGCGGCGTGCTTTCACATTTTACTGATCGCTTGCTGCAAATTTTACATCTGAAAGGCTAAATTGAATTGGCACACATTTTGACTGGTGGAAAGTCTAATGAAGACTGAATCAGTGTTGTGGTTAGTGTTGTGTGTTCACTTGTTTGAGTTGCCGTGGGGTCGAACATGTACAGTATAAAAACTGCTTTGAGGCCTCAATAATGCTTACGGAAACCTGACAACACCTGTCCTTTCCCACTGGCCTTGGTGCTCTTCGAGGCTGGTGCTCCTCTTTTGGTTATCACTGTATGGAAATGTAAGCGACGTGGTCCACCTTTCTGTAGAGACTCTTGAACTATAGGCATGTATTTTTACGATGACCTTCACGTCAAGGTACTTCCACAGCTTGCTTCATGTAAGCATATTGTTTGATGGTGTGGAGTACAATTAGCGCGAACATTTGGATATTTTCATTGACGATTTTGGTTTTTGAGACAGGGTCTCGATTTGTAGTACAGGCTGATTTGTAGTACAGTGAGATTACAGGTGTGCACCACCACACACACCTCACTGATGACTTTCAATATCTCCTTGTTGGGTGGTGATTTGCTATTTTTTTTTTTTTTTTTTTGGTGGCACCGGGGATCAAACTCACAACCGTGCGCCTGCCAGATAGGCGCTTAAACCACCGAGCCAAACTCCTGGCCCTTGTTTTTTTGAGGCAGGGTCGCACTATGTAGCTCAGGCCGGCCTTGTGCTCACGTTGTAGCCCAAACCGGCCTCGAACTCACAATGCTCCACCTATCTCAGCCTCCGGAGTGCTGGGATTAAAGGCAGGCGCCACCACGCCCGGCTACGAAGTTATTTTTTTCTAAATCTTTTTATAAGCTTCATATAAACAACTCAAATCATTTATAGCTATACATAGGGAAGTGGAAGCATGTTGATTTTTTTGAGACAGGTTCATGCTATGTTGTCCAGGCTGGTCTTGAACTTGTGGAGATCCTCTTGCCTCAGCCTTGTGAGTGCTGGGATTACAGGCATGCGCCATTGTGCCCTACTGGCTTTTTTCTTTTGGGACAGGGTCTCACTATGCACTTCATTCTGGTCTTGAACTCAGTGATCTTCCTGCTTCAGCCTCTCAAGTGCTGAGATTACAGGTGTATGCCACCACTCCTGGTGCATGTTTGTTACTTTTATCAAAACAGGGATGTAAATGGAAAATGTTCTTAGTGCAAAACTGCCAGGCCTGCTTGTGTACACCTGTAATCCCAGTACTCTAGGAAACTGAGGCAGGAAGATCAAAAGTTTGAGCCCAGTCTGAGCAATTTAGTGATGTCTCAAAATCCACCCCCCCCAAATAAAACAAAAAACAAAAAGGGCTAGGGAGGCTGTAGACGCAAAGACCCTGACAAGCCCCAGTTCAGAAAAAATAGTACAAAATTGATAGAAAGTGCTTTTAAGTATGTGCTAATAAGGAAAAAAACTCAGATGTTTGATTTTAATTTTTCCTTTTAAGTGTTTTAGTAATATTAGTATCATGCCTTGCTAAAGGTGAAAAAAGTCCCTTTTGTCATGCTGCATAAATGTAATCTATTATCTCACTTAAACACTTCCAGATAAAAATCAAGATGCCCTTCCTCCAAGGTTTAAAGATCATATATATATATATGAAAAGTGAAATCCAGCTAGATATTTGAGTAAGGTCTCAGATAGCCTTCCTACCCTCTATTGCTTGGGATTACAGAAGACAAGCTGATGAATTATGCACTGAATTTGAAGGTAGGTTGGGGCAGAGTGCCAGGGCTTTGGGGTTGGCTGTCCCACTGCTCTTAGTATGGCTTTGCCATTCACTATGTATAAAAGCCTAGGAAAAGTACAGCACTTTCCTGCATCTGCCTCTTCAGCTCTGAAAGGGGTTTTAAACAGGCTTCTGAGGATTGAGATGATGGTGCAGATTGTGCCAGTAGTCTCTCCAGGATATGGTGGTCTCTTTCTTGCTGCCTCTCCATTGTCTTTTTTTTTTTTTTTTTTTTTTTTTTTTTTGGCACTGGGGATCAAACTCGCAGCCTCACGCCTGCCAGACAGCCGCTTAAGGCACTGAGCCAAACTCCCAGCCCTAGTTTTTTTTGAGGCAGGGTCACACTGTAGCTCAGGCCAGCCTTGCCACTCACACTGTAGCCCAAGCCGGCCTCGAGCTCACAACGCTCCACCTACCTCAGCCTCCCAGTGCTGGGATTAAAGGCGTGTGCCACCACGCCCGGCTCCTTGCATTGAATTTTCTTGAAAGGTCCGATTCCATGTACTCAGTGTTCAGAGTGTTGTTACCCTGCACTCATTCCAGGCCAGCTGGCTTTGGGACTGCAGGTGGGGGTGACAAGCCACAGGGTCACAGTGGGGCTGGACGCTAAGGAGACCATGTGCCTTTCCCCACCTGCTGGCAATGCAGGTGCTTCTACCGTGACTTCAAGCTGGCAGGGTGGGCCAGCACCAGTGTTCACAGTTCTGTTGCCAGTAAACAGCCAAGGGTTGTCATTGCAAATTATAAAAGACAATCAAGGGCATTTACAATGTAAAGTTAATAGACAGAAAGATGCATGATAGGAAAATGGCTGAAGTTAGCAATTTCACCTCTACTTCAAATCTTTATTTATTTTTTTTGCGGCACTGGGGATTGAACTCACAGCCTCACACCTGCCAGACAGGCGCTTCAGTCACTGAGCCAAACTCCTGGCCCTGGTTTTTTTGAGGCAGGGTCGCACTGTGTAGCTCAGGCTGGCCTTGCGCTCGCGTTGTAGCCCAGGCCGGCCTCGAACTCACAATGCTCCTCCTACCTCAGCCTCCCGAGTGCTGGGATTAAAGGTGTGCACCACCATGCCCAGCTTCAAATCTTTATTTTAGAGAAAATTATGGTATGACAAAATGTGAAAAACAGCTAAGTTTTATAATTTCATGGCAACTGTGATAAGCATGATTAGGGAAAAAAGAGCTGAGACTAAACTACAAATATTAAAAATGTGATTTTTAATAATATAAGTACAAAATTTTATTTCTTTATACAATCATAATGACATTTGGGTCAAGCCACTGGAATTTAAAAAACAAAATAAAACGATATAAAAACTGCAAGAAGGTCTGAATCCAAAGTTTTTCCTCTAGTAAGTACCAAATACCACAAGATACAGATTATCATATAAATGTGTACAAATCTTAAATACAAATATAGTAGGGCTGGGTTTCAAAGGCAAAAGCAAACAAACCAAAAAAAAGCAGGTTCTTCCTAGGATTTCATTAACACGTTCTCATCAGCTTGAACCACGGGTGGTACGCGTGTGGCAGTCCCGTGGGGCAGCGTGTACCACCTGATGGGACTGTCCCTGCCACCCAATGGGACAGTCATGCCTGTCCTGCTGGTGGTTCAGAGCTGCCTGGCAGCCCTGCGATGAAGCAGTCGGCCTGACTTCCCGTGCCCCACCCCTGCCCGGTCCTCTCACAGGAAGCTCCCCTGGGTGCAGATAAGGACTGGACAAAGTTCTGGCACGAGCATTCTAATATTCTGCTCGCCTTGATTTTGGTTCCTAACATTTCTGTTTCCTTGATCAGACTGCAAAACTGCTCTGAGCTGAGTGAGCCCAGTGCCAGAGTGCCTTTAAGGAGCACGGCCCTATGCCGATGCTGAGCCACGGGGAGCAGCACCGTCCCCAGAGCCTCATGGTGGCCCTAGCCACCCCAGCATGGCTCGGCAGGGAGTCACCAACTGAAAACCATCCATGTTGAGTTCTTTCCACCTGGGACACAGGTCTGGCTCTCTGGAAATAAGGGCAGCAGGGAATGGTAATACTTCTTTTTTTATTTCACTTTTTTGACATTATTGAAGGGTTTGAAGTTCTTTATAAAGAATTAGAACCGCAATATAATGATTCTTTTTTGAGATATAAGACCTTAAAGTATAGATGATTTGGAGTGTTCAGAACAGATCAGAGGAAGGAAGAAGGGAGAGTGACCAATCTGTATCTTCCACACACTGCTGCTGGTGGAGGCTTTTGTTATTAAATTATATATACAGAAATTTACAGCATAAATTAAAATCTAAGAAATTTAGAGTTAAATACACATAATTAAAATACACATTCACACACATATAAATAAACCTACATGAGAATTGTCATTTTGCAATTCACTCACATGTGGAACAGAGTGCTGTATCTGCCCACAGGGAATCCGGTAAGATGAACCCAAGAGCCACGTGGGGCAATGTTTATCTCCTGTCACCACCAAGAAATGAAGCAGCGGGATCTGGGGACTTGGTGGCCAATCTAGCACGGCTCCTGGGTTTGCAGACTGAATGTTCTGAGCCAGCGTGGAGTGCATGCAGCTTTACCCCTCGGGGATCTCTTGCTGCCAGGAATCACGTCACTTGTGGCCTCTCTTGAGGCTGCCATTGGTACCAGTGATTGCAGTAAGTTTTGGGATGTGGACACTGTGTAGGAGGGACTGCAATGACCCCTACTCAGCCCACCTAAGCTATCTCAACAGCTACCGTGGCCATGACACTGTCACCTCCCCCAAGGTCACTTTTGATCAGCTGGCATCTTTCATAATCCTTACTACATTTCAACTGTAAGACGGGTAAGGCAAATGGTCAGTGATGGGTCTGGAGGTGCCACTGATTTGGAAAAAAAAAAAATCAACACTTGAGCTGTATACAGCAGGTGCACTTGGCACCTAGAACAAGCCCCCAGTCCCAAGTGACACTGATTTTTAAGGCAGATTTATCCACCACCAGAGAATAAAGAATCCCAAGCCCCTATTCCTGCCAAAGTTTCCTCTTGGCTACACCTCTGCCATATCATAAAATTACTAAAGCAAAGTAGTTACAGTCCTGTATACTGTACATTACATATATATAATATATGGATATAAAAATTTAAAACCCACCCCCAGAGGCCAATGAAGGGGTCTGCAACAGTGATACATACACAACCAGCCAAGGGCCGGGGAGGTTCCTGTCCCAGGGTTCTTTGTCGTCACAGTCCAGGCATGATGTAAGCAATGTTGTCCAGTGTGTTTGACTGCAAAGCAAGGAGAAGGGGTTCAACTGGGGAATGTTTCCCATGGTTCTAGGAGACAGGCTTCTTTGTTCAGGGGGAGAGCTGAGGAGGGAGGTGGAGTTGGAGCAGCAGAGGGTGGAGGGGTTGGGTCAGGATGCAGACAGCATTCGGTGGCCTGTTACACTAGGAGTTACTCTGCTCACCTCTCCTGCTAATCCCAGTATCATATAATTTTTTTTTCGTCTTTTTGAGACAGGGTCTTACTATGCTGTTCAGGCTGGCCTTGAGCTCACTTTGTAACCCAGGCTGGTCTCGAACTTGCAATGATCCTCCTGCTTCAGCTTCCCGAGTGCTGGGATTACAGGGGTGCACTACCATGCCCAGCAATCCCAGTATCAATGGGACAGTATCAGTGTGCTGTCTGTGTGTACAAGAGTGAATAGCAAATGCAGAGGTATGGTAGGTACCTCAACGGCTAGGGTCCATGTCCCCACAGTGCTGTTCTGGGGAGTGGCATGTTTTCTGGTCTTGCTCCAAGCACAGTGTTCAATAGCGCAGCACCGTATTCCACAGGCCAGGGAGACTCAGGACCCGGCACCCAACCATGCCTGCTCCCGAGGAGCCTGGCCTCCTATGTCCAAGGGAAACAGGAAAACTCACCAAGACTTGCTTGGGACAGCCGTTCAGTTCAGGCAGCTGTGTGGTCAGACATGCCAAGGGGCCAAGAGCACAGATGATAGAATCCAGAAGCACAGACAAACTGCCGGACACAGCCACCATGCCCTGAAAGGAGAGGAGACTGTCATACACACCTCTGCCTGCTCCCTTTCCTCTCTGACTTCCTCATGCGGCATTCATTCGTTAGTTCATTCATTCATTCATTCATTCATTTGTTGTCCTTTTGAGACAGGTTTTTTTTTTTCTTTTTTTTGCAGCACCGGGGATGGAACTCACAACCTCACACCTGCTAGACAGGCGCTTAAGCCACTGAGCCAAACTCCTGGCCCTGGTTTTTTGAGGCAGGGTCGCACTATGTATCTCAGGCCAGCCTTGGGCTCGTGTTGTAGCCCAAGCTGGCCTTGAACTCCCAATGTTCCTCCTACCTCAGCCTCCCGAGTGCTGGGATTAAAGGCGTGTACCACCATGCCCGGCTCGAGACAGGGTTTTACTAGGCAGTTTAGGCTGGCATTTAACTCACTTTGTAGCCCAACCTGGCCTTGAACTCATAGCAATCCACCTGCTGCTGCTTCCTGAGTGCTGGGATTAGAGATGTGTGCCACCATGTCTTGCCTCACGTGGCTTTTAAAAAATCTTGGGCCCTTCTGTCTGCAAAATGAAACTTACACAGACATAGGGGGATCTACTCTGATGACTCTGGAAGTTACTTAAAGAGGAAACTTTTACAGTACATTTCCAGGTCTCCTCTCTGTATTCATAATCCACTGTGTCTTTTGTTTCCGGGGGAAATCACTTAACAAGGAGAGTGAACAGAGCCACACCTGCTCTGGAGAGCTGCTGGGAAGATCTGTGAGCTCACGTATACAAAAGCACATCTGTCACGAGCCCCAAGTGCAGCTCAAGAGTGATGGCTAAACCCTGCTACTTTGCAAACTCCCACTTAAATAAACATGCACACACTTCCTGACGTGGCTGAGATCACTGTTCTATGCTGAAGTAAATCCTGCATCTCGCACACTTCACATCATCTATACCTGTGCTCTAAAGAGGTGACAAGGAGCCTGCTTGTGGCAAGCCCACTGCTCAGAAGCACTGAGAGGAACTGGATTCGACTCAGCCCGAGTTCTCTTCCTGGCCCAGCTGTTAACTGGCTGAGCCTGAAGTAGCAAGTGGAAAGCACTGGGACAGCGTGCAGTATGTAGAAAGTGATTACTACTATCATCACCTATAAAGTGCATCCCTGGTTGTCTGGCTGCCCACTGGGTGACCTCTTGGCTATCTTTCAATCTCAACATGCCTGAAAGAGGAATAACCTTCTCATCCTAATCCACCCCTTACTCTCATTTGTCTACCAAAGTCACTGCCACTCTCGCAGCTGCCCAGGCCTAAGGCCTTGCCATCACCGACTCTTTTCTCTCCCCCTCCTTGCTCTCTCCTTTCGGGGGCTGTGGTCCAGTGAGAGGGTAAGAGCTTGTACCCTGAGGTCGAACTCCAAATTCAATTCTGGTCAACGCTAGGGCCTGAGCTCCTGAGCAAGTGACTCCGCCTAAGTCTGTTTTTTCTTTTGTAAAATGGGAAACAAAAATACTGCCTGTCCTAAAGCTGCCATGTGAATTAAATGAATTAATCTACATAAAGCATTCTGAACCAGAGCTGGCTGAGCGAGCATCCAGCAAATGTTAGCAATTAGCAGTATCACTCATCACCTTTGCCTTACAACTAGTTCCACCTAATATTGTAGGCCTGAATCTCCAAACGGATCCTAAGTTCCTGAAGAACAGGAACTATGCCCTATCTCTCATTTATGTCCTACCAGTAATGACAAGTGTCCCACAACAGATCCAGAGAGGCTCTGTGGAAGGCTGGTCCTATACCAACTCGAGTTCATGCACGTGCAATCAGGCAAATGCTCAGTAAGCGTCTGCTAAATTAATTCACATCTTTGTTGTATCTAGACTATCACTCTAATGCTTCCCCAACTCTGGTCTCTTTTTACTCACAATCTAACATAGGAGATCTCAGAGAAAACCAAATAGGAGCTCTGATCACACCCATCCCCACACAGAGGAGCCCTGCAGTTCCCAAACAGCAGAGTATAAACACTGCAGAGTCCACAAAGAACCCCTGTAATCTGGTTTCTAGGCTTTATTTTCCACCTTATGCTTATTGCTAAAATGAAACCTGTTTCAATATTTTAGTAAAAATTTTCAAATAAAACCCATGGAAGCCCAACACATAAGATAGCTAGAATGTCTTGTGCCTCGAAGGGCCCCCCTCATCCCTTCCTGTCGAAGGCCAGGGCAGAGAACCAGCTCTGCTGTCTGACATTCCGTGGGACATGCTCACTGCTCATCTGTTAAGATCCAGCTTGAACACTGCCTCCCTTTCACAGAACCTCTCCCTGACTCCCGCCTCTGTTCTCCACAGTCTTCTACCTACTTGAGTAGTACAGGATGGGAGGATGGGGACAGGCAGGGAGTGGGCTGGACACTCGCTTGAGTGCTTCTCTGGAGCTGTATCCATCTGTGACCTTCACTGAACTCCCTAGGCCGAGTTACCCAATCTCTACATTAGCAAATTGAAGTGTGAGGTGCACTTCCATGTGGCAAATAGGTGAATGCAACTTCGATAGTTACATATTCAATTATGATGAACACTACAGAAAAATTAGGACATTACTCTTGCGATGTCAAGGATCACTGCAAAAGGATTTATTTATTTAGTAGTCCTGGGAGTTGAACACAGGGCCTCTGTACTAAGCTACATCTCCTGATTTTTAAAAAAAATTTTGAGGCAGGGTTTTGCTAAGCTGCTAAATTGTCCAGGGCAAGCTTGAACTCACAATCCTGCCTCAGCCTCCCACAGCACTGGGATTACAGTGGGGTATGCCACAACACCCAGCTATACAGATTTACTGAAATAAAACTGTACCATAATTTTGGAATTAGGTAGTAGTGACAGGCTTACTGTTCTAAAAATATACGAAGGTCTACTAAGTTCACTTGAAAAGGGTAAGCTCTACGGTATGTGAATCATATCACCGCAAGACTTAAAAATTAAGTGGATTAGAGAATCAGTAAAGTTCTTTTTCTTTTCTGATGATAGTGTTGTCCCTTATCTATGGTTTTGCTTTCTTTTTTTTTTTTTGCGGCACCAGGGATCAAATTCACAACCTTGCACCTGCCAGGGCAGCACTTAAGCTGCTGAGCCAAACTCCCGGCCCTGGTTTTTTGAGGCAGGGTCGCACTATGTAGCTCAGGCAGGCCTTGAGCTCGCGTTGTAGCCCAAGCTGGCCTCGAACTCACAACGCTCCTCCTACCTCAGCCTCTCAAGTGCTGGGATTAAAGGCGTGCGCCACCACGCCCGGCTAACAACGATTAAATATGAAAAACAAAGATAAGGATCACAGACTATTTTATTCTGGAAATTCTTTTACTCATTCAGATGAGTCTCCATTAGTGTTCCAGTTCTTTCCATACCAGCTGAATTTTTAGATTAACCAAAGAACTGAGATACAGCTTTACCTCTTGCAGCCTTTGGCATTTTATTTGCTGAAGCATGGGATTAGCCCTGTTCCTGAGCTGACTTCTTAGTCTGTGTCTCATCAGCACTCAGAGGTGAGCTGCTGCGCTGCTGTGTTAGCAAAGGGCAGTGCGGTTACAGACAGTGTGGGAACAGAAGTGGAACACTGAAGCTTTGCAGGTTAAGTGACTCTGAAAGTAGAGTTTAAAGACAGAGCTCTCCCTCAGACACAGACACAGCATGGCTCAAGTGCACAGTAATAAACAGTAAGTATTTATTTACTGTCTTTTTGAGACAGGGTCTCACTGTGCAGTTCAGGCTGGCCTTGAGCTCACTTTGTAGCCCAGGCTGGTCTCGAACTTATGGCGATCCTCCTGCCTCAGCTTCCTGACTGCCAATATTACAGAAGTGTGCCACCACATCCTGCTCCACTGCATTTTTACAGAATAAAAATCAGTTACAGGGAATTCTAACTTCTCTTCATGCTGTTGTTGCAACAGAATGTGTTAGTGTGAACTTTAAGAACCAAAGGTAGATTCAAGTCCAGATGACCTGGACCTGGGCTGCGCAGAGCCGCGCTCACCTCTGTTTCCTGCAGGCGGTGTCCGATGAGGCTGAGGGACTCTCCCAGCAGCTGAAGGTGCGCAGCCACGTCAATAGGCTCTGTCTCAGGAGCCCTGGCTGGCGATGTAGGTAACAGCACGGTGGAGGGCGGGGACTTCTTTTGGGGTGACAGGACTCCTGCAGAAGTAGCTGAGAAGAACAGAGGGGTGGAGGCAAGGTGAAATTCGCCTGCAGCCTTCAATACCACAGAAACGCTGCTCCTGACTTTCTCTCCTTAGGAAGTATACCAGGCACTAGCAAAACTATGGCCTCTTTCTGTGTGCCCGTGAGCTAAAAAGTTTTACATTTTTAAAGGGTTGTAGGAAAAGAGGAATCTGTGCCGGGCATGGTGGCACACGCCTTTAATCCCAGCACAAGGGAGGCTGAGGCAGGAGGATCATTGTGAGCTTGAAACCACATTGGGCTACAAAGTGAGTTCAAGGCCAGCCTGAACTGCAGTGAGACCCTGTCTTAAAAAAATAGGGCCAGGGATTTAGCTCAGTGGTGTAAGTGCCTGCATGGCAGGTGCAAAGTAGTGAGTTTGATCCCAGGTACCAGAGGAAAGAAAAACAAAACAAAACAAAAAAAACCAAAATAAAACAAAACAAACAAACAAACAAAAAAAACAACAAAGGAATCTGTGACAAAGCATGCACATGGCACACAGGCCTGTAATATTATCTTATGAATCTTTACAGAAAAGTTTGCTGACCTTTGATTTATTCACATTTTCTAAATCTGAACATCTTTTTTTGCTGCCTGTAATGTTCAGTAATAATATGTGGGGACTGACGTCTGCTTCTAGTATGAGCTGTTTTCCCAATTTCTGAGTACAGCAGCAAGCGCAGGAAGGGGAGATGGTTGCTACCTTTGACTTTGGTGGAGCCTTCTGAGCTAGACGCTTTTCTCTTCACAGTTGTAGCTTCTGCTTTGTTCTGCTTGTGTTGCAGATACTGAGCTTTCTGCTTCCAAATCTGCAATCAGATCAGTGTGCAAATGAAAAGAGATAAAACATAAAACAGAAGGGGTCATGGTAAAACAGGACGAAAACAAGTGGAGGGGGCAGACAGAGGCTGATGCTTTTAGGCCAAGGTTCCTGAGCTGGCTTTGGCCTGCTGTTCCACGGACACTGAAGCCTGGAAAAATGAACAATTCTCCTTGCGAATGGTCAGACTCAGCACCGACAGTTAGATCATGCTGCGGATGAGATGGAAGCCACACTAATGTCTGGCCGTCATCCAGGTACAAAGTAACTGCATGATTCTGACGTGGACCTGTCACTGACTTACTGGCTTCCTGGCCGCAGGGTCCACGATGTGGCCACGGCAAGGAGGACGGTGAGCTGCAGCCGGGCAGGGCACAGCCTGTGCTGACTGTGTGCAGTGTGATCTTCCTCAGCTCTCAGCCCTGCTGACTCTCAGGGCCTGCAGGAGAGGCTGTGACATCTTGCCCTCCTTTAACACTTCATTCACTGCCCAAGCTACGTCTTCCTTTGGCTCAGTGTAAAGTATTTGGAAAAAGGAGCCAAAGTTAGAGAAGACAGTCTTCCTAAGGCCGAACCCTCAGCTGGTGACTCCGCACTGGCACTATCAACACCACGGCCCACTGCCTGGTCATTTTCTTTACTGTGTTTATTGCTGTGCAGTTGAATGGTCTATGGGAGAATCACACATTCAAAAGGCAAAAAGCTACAAAAGATATGTTTGTAGGAAAGTGCACTTACCAGTTTGTCTTTTTCTGGCAACTGCTTCCACACTTCAGCCAGTTTTTTGCTGAGTTCCCCGAAATCTGGCATAAAAGAGTAAAAATCTAAACAACACAGAACAGGCTTATTTAACAAGAGAGAAGATGGATGGGAGCAGAACTTGGAGAAAGGGTTTTTTTGGGACAGAGTTTTGCTATGCAGTCCAGGCTAGCCATGAACTCAGGGTGATCTCCCTGCCTCCTGCCATGTGTTGGGAGGACAGGCATGTACCACTAAGCCCAGTGGAAAAAGACCTTTGAAGATCAGATCAAAAGGTTGCAAGAGTCTTTCAGAAAACCAAACCAGACCCCTAACACTTTTCTTCTAATTTTCTAGAGGAAAAGGATATTTTGATGGTAAGACAGGCTCAAATTCTCACACATTTTACTTCTAGGATGTATTCCTGTGGCATCTTTCTGGTGTCTTTTAATTTGACCACAGAATACAAGGCCTCCCAAATTAGGTTAAGGACCATACGCTACATGGAATTTGATAAAATGATATTAAGCTTTTACTAAATATCTGAATGGTCAGAGAAAAAGAACTTTCCCATAGCAGCCAGGAAGCAGCCAAAGATGTGTAACGTCATCCTTCCATCTGTGTATCAAACCTGTCCCCCGTCACTCCTTTTCTCTCTTTCTTTTTTTTTCAAAGACAGGGCCTCACTATATAGGTCAGGCTGGCCTTCAAACTCACTACGTAGCCCAAGCTGGCTCCGAACTCACTGCAATCCTCCTGCCTCAGTCTCCCAAGTGCTAGGATTGCAGGTGTGTGGTACCACATCCAGCTGTCTTGCTTAGTGTCCTCAGGTGCACATCACAGCAGCCCCATGGAGACCAGAGAAGACAAGTGAGACACACATAGGTTAAGGGGCTGACTGAGGTCTGGGGGAAGAGTTCCCTCATCTCACCAGACCACACAGAGAAAAATGTGAGCAGTGCCACGCAGGCCGTTGGGTCTAACTCTGCACCTAAGGGCAGTCTGAGAGAAAGCCAACGGCAGGATCTCAGAAACAGACACAAACACACACACACACACACACACTTATACATGTAGTATAGTTTAAAATATTTCATTTGTCAGAGCTTCCCATTTTTTTCAGTTTAATGCATTCATAAGAGGGCTTGTACCAGCACCAGTGGTACATGCGAGACTGTCCCACAGAGCAGCTTGTACCACTGACGGGACAGTCACACACGACTGCTGGCAGTTCAAGCTGACAGGAACATATGAAGAAACGTGGGAAGCTCACCTCCGGTACCCACGAGGTGAATGAAGGCAAAGCCTACAGTGACCTGCAGGTCAGAGGAGAGACAAGATCTGTGTTCCAACATGGAAAGCTGCGGTGCTGACTGAGTTGCCTCAGGGCGCTACCCCAGACAGACAGAGGGAAGCCTGAGAGCCCAGCCACGCTTACCTATCCCCGGGTGGTCAGCCACGATGGTCACACGGTACTCTTTGCAGAACACCTGGTAGGCCGACATGTTCTTCTTTTTTGGCTAGTGCCATAGAGAACACAGAACAAGGCAAGACTTGATCAGAACCCAGGTTTAGTGATGCTGAACTTACGCTGACGTTTCTTTCACAAAGGTAGCGCACTACTTATCAGCGTCCTGAGACAGGCTAACTTTCTAACCCAGGACACGTACCTCTCAGGGGCTTTATGGGTTCAGGTTACTGTCGGGCTTCCCAGGTTGCTGCAGCGACCTGCTTGTTACCTGGAAAGCCTTCATTCTGCCTACAGCACTCCCGTGTTAGGGATTCTTTTAGAAGTGCATCTTTGAAAATCAGAACCACAGCACTTCCTTTTAAACTTTGGGGCCAGAATCCAAGAGTGAGATCAACATCCTTTTTGCTTCTCCAGTACTGATTTCTAATCTTCTGTTTTTGTTTTTTTGAGACAGGGTTTTGCTATGTAGTTCAGGCTGGTCTTTTTTTTTTTTTTTTTTTTCCCCAGAACTGGGAACTGAACCCAGGACCTTGCACTTACCAGGCAGGCACCATGCCACTGATCTATAACCCTGGCCCCCAGGCTGGTCTTGAACTTACTGTGTGGACTGGGCTGGCCTTGAACTCACAGCAATCCTCCTGCCTCAGCCTCCTGAGTGCTGAGATTACAGGTGTGTGCCACCATGCCCAGTTCTGGTGTCTGCTCTTAAAGTTTTCCTGACCTTACTTTTACTATATTTGTAGTTTATCATTACTTTATTATCACATTTTCATGGTTCAAGGTGAGGACAGCTAAGTGAGGCCACTTCAACCTGTGCCCTGTCCTGCCAGAATACATTTGTTCTTCACTGAATCACGGCAATGGCAGAGTGGTGGATGGGTTTTGAGAAACAAAATTCACTTTTAGTCATTTCAACAAGGAATATATAAGACAAGACTATATTACTACTTCACAGCTCCTCACTGATAGAGGAAGAAAATGTAAGGGTTCCTACCACTAAGGGGATTAGATTAGTTATCTGGCCAAATCTTTCATTTTTGAGAATAAGAAAAAGCAAACTCCGAGATATTTCTGTGGTGACTTGTGGAGGGTCCCACAGCTCAGCTAAGTTTTCAAACCAGGAAACCACCACCCAGGTACCGGACTCCCAGGGGTGCACAGTGGACCAGAAAGAAAACATGTCACTTCCTCCAAAAGTGTTACTGTTTAAAGACACGGTTGCCACATTTTTCTCATTCTTACTGTTCTTTACTGGGAGCGAGGATTGAAGCCAGAGCCTTTATGCTGAGCTACTTCCCTGGACCTTTAATGTCTTAATTTTTGAGACAGGGTCCCAATGGGTCTCTAAATTGCCCAGGCTGGGCCTGAACTTGCCACCCTCAGTTCTCAGCACCCCAGGGTGTGGGGATGACAGCTGCACCCTCCACTCCTACTGTATTTTTGGTACCGGGGATTGAACTCACAACCTCGTGCCTGCCAGGCAGGTGCTTAGGCCACTGAGCTAAATCCTCGGCCCTATTTTTTTAAGACAGGGTCTCACTATGCAGTTCAGGCTGGCCTCAAATTCACTTTGTAGCCCAGGCTGGTCTCAAACTCACAATGATTCTCTTGCCTCAGCCTCACTTGTGCTGGGATTAAAGGTGTGCGCCACCATGCCTGGCTTTATAATCTTAATCTAATAGCCTCAGATGTTTTCTGTATGAGTGTTAGCAAGCCCCATTTTCCTTATCTGTAAGCATCAAAAGACCATCAGTCTTCTATCTCCTCCTAAGACAGTCAAAGCATGACAGAAGGCTTCATGCTCTGAAACCAACCGGCAAATTTTTATATGCCTTAAGATTCAGATTTTATGACCAAAACCCAACATGTGACACTGTGCTGGTTCATAATTTCAGAGTTGCATTTTGTTTTGAACAAAGCTCGATCCCACAATTTACTTCCCTAGTTTTTGGATTTTTTAAAAAAAACCATGGCCTCGTTATAACCCTGACTGGCTTTGAACTCTCCACCCTGGTGCCTCAGCCTCCCGAGTCTGAGGTTTCAGCCTGGTGTTACCAGGTCCAGTTTCCTGCCTTGGTTCTGAATGTTTCCATGGTTCTAAATATTTTCCCTTGATAAGCAAATACTGATGACAATGATAGTGGCTTGTAATTAAATTCCAAAAGAAATTCTGAAATCATTTTGAGGAACAGAAAATCCTAGCATAATTGCAAGGTAATTGCACCAAATGAGGTAACACTTGGAATTAACTTTACCACTGAATACTGAGAACATTATCAAGAATATGGAATATGAAAAAAAATATGGTCAATGTTTAAATTAAAAAAAAAGACATAATAAAAAACACATTGCCACTGATCTTCTTCAAAGTACTCCCCCCTTGCCGCTGCTTCTTTTCTTTCTTTCTTTCTTTTTTTTCAGACAGTGTCTTGCTACATAATTCAGGCTGGGCTTGAACTCACTTTGTATCCAGACTGGCCTTGAACTTGCAGTGATCCCCCTGCCTCAGCCTCCCAGTGCTGAGATTACAGGCCTGAGTCACCATGCCTGGCTCTCCTTTGCTTTGAACACACCTCATCATTCCTGCCACTTTCTGAAGTTGTTCCAGAAGTGCTTTCTGAGTCTCTTTAGTTGTGCTGCTGTGGCGGCTTTGATGTCCTGAATCATCTAAAGATGTTTACAGCAATTTCTGTCAAATAGAAACATCACCATGGGTCCTCATCCACTTGGATCTGGCTGTGGGACTCTGGCTGTTCTCCAAAGTCAAAATAACCATGGAAGGTAAAGGTGGAATAGCAAGTATTAGTGGAATTGCAAGTCCTGGCCAGTATGCTAGGTCCAAGTCCAAACAGTGAAGAAAGGGGCTCCTCCTACACCTCTCACGAAGGACTTGAAATGGCCAGCACTTATCGAACAGAAGCACAGGGTGGTGGGACAGCACATAGTTAGGAGGATGAATTTGAGGCCCAGATCTCACGCTCAAGGAGGCGAAGAGCATGAACTATGGAAAACATGAAATTGAGGGTTCAAGACTACCATTTTGTCCTAGCTACTTTATATGCTAATATTTGATCCGAACTAAACATAAACAAAGGGATAACATCTCTGACATGTGACATTCAAAGTATCCAATAGCAAAGAAGAAAAGCAGAAGCTATAGAGACTTCAAAGGCAACAGAAAAAAGTGATTTATTAAAAGTACTCTACCACTCATTTACTCAGATATTTATTGAGTCTCCACTCATGGCAACGCAGTGGGAACTGCAGACACTGGGCATACAGCCAAGCGTAGGGCACAGGGTCCAACGGACAGGCCAGATGAAGATGACTTGGGGTAACAAGCAGTGCTACCACAGGAGTGGCTCGGGGTGCCCTGGGAAGGCAGCACCTCACCTAACAGGGCGGGATCTAAAGGAGCCACTGAAGCGAGGGACGTCTGACCTCGGCGGAAGAAAGCAGGGAGGCTTTTGGGCAGACGGGACACTGCAACCCTTGGAAAAGAGGCAGGAAGCGCCCAGAACGAGGAGGCACAGCACAGGCTGCCCATGGAAGAGACTGTGCTGCAGGGCGGCAGAGATGGACTGGGAAGAGCAAGGGCAGGACAGCGAGCAGCAGGGATGGCGGCCTGCGGTCACACAGGATAGGAGTTGAAGAGCACAGCTGGGATGGGAAGGAGCAGGAGCTACGTGGGAAACGTGGCCAGCACATAGCCTGCGCTTCAGAGACCACCAAAGCTGAGAGGAATTCTGACCACACTAATCCCTAGTTCCGCAAACAGCTTCGTTTTCCTGAGCTTTAGTTTCCCTCCAAGTAAGACATGCAGAGTTCATTAGACAGTGTCTGCTCTGCCCTGGGTTGTACACAGCCAAGAATGGGACACCGGACTTAACAGACAGGACAGGAGGTCCTCAGTGTTACTCCTGTGGTGGGCACAAAGGGGTGCCCAATATTTTGCTGTATAGGCAAAATTGGCGGGTAGGAAGGTTCCAGCCCCAAGATTAAGCCATCTACTATGCAGAGGGGATCCTGCAGATGCGATCAGGCATCTAGGGAGCAGAACCTGAGTGCAGTGAAAAGGGTATAATCCTGATGATGTCTGACCTTACCAGGCAGGCTGCCAAAAGAGACAAAGCTCAGTTCCTGCAGATATCATGAGACTGGCTCGAGGCGAAAGGCCTAAGACAGCCGACCACCTATCGAAGAAGCACCCTGGGAGACTGGCACCAGCTGACTTTGGTGCTCGCTGCAGAGCTGCGGTCACCAAGGCAGTGCATGGCTGGCAAGGGACAGACACACTGATAGAGCAGCAGAGCCCACAGACACACAGGCAGCGGCGCTCAAAGGGGCACAGCAGCACAGTGGAGAAGAGACACAGGGCGTGTCTTCAACAGATGGCGCTGGACAGCAGGACACACGCGGTCCTCTTCCTCATCCTCCCGCCCCCAGTGATGAAAAGAGGAATCTGGACACAGACTTTGCATCCTTTACAAAAATGAACTCAAATTGGATCACAGATTTAAATGTAAAATGCAAAACTAAAACTCCTGGAAGACAATCCAGGTGACCTTGGGTTTGATGATGACTTTGTTTTTTGTGTGTGTGTTTTTTTTTTTTTTTTAGACAGGGGCTTGCTATATATGGCTCAGGCTAGTCTTGAACTCACAACACTCCTCCTGCCTCAGCCTTCCGAAGGCTGAGATTACAAGTGTGTCCCACCATGCCTGCCTTTGTGATACTTTTTAAAGATACAACACCAGCCGGGCATGGTGGTGCATGCCTACAATCCCAGCACTTGGGTGGCTGAGGCAGTACAATCGTTGTGAGTCTGAAACCAGCCTGGGCTACAAAGTGAGTTCAAGGCCAGCCTGAACTGCATAGTGAGACCCTGTCTCAAAACACTGGGTCAGGGATTTAGCTCAGTGGTGTAAGTGCCTACATGGCAGGTGTGAGGTTGTGAATGGTACCAAAAAAAAAAAAAATTAAATAAATAAAAAATAAAATACACCACCAAAGGCATGATCCACGACAGAAAGGATCGATCAGATGAACTTCATTAAAATTAAAAACTTCTACTCTGGGAAACACATGGTTAAGATAATGAAAAGGAAATCTACAGACTGGGATAAAATATTTGTAGAAGACAATCTGATAAAGGACCAAAATCCAAAATATACACAGAATTCTTAAAACTCAACAGTAAGAAGTAAACCAGATTAAATACAGAGCTGCAGGCCCAAGAAACCCCTCCCCGAGCAGATGGAAGAGGACTCCACGTCCACGTCCCCGGCAAAATGCAAACTGAAACAACACTGATGCCATTCACACCCCAGCGTGGCTGGCACCCAGCCCCTGGCTGCACTGCGGCCCGGGAGGCTGGGCACAACCGGTCCCTTCCTCACCCAAGCCCCGCGCTGCACGTCCACCTGCGGACTGCTCGGGTTTCTCCCAACACTGGCTGTGCTTCCTGGCACCGAGCGGGACTCTCACGAGAGCCTGCGTGGACGTCTACAGAGCTTTCTTAATCACTGCCAAAATGTGCTCAACAGAAGTCAAGTCTTACAAAGTTTCCTGAAAAAAATTTCGGACGATATATAAACCATGTTTAAGCTAGAATTCAGGAGAAAACCAAACCCCAGGAAACAAACCGCAGCCTCTGACCTTGAACCTGGAGAAGAGTTCCCACAAATCTTCCCCGCGAGGGGCCGCGGTGACCCACTCCACCCCAGAAGCCCCGCCTTATAGTGACCGCAGGAGCGCTTACAGACCGAGATGTTTCCGTGTGGCTTTCTCAGTTTGCGCAGCTCACTGCCAAAACGGACTGTTTGCGCGCATGTAATAAAAAAAATCATGACTTCACGCCACGCCGCGCTGACGTCACGTGGTGCTGGCGAGGAACGCCACGCCTGCCGCACGCGTCTTGCGGGCCTTCCTACAGCACTCTCCTAGGGATCCCCAAAGGCAACGGGCCGCTCCCGCACGCAGCGCATAGGCTGACCTCAAACCCACCTGCCAAGTAGACCTGCAGGGCAGCGCTCCGACCGAAGCGTCCGGAGGCACATAAACAAGCAGTGGATGACACCTGCCTAGGTAGAACCTCTCTCCGGACTCCAAGTCAAGGCCCATGGCTCCACGCTGCACGCTCGGCTTTCTCGTGCAAGAAAACATACCACGCCTATGAATTACAGCTGGAATGCTGACTGCGCTAACCAACATTAGTATTTTCAAAACGTGAATCCACTTATTGTTAGCAGCAATCACCTGCAAAAAGCCTACCCGCTAAATGTGGCCCTGGATGAAGTTTTGCAGCCAGTATCTCCATTCCAGTGTCCCACGAGGCATGCTACAATATCAAGCCGTTTCAAAGAGTAACTCCTTAGCCACATGTGGTGGTACACACCTATGATCCCACCGCTGTGGGAGGCTGAGGAGGGAGTACAAACTGGAGCCCTGCCTGTGCAATTTAGCAACTTATGGAGATCTGTCTCAAAGAAAATAAATACATAAATTAAAAAAAAAAAAAGCCGGGTGTGGTGACACACTCCTGTAATCTCAGCACTTGGGAGGCTGAGGCAGGAGGATCGTTGCAAGTTTGAGACAAGCCTGGGCTACAAAGTGAGCTCAAGGCCAGTCTGAACTGCAGTGAGAACCTGTCTCAAAAAAAAAAAAAAAAAAAAAAGGAAGAAGGTTGGGCTATAGCTCAACATGGAGACACTGATCTTACAATCCCCAGTATCACAAAAAACCAAACCAACCTAAGCCAAACCAAAGGTAACTTCTTAATGGTCTTCATAATAACTCTTATTTTTGAAGCATAAAACTCTGAGAACCTGATGAAAATTCCTCTTTATAACTAATTTAAAATCCAGCCGGGCGTGGTGGTGCACGCCTTTAATCCCAGCACTAAGGAGGCTGAAGTAGGAGGAGCATTGTGAGTTTGAGACCTGCTTGGGCTACAATGTGAGTGCAAGGCTGGCCTGAGCTGCATAGTGCGACCCTGCCTCAAAAAACTAGGGCCGGGAGTTTGGCTCAATGGCTTAAGCACCTGTCTGGTAGGTGCGAGGCTGAGTTCAATCCCTGGCACTGCAAAAAAAAAAAAAAAAAAAAAAAAAAAAAAAAAAAGAGACTGGCAAATCTGCACCGCGTGTGGGAAGAAGCCAGAGTGCGCATGCACACAGCCCTACCTGTCACAGCCCCCTTGTGTGAAGTGGGGGGGAGTGTCCCCGCTTTAAAAGTAGAGAGCAGAGGGGTCATGGGGCTCTTTTGTCTGTCACCAGTGATCACACAGCTCTCCATAGAGCAACCAGCTGGAGGAAACATCCTGTAACATCTGCTTTTGCTCCTTAAAGGTCCTGCTTGCTTGCTGTTGTTTCCACCTAAGTGCCATGCAGTTAGGTCCCCTAAAGGATAGTGCCTACGTGTATGAGCCAAATTAGATACATAATAACCTCCTTGCCCAGTCAATGTAACATGTGAAGTGACTGGCCAGAAATAGATCTAAAAGGGTGTCTTCCCATGTATTTATGCTTCTGAGAACTAGGGGCGTAAGCAGCAGCAGTTCTAATAACAGCTAACTGCTGAGTGCCCTGGGCTTAAGCACATTATGGGTATCAGGAGTGTAACTGAAACAGCCCCATTTTACATGTTAGCAAACAGAAATGAGGAAGCATCTCCAGGGAACGGGGCCAGGAAGTGGCGGGTTTGGGTTGGAACCCACCCACCCTGGAACTGAGGCCAAGCTTCCCACTGCTTACCTCTCTGCTTTAAGCCTCCTGCTTTTTTTTTTTTTTTTTTTTTTACAGGGTCTCACTGTGCAGTTCAGGTGGGCCTTGAACTTGCTTATGTAGCCCAGGCTGGCCTCCAACTCACAGTGATCCTTCTGCCTCAGCCTCCTGAGTGCTGGGGTTACAGGCGTGGGCACCACGCCTGGCAAGCCTCCCACTTCTCAGAAGGACAGATCTAGACCCTGAGACCCTAACATCCTAAACTGGTTTTCTTTGACACAGAATGTTTTTTATCTTTGTCAAGGCGTGTTATGGCACTAGATGATCATGTGGCATGGGATTGCAGAGGAGAGAGGACAAACCTGGGGTGAAGGAAACCTGTGCTGAAGTTCTGGGTCTGCATCTTCTCGGCTTTTCCCTCCATCACACAGGGCTATGGACAGCTATCAGTCAGGCCTGAAAACCCAGCACGGAGCAGGCACTCAGAGGTGGCTACCCATCCTCACTGCCTGCTGCTGCTACTCAGCCTGTTCTACCTGAGGCAGGTAACACCGTGGCAAGTCCCCTTAGGTCAGCTCATTAGTGGATGTATGAGAAGGCCTTTGGCTGCCAGGCACCCACTGCTTGGCCCTGCCGTGGGCGGGCTCAGCTCTGAAGGGTGTGCAACGAGCTCTTACTGACTCAGTAAGACTCAAGGTTAGCTATGCTTGCACTGTGATGGTCTTTAGTGGGAGATCAGAAAGACATCGCCACGTGATTCTCTTTCTTAGAAAGCAGGACTCAAAACCTACAAACTCCAGTAATAAAACAAAGCAGCAAAAATCCAGCCTGCAAATGAAACTCACCAGGGAACTGTCTCCTTCCCAGTAGGAATCCCATTTCCCTTCTCAACACCCTCACACCCCAGAGCAGGAGCCCCTGCCACATACCCCCACCTTCCCAGGCCTTGCTGACATCTGACGCTGTGGAGCTGGGTTCCTCCCTAGGCAGTTCCTGGCGTCACCAGCAGGGCACTTGCGACTCCTGGAGCTGTCCTTCCCCGCCATTCTGTGATTCTCCCGCAACTCAACTGCTCTCTTCCCGCTCTGGGCCCCCAATACCGGTGTCCTACAGCATTCTGCTCTGGGCTCAAATCTTCTCTTAATCTAGTGACGTATTTCAACTATTGAACATCGACACCCAACTTTTAATCCTAGTTCCAACTGTTATGCTGAATTTCAGGTCTTACATCTCCACGCTCACTGGAGCTTCCCAAGGAGATGAGATTGCACTCCTGCTCAATGTTGTGCAAAGTTCCAGAACCTGCCTGGTTCTTGGTGCCTTCATGGATTTTCACATGGTATTTCGTCTGGCTTTTCTCATAGCAGCTACTGGAAGCTCAGCTCTGTAAGGGCATGGCACTGCTGAAAGGAGGGCACAGGGGGCTGCTGACACTGGGGACTACACCGAGGCAGCAGCTCACAAGGTAGCTGACAGGTGTCAGGTTAGCGATCTACCTCAACTTCCCCACATGCTCGTGCCCTGGGGAGATGACACAGTGCCCCACCCGAAGCGGCCTGGCATGCTGCAGCCCCGAACACTTCCATGTATGTCACCTCACTTAATCCTCGGCAGCCCAAGGAGGGAAGTCTGCCATCACCCTCAGCTCAGAGTTGGACGGAGATGCCACAGACCAGCAATGTGAGCAGGACTTGGACCAAGAGGTTGGTTCTATAGCCCACACCCTCAACTGCTTAGCTGCTCCTGATGCGTGCATCTCTGAATCATCATCTTCTCCTGAACTGACTGTTCTCTTCTCTGTTTGTTTGTTAGTTCTGCTCCTGCAATCTAAAGTCGAAGGGCCCTCTAGGGCCTTCAGCATTTCCAGTCTCTCACATGGGCCTGAGGGAACCTTCTGCCTGAGGCTTTTTTTCTTTCTCAGCAGCCCTGTGCCCAATTTTTAGAGTTCTTCATACTGAAGCAAAGCCCATGAAAGGTCATTTTTTCAAAGTTTCTTAGGAAATTTTCACGCCCAGGTCAGGTTTTAAAAATGTGAGGAGTGGCTGGCGCTGGAGATCAATCACACATGCAGGGCTAAAGCACGGCCAGCCCTGACAACACAGAGTGTGCAAGGTGAGCCACCTGAACAAGCTGGTCCAGCTCCAAGAACATGAGGCGCCTGAGATGCGCCAGGCAAACAAGTTGTTAGGCAGCAGGGTTTCCACTGGCATCAGCCTCCAGAGGGTATAAATAAACTCTGCAATCACTGGGCGGTTCCTTTTCTCCCACCAGGAGAGAGGGCTCCACCTGACCTCAGCTTTCTGCATTCTGCCTCGTTTCCATTTCTTCATTCTCCCTGTGGGAAAATTGAGAGCTGCGCTGGATGTGCCAAAAAAACATGGTAGTTACACTACAAACGGCTGTTTGACAAATAAATTATTAGACTTAGAGTGAGACTTTCAGATTTTTCGACAGTCACAATCAAGTATTAATTTATATCAAGGTTTTCACTATAAACTAAAATCCTAGCAGTGATATCCCCACAGGGACTGAAGACAAGTGATTCCTAACCTCAAGGAGATGGCTATCTCCTGGGGATCTGAGGTGTCTGCTGGACTCGCTCATGTCTCTAGGACCCCACATCCTGCTCACTTTTCCCTCAAATCTCTCTGGGATCTGCCTCTCCACTTGCATTCTCTCAGGCTTTTACTGCTGACCTTCTGGGTCATCATGATCTCCTGCATGGTCTATCACAAGTCACCCATACAACTCTGTTACTTTAAGTTATCCTTTGTATGAAATTCAAACTATGCTCGTAAAGCACAAAGTACCCACAGCCAAGGGCTTCATTCTGGCGTTCAAGATTCTCTACAATCTGTTCCCAACCTACCTTTTCAATAGGATGTTTTTATCCTTAAATTCATTCATTCATTGGACATACACTTACAAAATGGTTACCAAGGACTCTGAGGAGCTGAGGACACATTAAGGTGACCGATACAGTCCCTACCATGGAGGTACAAAGACAGCACCGATACAAGGAAGAAAATGTGTAACAAGAAAGGCAGCAAGGTATCAGGAGAGTTTAGAAGCTAACTCTGGCAGGGCTTGGGGGGTCGGCAGAGGTGGCACCAGTTCAAGTCTTGAAGGTACAGCTTCAGTATGTGAGCAGGGGAACAGGGACACCCAACTTTCCATCCTAGCTCCAACTATTGTGTTGAGCACTGGGTCTCACATGTGCAAATGTGCAAAGAATGAAAGTGAGACTGTCGAGGAAAGCCGCTGATGCCCTAGGGGCACAGAAAGCAGACTGACTCAAGGTAAAGCTGAAACAGCAGGTTTAGGGCTGAATCCGGATCATTATGAATGTGTGGCCAAGGCCCGGACCCCCATATTTACTTATTCACCTCAAAAGTAGGAACATTAGGAGGCAGCTGGAAACATGGCTAGAGCTGTTACTTTTCTATGCTACTCCCCAAACGGTTCTGATAGCCTTTTTCCTCTGTTCTTCCCTCCGGCTCCGGCTCCAAGAGATGCGCACATGGCCATGGACACATCACCAAGATGCCCCTGCCCCACACTATCAAAGGGTACCTGTGCCAGGTGTGAAGGCACAGGTCTGCAATTCCAGCACTCCAGGAGGCAGAGGCAGGAAAATCCCCCAGTTCAACCTAGCCCAGGCAGCAGGGCAAAAGCCTGTCTCAGAATACAAAGTAAAGTAGCTCAGTGTGGAGGTCTTGGGCTCAATCCCCAGTCCGTACCCCACCCCGAACATCCAAGGTACTCTGTGAAGGGGAAACTTAACTTGCACCTCACAGACAGAAATTAAATTCCCATTTCCAAATTGATAATATACCCGATGACCTCCTTCTTAGTTTTTCTTCAGATTTTATCAGATATTTCATTTTTTAAAAATATGAACAAAGGAAGAGAGTGATTGTTTTCATATGGCAAAACTCATTTTTTTCTTTCTACTATTTTGTGTTTACAGGATTTGAGTGATAATTTATCTCAGAATAAGATTTCCTTGTTTTTTTTAAAACAATGAAATTTATAAATTTCTATAAAAGTAAACTACTACTGTGATAACAGGGACAAAATGTCAACCAGTATTTTTAAAAACGGAATCTTTGATGATGCAGCCATCAGACCCTGAAATATAACTGCTAGAAACCTCAGTTGTGTAGAAAGAAATCAAGGCCAAATGATGGTTTTTACTCCCCTCTCCAGGGCACAGGGCTCCCCGAGGCCAGAACCTGGTGCTCCTGGAGTCAGCAACAGCAGAGAGCCAGAAGCAGAGGTGTTCTGCACTCAAAGAACGCACCTGACACCAGGACAAGCGCCTGGGAAGCTGTCAGCTTCCTCTGCTGGTCTGGCTGGTCATTATACCACTGATCCGAAGACTGACTTTTCCAAAATGAACTCAAAGACACCTCTGCACATCTCCCAACTTCCCTGACAGGCAGTGCTGCTGAGGGAAAGAAAATGGGACCCGCTCCTTCCAGGAATTCTAAGCTGGTTTCCTCAGCTTATGCTCAGCATAGTGGGGGAATTACTATTTTTTTTTTTTGGTGGTACCAGGGATTGAACTCATGACCTCGTACTTACCAGGCAGGCACTTATGCCACTGAACTAAATCCCCAGCCAGGGGAATTACTATTAAGAAAGCCATAAATAATAAAGAGTGCTCTTGTTTCTGCACAAGACAGATGGGACCCCTGCAACGTTTCCTTTGTTCCAGCAGATCGCCCAGCCCTGAGAAAGCCCGAAGTGCCCTCCTCAGGAGGACCGGTTTCATCTCTGACCAACCTTGCCCCCCTTCAAAAAACATTTTACCTTTTCTCCCCTCTCTCTCTCTCTGTCCCTTTCTTCCTTTTTCTTCTTTCTCTCTCCATGCCCATCTGCTGGGAGGCTGAGAGGTGGTGGGGGAGGGGCAGCAGCAGCCCCAGCACAGGGGACGCTGGGAGGGGGGCCAGGTGTCACTGAGACATCACCCACAGTGGCAGCAGGCAGTCCTGAGCTTCTCCTGGACTTGGAGTGCCTCTTCTCTTTATGCTTCTCCTTGTCCTTTTTCTTTTTGCTCTTCTTTGACTTCTTTTTCTTTTTGATTTCCCGGTAAGAATCATCTATCACCAACTCGCCTGCCTCCAGCTCTCCACCCGAGGATGAGTCCGACTCCACTAGAATCGGCTCAAGTCCTGAAAGGTCCAGGTTAGTGCTGTGGGGTTCTGGGAACGGGGTGGTATCAGATCCACAGCCTTCAGGGCCAGGTGATGAGTGTGGCTCTGAGGATGACTTGTGCTTCTTCCGGGCCGTTTTCAGAAAGTTCTGTAACTCATGTCCTAGGAGTACAGCACCCTGCTCATCCCGAGCCGACTTCTTAGAGGACTTTTTCACAGCTGCTTGTTGAGGATACTGAAAAGACTCCTCCTCGACAGAGCTGCTTCCCTTCTCCTTCGGTGAGAGAATCAGTTTCATCTTTAAGCCATCAGGCTCACGCAGGGTCAGGGTCTCTGTGTTCACGTAGAGTGGCTTCATTTTCTTGGATTTGTGGGAGCTGCCGTCCTCCAGGGGGAGCTCCCCACTGCTGGCACTGCTTTTCTTCCTGTGATGCTCCCGCTTGCTCTCTGAGTGGCTCATGTGGCTCGTGTGGCTTGAGGAGCTGGAGGACTTCTCCCCCACCTTTCTGGGGGGCTTGGCGCCTGCTGCCAGTGGGGAAGTGATTGCTTTCAACAGGTCCATAGCTGTGTCGGCAGCTTGTGGACTGGACCTTTTCTTTTTCTTCTGTGCCGATTCCAAAGAAGAAATGTCTAGAAATAAACGGGAGAAAAGCTTGTCAATAAGACAGGAGCAGCTTCTACCAAGTGTCCTCCCTCATCGAAGACACCCAGCTAATGCGACCAAGAGGCCGAGTGATCAAGGGGAGGCCCTTCGGTTCCTAACGCTTGGAGGTAGCGCCCGTGTGCTGCCTGGTTTGGCGGATTGTGCTCAGCCCCTGGAGACCACTCTTGCCACTAAAGTTGTTTCTCTTCACTGAGTCTTCACAAGCAACCAGAGAGCACCCAGAAGAACAGGCTACAGCTGTGGGTTGGGAAGCTATGCTCTAGATTAGGTTGCAGACAGAGGATTACTGGTTTCCATGTCCAGGACAGACTCATTCTGGTACAAGGTTAGTCTCAAAAGTGTTGGCAGAGCACAGCTAGGAATGCTGGCTTTGTGAGTGGCTCTGCCCTAGGAATGACCCACAGATGCAGGCCGGAGGGCCCAGGGCTATATTGGCAAAGGGATGCTAGATAACAATGGCACAAGATAAGTGGATGATTGGGGGGAGAAGGAACCTGGTACCTGTGAATCACAAATGAAGACTGTTCTTCTATGCTGATGCCTCCACAATACCAGCCCTCCACCTCTCCTCCTTCACACTGGTTTATCGGCACTCAGAACAAGAACCACTGTCCTGTTAAATAGGCCACTGAGTCAGCAACATCTGGATCCCTCTCCCCTACCCCGACTCCAAGAACCAGCGATGCATTCCTCCCACCTGCTGCCCTCCCCAGCCTTACCTCCATAGTGGTAATCATCAGGGGAGTGCTTCCTCTTCTTCCTGTGTGCGTCCGTCCCCAAGAAGCACAGCTCACTATCCTGCAACCACAGAGGAAAAGGAACGGACACTGAGAGGACAGCGCGGGGTAGGAATGCTGCGCAGCCTGGTAAGCGCAAGGCCCTGGGTTCAAGCCCAGTATAAGAAAAGGGAAGAAATACGATAAGGCAAAGGCAGAGTGAACCACTGTTGTTCTCAGGTGGGTTTTGACTTTGCAAAACAAAGTAAAGCACAGGAAGTGATAAATGTGGATAGGAACAGCATTTTTTTTCTTTTCTTCAGTTTTACAGAGACATTGCCCCCTTTGTACACTAGGAAATGTGCTAAGTTTAAAATGGTCCTAATTCAAATGTTTAGAACTTACCTTTAACTTCTTCTTGGAAGAATTCCTGACCTGAGCAGCGATCTCTTCCTCTTCCCTTAAGAAATCTTTGTAAGAACGTCTCTTTTCTCGCTGGCTTCGGCCGGCTGCAAGTCCTATGTCCTCAAAGCCGTGATCACCATCAAAGCAATCTGAGGAGCACAAGTTCATTGGGAAAGGAAATGAGAAAGGTAAGCAGCAACCAATGGTCCCGCTATTTCCAAATTAAATTATATTTCCCTCAGTCCACTGAGACACTGGACTAGATCCAGAGGGACCGAAGTGTTTCTTGATGACCTGGCTGCAAACAGAAGAGTCAAACCTGAAGAAAGCACGCTTCCACGCTACACAAGGCCCCGTGCGCATCCTTAGATACAGTTCTCAGTTGTGATCTGGTGAGTGGACACAGACTTGTAGAGATAAGGCAGAAAGAGCAAGGGTCCTGTGCTGTGGTCGCTGCTCTGTGGGCATCCGCACGCGTTCCTGCCCCAGCCTCCTGCACAGGGAGCTGGCACGGGCAAGAGTGCTGTAGGGGCTGCCCGAGACCCCGAGAGGCTCATGTCGGAACCCTGTCCTGGTTTTTGTCTCCACGGGCCTAGCCTGGGGATGACGTGGAGGCTGAGGGTCAGCAGGCTGTGGTGCCCAGTGCTGGTCTCTATTCCATGGCTGCAAGGCCTGAAGAGGACACGCGCTTTGAAAGGCTTCTCAGGTTAAGGGGTCATACCTTCTTTCTTCTCGGAGTCATCATAAGCCATGGTGGTCCTGCAGGGCTTTGAGCATGTGTCACTGTCCAGGCTCCTTCCGTCTACAGGCCCAGGTCTGAGAAACAAAGAAGGAAAACCCTTCTGTAATGTGAAATCACGTGGAGAAGCAACCTTCCAGGAGAAAATTCGCAGTGATCCAGGGGCTGACTGGAAGGGCAGCAAGAAATAAAGGGGTGTCTTGTTGCTTCCTCTTTCAGTCTGTAAATAACTGGGGTTGAAACTGTAGGAAGTATGCTACACTTAATTAGATGATTCACAAATTATGGCTGTCATTTGGTGAAGCACAGAAAATACTGCCTAGTTAAAAAATTCCAAAATGAGTTTTTGAAAAGCCAACAGGACTGACAACATGGAGATGAGGTAAAACCGACATAACGTCACAGGGCTAGGTTCAGCTGTGGTTACAAGATGCAGATAGAACAAGATGCAGAGGCAGACAGACTACAAAGAACACTGACGACCACAAAACCCTACAACTGGAGTGGTCGGCTAGTACACCAGCTGTACAACGTAAGCACAAATGATAATACAGGGATATTAAAGAACACTGTTTTGCTGAGCGGTATGACTGTGCGGAAGCTCTTAGACGTGTAGAAGTAGGAAAGCTTCTTAAAGTACGTGGCCATATGACAGCTTTCGATGCTCACAAGCCTTTCTGAAAAACTTGTCCACTGGTGATGAAATGTGTATGATTTTAAGATCTTTACTACTTAAAATTACTGTAAATTTAAATGTTGTACATATTGCAAGTTTTTTTGGTGTTCACGTTTATATGCTCATTTTGACTTTAAAGAGGACAATCTTACACATTGTACAGTATGGTAAAGTAAAATTCTTTAAATACTTGAACAAGCAGCAAACCCTGTAGGAAAGTGTTCACAGGAAATTGAATTTATACATTAAATATCCTGAAAATGCCCTCACCGGCTAGCCAAATGCTTGAAAGTTAATCTGACTAGTCATTTACTTAAGTCTTATTTTACCTTCAGCATTGTAAGCTGGGTGTAGCAATACCAAAGGACACTCCAATGACATTACTAATCCCTTTAGGGAGGTAAGAGTAATACTGAAGTACTCTATGTAAGTTTTGTGGGAGGAAAGATGAATTTGATTAACAAAGGAAACTTGCATACCAACAGTTAAAAAACCAAAAAGCCTTATTTGAGGTCAGATAAAATACAATGCACAAATAGGTCTAAGCTGAAAATAGGGAAATAAAAAAAAAAGTGTTACCAAGAATGACTACAGAAAATACACAAAAAAGCTTTTTTTCCTTCTCTGAGATGTGAAATGAAGAATGGACTTTTGCTCAAGGTTAGAAAAGCCAGAGCGAGGCTAAACTAAATTAACTGGATCATTTTAAAGACAAACTGGAAAATTCCTTGCTCAAAGGGTCTTTTCATGGAAACAGAGGGGACATAAGGTCAGGTCTCAAATAAAATCGTGGAGAGAAGAAATACAGTGTGGCTGGCTTTCCATGTCCAGCACTTAAACACCGAACTGTCTCAAATGGGGACCACTGTCCTCCCCTCCCACCCAAGTGGTGCTGTCTCCAAAGGCATGAAGGCAGACACAGGGAATCACAGCTACTTGTTTGAAAACGGATAGGCTCTTGTTGGCACTAAAATACTGAGTTTATTAGAAAAATATGCGGATCACATTGATTTTTCACATGCTGATAATGCCAAGAACTGCTACAGTTTGAGACTTCCAGTTAAATACTTTACATGTCAAATGAATTTTGGCAAAGAATGAGAAATAATGGCAAAAAACAAAAACAAACCTTCATTCATTGCCATAAAGATAGCTGTTAATCCATAGTCAACAACAAAATGCACTTTAAAAATGTTAGCAAAGGCAGGTCCAGGACTTATGAGTGGGCCCTCCCCTGGTAACATCAATACCAACTAGAGCTGAGCAACCTATATTAAGAGTAAGCACCTCTATGGCAGCATATGAAGAGGACAGTAACCCGATGAGCATGAAAAGTATGTACAGTCTAGTAAATGCTTCAAAAACTAGCAGATCTAAAAAGCTATGAAAAGGAGCAGAAAATTAGGGTCTGCAGCCCAGGGGCAAGCCAACACACAAAGTGTACTGGTGTTGGCATTATGCATTTGAATTAGGCCCACTACTGATGAAATCTTACAGCGAAGAGCATTCCACAGATTACAGGATAAATACCTTAGGAAAAAAAAGAGTAAGGCCAGAATACAAGTCCAACTCACTGAAGAACTGGGGCAGTTGAGATTGAGAGCCACTCAGGACCGTATCACTCAAGGCCTAGGCAGACTGAGGGGTCCTCAATTTGCAGGTTCTTTAAAATCAGGGTATTATTGAAGCTCAGGGGTTGTAACTCAGAAGAGAAAGATGAGACCAGATAAAGATGCCTCAGGCAGTAGTGTGAAAGGGAGGAAAGTTCAGGCGGCATTCACAAAAGGGGAACCCTGATCTTCCTCTCAGGTCTTGAATGTTACCACAGTAAGCTCAGGGTGCAAGGGCAGGAAGCGGATCGTTAGGGTTAATGATATGAAAAATCGGGTTTGATTTTCACGTTAGAAAACAGAATCACAGTAATGTCGGCAATGTAAGAGGTGTTAAAACTCATTCTCCTGAATTCTGTAATTTTGGAGTTTACAAAATTCAATGTTGTCAACTCCAAGAGGCAGGGACAATTTTACAATTGTGTTTGTCTCAGTGTGCTAGGAAATGACAACATAAGTTCATTATTAAATAGTTTATGGAAGAAACATGCCATTGTAAAAAATGCATACTTGAGAAATGTGCAAATTATCGATTGACTCTTCTGGGACTTTTCTTCAGGATTTCAAAAAGGGGAGGCAGAGTTTGTCTCCCAGTTAGAGAACAAAATATTATGTTCAGGCATAGACTTTCAGGATGATCAAAGTATTTATGGAAAATGTTAAGATCATCAGATGTTTGGCTGTTTTGAAAACTCAAACTAAAACGCTGAAAACGTTGCAAGGGTGATGTTCGGAGGTAATCTGAGCCTCAGCAATGGCATATATGTATCATCGCAGGATACAGCTTGGAACTGAAGAGGAAACAAAACAAGTCCCCTCAAGTGGGCAGGAAGTGAATCCTAGGATTCGCGTCTGGTCCAGATTTGGGCTCTGTCCAAGGCTTTTTCTTTTCTTCCAACACTCCTTTCAGGATTGCAAACTGTCAGGCATACATCTCTGAAATTCTGTTGCTGCTTCTGGGATAGGCACAGCGAGGTCTTCTCTTCTTCATCCGGATTCTCTCCCTTACCTACATTCAGGCTCCAGTGTACAGGTCCGCGGCCACGCGATGACACACACTGTGACACTGTCTGCGATCAACAGGCTTCCTATGGGATTCAGTCTTTACTCTTCTGCAAGAAGGGAATATAACTATCCGCCATCGGAGAGGGAGCTGGAGGCTTCTTCTCTTTCGTAGTGTAAAACGGTGTGAATCTACAACTAGCAGCCGTGGAGGGTACCGGATCTGCGTGGAGAACGCTCCCGTGCGACGTAGGCTTGGAGGGGCGCCGGCGACGCGCGCGACACCAGGCTTTGGGTGCCAGCGCCCCGGGACGCGGCCTCGGGGTCCCCACAGCAGGCAGCGAGGCTCGCGCTGTTACGCTGCGGCACCAGCTCGTGCACGGACAGACGAGGAGGGAGGAGCAGCGCCGACCGCGATCCGGCGCCTTCCCCGCGTTCGGCCCCAGCCCCAAGTCTGCACCCCAACCCGCTTGGCCCCTCTCCTGTCCCTGCGCCCCATTACTGTGTCCTGGACCCCAACCCCGTCCCCGCGCCCGCGTCCCCCAGCCCGACCCCCCACCGCGCAGCGCCCGAGGCCGGAGCAGGCGACAGGCGCTCCCCGCGGCCGGGTCCTCCTCCCCGCCGCCTTCCCGCCTTCCCGGTTTGAACGCCGCCCGCCCCGCCCAGGCCCCGGCCCCGGCCCCGGTTCCGGCCCCGGCCCCGGCCCCAGTCCTGCCGCCACGCCAGCCCCCGCCTCGGGCCCAGGCAGGCCGCATGGGCCTCGGGCGCTCTAGGCCCGGCGGCGCGGCCAGGGCGGGGACGGGAGGGCGGTGCCGCCGGGGCCGGGCCAGGCCGCACCGCTACCTTCACTCCGCTCGCCCGGGTCCCGCCGCGCCGCCGCTGCCTGCCGCCATCTTGGAGAGGGAGCGCGCGCCGCCGGGCACTTAGTCGAGCGCCGAGCGCCGCCACGGAGCGAACAAACGAGCGCCGAGCGCGTCGAGCCCTGCGGTGGCGAGTTCTGGCGAGCCTGCGCTGCTGCACCTGCCTACCTGGGCATCTGCGAGCGTTTGGTCTTGCAAAGCTCGGGCTACTCAGCGAGGTAGGTTATATCGCGTCTTGCAGGGAAGGCTCCAGAGGCAGACTTGCTCAGCAGTGCACAGGTAGCTGGAATGAGGGGCAGCACACTACTCCAGGATTCTGATTCATAATGCCCCACAGCCAATGTGATTCTTTCATGATGTTTTTGCACAGCGATTCTCCTGTGCAAGGCTCAGAGGCGTACTGATCCATAGCAGTGGTGCTTGTTTGTAATTTAGCATTTCCACTTGGCCTACAGGGTGAGGGAGAACACAGTTTTGCAACAATATATATATATATATATATATATATATATATATATTTATTTATTTATTTTTTTTTTTTGCGGCACCGGGGTTCCCGGCCCTGGTTTTTTTGAGGCAGGGTCGCACTATGTAGCTCAGGCCGGCCTTGCGCTCGCGTTGTAGCCCAAGCCGGCCTCGAACTCACAACGCTCCACCTACCTCAGCCTCCCGAGTGCTGGGATTAAAGGCGTGCGCCACCACGCCCGGCTATGCAACAATATTCTGAAAAATAATTTGCATGCCTAATCACCCACATCTATGCCTCCTACATGATTTTCATTTACAGGTTAACGACAGTTTCAGAGACGTGGTCTCCCACACACAGAAGGAAGTGGACCGGGTAAGAAAATTCTCTCTCAATTTTCAGACTTGCTGTAGAGCGCTTGGTAGTCCAAGTTCTGCCAATGTGGGCGGGCATCATAAGGTACAGCATTTACTTTTGTAGCACTAGTGTAACAGGCTGCTTCGTGACTTGTCAGGTACCCATCGCTGCAGGAGTCCAAGCTGGACTTGGAGACCTCGTTAGTGCAGAGCAGAAGGTTGGACATACAGATTGGCTTCAAGAGTTGTGAACACCGTGCAACTATTATATACAGCTAAGTTAGGTAGAAATATTTTAGGCAGTCAGACAGGGAGAGGCCCTCGAGGGAGTCATTGCAGAGGATGGAAACACATTCCAAGGGTGGGTGGAGGTGCCTCTGTTGAAGGCCAGGTCTCAAGATAAAGAGAGAATGATCAGGTCTACATGCTCCCTAAGGGATAAGCAGTATCACCTGGTCCAATAAAGTCTAGATAGACATCGGTCACCCTGATGGATGAACAGGAACCCCCTGATTCATCCTTTCCTAAAGAAGGTCTTTGTTCTTTCCATGTATACTTGCGTTCAGTCTTCAGTCTCACCACCCCCATAATAAGGGAATACTATGAATAATTCCACAACCATCCTATTGACAACTGAGATAAAATGGACCAATTCTTCAAAACCACAAACTACCAGAAATAAATCTTTTTTCTTACTCTTATAACATTTAAGGAAATTGAATTTGCAATTTGCAAAATTTGTTGTTTTTTTGAGACAGGGTCTTGCTATGTAGTTCAGACTGGCCTTGAACTCACTATGTAGCCCAGCCTGGCCTGAAATTTACAGTAATCCTCCTGCCTCAGCCCCTTGAGTTCTGGGGTTACAGGTGTGTGCCACCTTGCTTGGTTTATTTTAAATTTTTTATTTTTATTTTTTGCTACCAGGGATCAAACTCACTTCCTCATGCTTACCAGCAAAGTGCTTGAGCCACTGGGGTAAATCCCTGGCCCTAATTTTAAAATTCTTGAAAGAATTAAAAAAGAAATCTCCAGGCCCAGATGGTTTCATTGGAGAATTCTCTCAGATGTTTAAAATAATTAAAATGCTGGGCGAGGTGGTGCACGCCTTTAATCCCAGCACTCGGGAGGCTGAGGTAGGCGGAACATTGTGAATTCGAGGCCTGCTTGGGCTACAACATGAGTGCAAGACTGGCCTGAGCTACATAGTGTGACCTTGCCTTAAAAAAACTAGGACTCAGAGTTTGGCTCAGTGGCTTAAGCGCCTGTCTGGCAGGTGCGAGGTAGTGAGTTCAATCCCCAGTGCCACACACACACACACACACACAAAATAAATAAATAAAATAAATTCTACAGAATCCTTTCCAATAAATAGAAGAACACTTTCCAATTGACTATGAAGCTAGTATTGTTACAGAAAAACCAATATCAAACTGAATGGAAGACTCTTTGCACTGAAGAATCTAGAAGGCAACTTGTTTATTATGCTAATGGGTTGATGGGAATCTCAGTTCCAAATCATCAGCACTGAGACAGTTTTGGATTCAGTTTAAATTCAGCTTGCAAGCAGAAAATATGAGACATTACATGATTGGTTTTATGGACTGAATTAAGTCATATATTGTCAGGTAAACTAACTGTAAATACTTTGCTTAAAAGGAATTGTTTATCATAATATGGAAGCATCCTGGGGGTGAGGGGAGGAGATTCAAGCACAGCAAGCAGAGTTAAAAAGTACCTTTGACTGGGTTACTTTGCCCCAGCCAAAGTCCTTGAAGCCAGTTAGAAGCAATATATTTTCTTAATTAAGGGAAAAACGCTGAGAACAGTCAAACTGGCCCAGTGCATTATCAGAAGAAAAGCAGCTGGACCCAGACAGTCAAGGCTGACTGAATTAAGCAGGGTGTTTACCTGGCGGGTGCAGGAGCACAGGCAGAGGCTACTATGTGATTTTAACTTGCTATAACATGTCTATAAGCGTGCTATTCTATAACCAAGCCTTTACTAATTGTACAATTGTGCCCCAACAGTATTATCGTAATAGCAAAACCAGACAAAGACAGTACAAAAAATATTACAGGTCAGTATCCTCTGTGAGTACAGGCACAAAGCTCCTTAAAATATTATCGGAGGGAATCCAGAAACATGTAAAAAATTAGGAATTTGTTCCAGGGATGTAAGCCTGGTTCAGTATTTGAAAATCAATCAGCATACAGACTAGAGAAGAACATTCACATGGTTATATCAGTCAGTGCAGAAAAAACACTTGACAAAATTAAGCACCCATGACTGATAAAAAATTGAATGCCCAAAAATTGGGATGAGAGGAGAACCTTTCTCAATTTAATGAAGAGTGTTTATTGAAAACCTGCAGCTGACATACTCAGTGAAATGCTGATTGCTTTTCCCTTATCACTAGAAATATGGTAAGGATGGCTGCTCTCATCTTTCTTTTCCAGTACAGTGCTGGGATTCTAGACACTACAGTAAAGGAAGAAAAGGACACAAAAGCCATACAAATGCAGTGGAAGGAACAAAATGCTATTGTTGAAAAAATTTTGGAAAAGGTAACTATGACATGAGAATCAGTGTACATAATTTCAAAACTTATTATATAGCTACAGTAATCAAGAGTGGTGTTGGCAGAGGGCGAGATAGATCACTGGGCAGACTATAAAATCAGAAATTAACTCATGAAAGGACAGTATGCTGATGCTCGACAAAGGTGAAAGACAAATACTGCGTGACCTCATGTGTAGGACCTAAAAATGTTGAGTCAATAGAGATGGAGAGAACTATGGACACTAGGGCAAACAGCAGGTGGCAGTGAGGAATGTAGGGCAAAGGGCACAAACTGGCAGACACACAGAGGGGTAAGTCCAGAGATCTGATGTACACAAGACCACAGCTAGTTGTGTTATGTACTGAAAATGTGCTAAGACTGAAGGTTTTAGGTGCTCTTGCTACCGTATGACGGAGCTTGTGGTCTTGCAACATTGAGGAATGAAGTAGCAAACCAAAGGAGATTATGAGAGTTTTTATTGGAAATAAGAAGAAAACAGTCTCCTGGTTTGTCCAGCAGGGAAATCTGAAAAGAGTTTCATGTGGCCCAGAGGCCAGAGCTGTTTATGGGTAAGTAGAGCAGGGAATCATGTGTTTGTTCGCAGATGACTCTGTGACTTTCAAATGACCAACTGGAACTCAAGGTCCCTATCCTGGTTACTCAGTAAATAGGATTTAAAGGAAAGTGGAATTTTCAAATAAAAAACCTGGTTATTTTGTGTGTTAAGTTCCTGGAAACTCAGGACTTAGTACAGAGGGGCTGCACCTCCTTTTACAGGGAGGGATCTGCATTGCATGTTGCCTGAGGAAGTTAAATCTTGGACCAAAGTCCTAGTTCACTGTCTCTTCTTATTTTAACTCTTATCTCATGGCTGATCACCAGCTGTATCTCCAGCCCGTCCCCAGGTAGTTACCTCACTCATTAGCTAACTAAACCACCTATCCTTTATAGTCCCCCCATGCAGAAGGTAACAAGGAGAGATGATGATGTGCTAATTAGCTGGATGTACAGAGCCTCTCATTGCCCTTGTCCACAGGTTATGCTCTTAAATAGAACCATAACAAGTGCCTCCATAGTAAACGACAAATAGTCTCTCACTGATGATCCAAGTAACACATGGACAAAAGACACGAAGAGAGCTGGGCGTGGTGGCGCACGCCTTTAATCCCAGCACTCAGGAGGCTGAGGTAGGAGGAGCGTTGTGAGTTCCAGGCCAGCTTGGGCTGCAACACGAGCACAAGGCTGGCCTGAGCTACACTGTGCGACCCTGTCTCAAAAAAACTAGGGCTGGAAGTTTGGCTCAGTGGCTTCAGTGCCTACCAGGCAGGCACGAGATTGTGAGTTCAATCCCCGGTGCCACAAAAAAAAAAAAAAAAAAAAAAGACATGAAGAGGCATGTGTAAGAAAAAAAGGAAGAGGAAAACCTTGCAGCAAGGACAGGCTTTATTTAGGTAAAGACTTGAGAGGAGCGGTGGCTCAGAAGTGCTGGAAGCAGCTTCTTCTACAGAGCCGGGGTTACAAGGCACTAAGGGAACAGGGAGGTAAAGGCCCGTTGTTCTCAGGATTGGGTCTTGGAGTTCATGGTCATTGGTCTGTCTCGGATCTGCACAAGGTTTCCTGCTTAAGGGGCTGGACACTCTTGGTCTGGAGTGTTTTGTACAGTAAACAGATTTAATGGGCTTCAGAATATGGAGGCACAGGAGAATGAGGGGGAAGGGTCTCTACTCATGGACAAATGTCCACTGACTTTTCCTTTGCCTGTGTCGGAAGAGAGGAGACGCTTATGGAGATGAGTCCACAAAGATGCACCCTGTCATTAGCAAGAGGCATCACCACACACCTCGCAGAATGCCCGAGATGAAAAACCATGATGGGGACAAGTGCTGGGGGTTGCAGGAAGCTCGATCATTTGAATGTTACTGGTAGGAATGCAAATGACACAGTTACTCTGGAAAAAGGCTGGCAGTTTCTTTGAAAAAATAAGCATACAACTATGGCAGGTGCAGCAATTGGGCACTTATCTCATGAGAAGGGAGCTCTGGATTTGCAGAGCATTGCACATGACACAAATGGCCCAGCAGAAGTGAGCTGGAGGTCCCTGGTGGGAGCAGACAAGGCTGGTGCATCCAGACAGGGCACACGGTGCAGAGAGACAGAGAAGCAAGCCACAGGGGCACAGGCCAGCCGGGGCTCCCACAGCCATGTGAGTGAGCAAAGCCAGCCAGAAGACGCCACACGGGACACTCCACTTAATGTTCTTGAAATGCCGACATCCTGGTAAAGGCTGCTACAGCGGGAAGGGGTGCGGGTCAGCAGGGCGGCTCGCCACTGGATCCGCGCCTGCTCTTGGCTGTTGTGTTAGGATTCCCTTTCGTCAGAGGGCACAGTGAGTCACCTGGGCCTCTCCCTGTGAGTTCTCACAGTCACGTGTGACTCCGCCATTGTCCCAAGATGAAAGCTCACTACGGAAGGCTGTCAGTATAAGGGACATGATGGTACACTTGGCCGAACTGGCAAATGGCCTGTGGATTAGGTAACACTATATTTTGTTTCCTGAATTTGATAACGGTGCTGATAGAAGAATATCCTTGTTTTTAGAGAAGTACATCATGTTTTTTTTGTGGTACTGTACATTGAGCCAGGGCCCTAGCACTGAGCTCTTTTTTCAGTCTTTATTTTGAGGCAGGGTCTTTCTGAATCTTTAAGTTGCTCAGGCTGGGCTCCAATTTGCAATCCTCTTGCCTCAGCTCCCAGAGTGCTGGGCTTACAGGTAAGCACTACTGTGCCTCACTAAATATCATACATTAAGCATATGCAGTTTAAAATATGTCAGGTGTACTTCAACAAAGTTGCCAAAAGAGGTATAAATAAAATTTCTAGAGATGAAACCTACACTCTAAAGATGAAAAGGAAATTAGACGGAACTAAATACCGAAGAAAATATTTCTTTAAGACTGGCAAAGAAACTATCTAAAATCAATCAGAGAAAAAAAGTCCCCAAAATGAAATTTCAATGAATTGTGATGCAACTTCCAGCTTAATAGGAGTGTAATTTATGAGCCTGAAAGACGAGAGAGAGAATAGATTAAAGAACATTTGGATACCAGCGTGGAAGCGCATATGTGTTGTCCCAGCAATTTGGGAGGCTGAGGTAGAGGACCACTTGAGCCTAAGTCTTCAAAACCAGCCTGAGCAATGAAGTAACACTCTGTCTCTTAAAAAAAAATTAAGGCAGGGCATAGTGGCACATACCTGGAATCTCTGCACTTGGAAGCTGAGGCAGGAGGATCACCATGAGTTAGGGGCCAGCCTAGACTACCTAGTGATTTCAAGGACACCCTAAACTACATAGCAAGACTGTCTCAGAAAAACCAAACCAAACAACCCCCAAAACTAAAAAAACAAAAAAAGGTACAAAATATTCCAAAATTTCCAAACCCAAACATAAAATGACACCAAGGTACATCACAATCTAATTGCCACAAGACCAGTGATCAAGAGGAAATCTTAAAAGCAGCCAGCGAAAAAGACATCTGCAGAGAAAGGCCAGGCCTGATGCTGCAGCCGAGCATCGCTGCCCTGTGTGAGCTGGCTCGCACGCTTGTGCCTGACTGGTGTCTGGGACTTGGAGACAAGTTTTGTTCCCTGTCCCTTCTGCTCGAAGGTTAGGATTCGAGCTCCATGGCCAGGGTTTTGGGAGTTGTAACAGGGAGCTCCCATATAAAAACTGCGAAGATCGCAGTTAGCTGACTGGTCCAACTTTCCCTAGGCTCCCTGACTTTCCCCCCAGGCGGGGAGGTTCTCGTTTCAGCTGTGATGCAGCTGTATACCTGCCTGTCCTTGCCTGGTGCCTCTGTGGTGATCTGTGGTGATGTGGCTCCCTCAGAGCACTCATCAGCCAGCTCTACCTTCCTCCACCTCTGTTTCCTGCTTAGGGAGTCACGTGGCCCAAGTGCCCGGTCCTCATGCGTCTCAGGAGTTCTTGGGGGATGACCTCCCTGAGAAGCATGGGCAGCCATTTATGACAAACCTACTGTCAATATCATATTGAATGAAAAGAGATGAGGCAGCGGCGGGGCCTCACAGCAGCCAGACGCGACCGAACCGGCGAGAAGAAACGACACGTACGCCGGTCTTCTGGTGCGGCTACTACTTTATTCAGGAAGCGAAAAAGCTAATATAGGATCTGAGGGCCAATAGGAGGAAGGGGAAGAGTACGTAACTGTACTGGATAGGATAAATAGCTGTTGCTGGGAAGTAATAGCTCGGGCAGGTTAGAATAAGGATGAGGAAGTAGAGTGAGGAAGGACGAGGCCGGGCATTTTTAAAGGCATAGGGCCGCACTCTAGCGGGCATAGGGCCACAAAGAGAGATAAAATCAGGAATAAGAGGGACTTCTGGGAAGATGATGGAGTGGCAAAAACCAGCCTCTTTCAGATTTGAAGTCCAGACACTGGAATATAGCAAAGTGAGGAAGAAAGGAAGGAGGGAAGAGGGATGTAGCAAGGATCTGAAGTGAGAATTGGAACCCATGAGGAGAGTGAAGAGAGGGACCTCAACAGTGCTTTCTCCCCGAGTCCCAGCTTGAGGTGTGAGAGAGGCAACTCAAACCTGTGGAGGCACAGTGACTATGGGTGATTTCAGAGGCCTCCATGGTGAAACATGCCAGTGGGATGGAGCAGTGGATTCTGGAGGCTGCAGTGCCTGGTGAGTCCAATTCAAATTCCCCAGCAGGGGGCAATTGGCTGGCCACTATTTTGGCAAGGTTTTAATTCTCCATGATGGGGGTGGCTCAGGGATGAGTGACAGTGAGGATGGCAGGAAATATGTGACTACCATGAGGTGGACTAGGTAAGAAGTCTGAGATCACCTCTGCAATATGCAGAGGGCAAGAAATGCAGAGAGAGTAATCTGCACAACACAGCTGAGGTTATCTAGTAATTTGGAGTCGGTGCTTCAGTTCTGCTGTACAATCCTTTTTGCCCTGGGAAGTCACAGCCTCTTTGTCGAGGCTCTGTCCCAGCTGACAGCATGGATCATAGCTCTCCATCCTGCCCAACTCAACCACGTATTTGGGGAGTCACTAGGTGGGGTAACACTGACCTGTTGCTTTGCTTTAGAGATTACACATCAGCTCTTCAGGTAACCCAATTTACATTGCTTAAAGCCAAGTGAAGGGACAAAGAAATAGCCTAGCTAGCTCTATACATATCAACACATGCAGATAGGGCTAAGCTTATCCAAAATGGAGATCGTTGCTCTTCTTTTGAAGGAGTGTCATCTGGAGGGTTCCCCACACTTGGCATCATCTATATGACACTGGTTTTAAGTGCATGAAGAATACAAGAGTTCTGAGGTTGAAAAGTGTTCCACCCTGATTTCAGAAGGTCTAAGAGGCCAGGCAGTGTGCCCCTGAGAGGACAATGCATGCAGCTGTGAGTGTGAAGCCAAAGGTGCAGCGGGGAACCCAGAATTTTGGAAAAGCCAGAAGTGTGTTTCATCTAAGGAAAACTGCACAAAGGGAGCAAAATCAGTTCAAGAAGGAAGCCATGGGAGCTACAACCACCAGAAGTGCCATGGAGGTGGAGTTGCTTAAGCCTTTTGGAGCTCCCAACCAGATTGCTTCAGATGATGAATGTGAAACTCCAGGACTTAATATTTGCCCTGCTGGATTTTGCACTTCCTTTGGTCCCATTCCTTTGTATCCCCCTGTTTGTGCCCTTTGGAATGGTAATGTTTATCTTGTGCCACTGAATGTTGAAAGTGTTGACTTTGTTTTCATTTGTACAGGTGTTCACAGCTAAGAGTTTGCCTTAGATCTCAGAGGAGACTTGGGACTTGGACTTTTCAGCAATGCTGAAACTGTTAGAACTTTAGCGACTCTTGGAGATGGACTAAATATCTTTTGTATAAAAGATGTGCAAGAGTCTTTGCGAGGCTAGGGGTGAATGTTATGGGTTGTGTCTGGATGGCCCCCCAAAGCCTCATGCAGTCATGGAGGTGGCTGAATCTAGCTTTTGTGATTGATTTGTTGTCTAGCACTGGGATTGGCAGTGTGCCGCACCTACCCAGGGGCGGGTGGCTGGCATATGATATGGGGGAAGGAAAGAGACATGCTTTTCCCTTTTTGCCCCTTTTGCCCTTTTCACCCTTGTCACTTGTGGCTGCCATGAATGGTTGCTCCTTAGCCATGTCACCCTGGCTTGGAGCCAGCTGAGTATGTACTGAAACCTCCAAAAACTGTAAGCTGAACAAACCTTTCCTTCCTTCATTTTAGGCACTTACCACTTTTTTTTTTGAGACAGAGTCTTGCTGTGTAGTACAGGCTATCTTTGAATTCACTTATGTAACCCAGGGTGGGCTCAAACTCATGGCAATCCTCTTGCTTCAGCCTACCAAGTGCTGGAATTACAGGTGTGTGCCATCATACCCAGCTGCTCTTATCCCTTTTAAATTTTCTCACCTAAGGGTAAAATCACTATTGTGAGAATATTTACTGTATATAATTTTCTGGTTTATTTTAGATTTTGTTATATAACTACAAATCTTGTTCCTATGATTAAAGGTGGAAAATTAATAGTTACCACAGTTTATCATTTTCTAGGCTGTACTTGATGCTATTGTTATTACTGATTGTACTACTTTAGCCACGGTGACATAGTTGTCGTGATCAGTTGTTCTTCCTTGTACGCCAAAACCAAGATTGCCTGATGGTCATAAATAATAGTATAGGCCAGTGCCAGAGAACCAGGGGCTAGGTCAAATAGGCAGCAACTTCTCATCCCCAATAAATTGAAGAGGTAGGAACTTGCAATAGTCTCAAAAGCCAAAAGCTAGCCACACCTAGAAAACATCTCTGAATAGTCATTTCCCAAAGAGTTCTCAGTACTAGCAGTAAAGCTACCTACCATAAGCAATTTACAAACATCAATGCAGAAACTAACTAAAAAAAAAGAAAAAGAAAAGAAAACTAGATGACATGGAAGCAAGATGTAATCCCAGCCTTCCTGCTCGCCCAAGGCAAACCAAGGGGGCGTGAGGTGGAACGATCTGAAAACCACCCACCTGGACTCTCTGAAGTGATAACTGCAAAGTAACAAAGCAGATGAGTGAGGCTCTAGGAAAAAATAAAATTAGAAAGCATTTCTTACATAACTAAAATGATAATGACCATAATGAAAGACAAGGTTAGTGAATCTAGATTAGACACAGATGAAAAATAGAAGGACTGGGAAAAATGATAGAAACCCTGAATGCCCAACATAAGAAAGAAATGGAATCCATGAAACGGATTCAAACAGACATGCAGGAGATCAAACATTCTGTTGGAATTGTACACAGCAGAATCAGCCAACGTGAGAATGCAATATCAGATCTAGAAGACAGGTTTGTGATTATCGACCATGAGAATAAAGATTTCTTAAAAATAGCAAGAGACCATGAAAAATTAATCCAACAGTTGTTAGATGATGCAAAGAAGACTAACAAGATTGATCAGAGTCAATGAAATAGCGGGAGATAGTGCAAATGACATAAAAATACTTGTCCAAAGAAGTAACGGCAGAGAACTTCCCAAGCATGGAAAAAGGATTTGATATACAGATAAGTGAAGCATATGGGACTCCAATTAGCCATTATACAAAAGCTATACCAAGGCATTTAATAGTCAAGATTCTAGAGATTCAACATAAGGATAGAATATTAAAAGTTGTTAGAGGAAAAAAAATCATCTACAAAGAAAAGCCCATCAGAATCACAGCAGACTTAACAAACCCTAAGTCAAGAAGAGATTGGAGTGAAGTATTTTAAGCCCTAAAAGGAAAAACCTCCAACCCAGGTTGATGTACCCTGCAGAAAAATAATTCAAAATTGATGGAAATAAGCCGGGCGTGGTGGCGCATGCCTTTAATCCCAGCACTCAGGAGGCTGCGGTAGGAGGAGCATTGTGAGTTCAAGGCTGGCTTGGGCTACAACACGAGCACAAGGCTGGCCTGAGCTACACAGTGTGACCCTGCCTCAAAAAAACCAGGGCTGGGAGTTTGGCTCAGCAGCTTATGTGCCTGTCAGGCAGGTGCGAGGTTGTGAGTTCAATCCCCGGTGCTGAAAAAAAAATTGATGGAAATAAAATGGTTCTATGACAAAATACACCTGAAAAAATTCATGACCAAATCAGCACTCCAAAATGTTCTGAAGGATATTCTAGAAAGGGATAAGAAAGACTACAATCATATGAACCCCAAGATAATGAATCCATCAAGCCAGGCAAAATAATTAAACAGAGGAGAGGAAAAAAGGAACCAACAATGGGAAAATCATATGACAAAGATAAGTCAATACACATCAATGTAAATGGTCCCAATTTATCAGTCAAAAGAAGCTGGCAGAATGGATTAAGAAACAAGATCCAACAGTATGCTGCATAAAGAAACACATTTAACTCAAAAGAAAATTGATAGACTGAAAATCAAAGGATGGAAACCAATACTCCATGTGACAGGAACCCAGAAAAAACAGGGATAGCTATTCTATTTGCAGACAAAATGAATTTCAAGCCAAGACTGATAAAGAGAAACAAAGAAGGTCATTATGTCCTTGTTAAGGGAGCAATCCAAGAGGAAGAGATAACAAACATAAATATATAGGCACCAAAAACCAGTGCACCAAACTATATTAAACAAATATTAATCAATATGAAAAATCAAATAAGCACTAATAAAATTTTAATGGGGGACCTTAATACCCTACTGTCACAAATAGACGAATCAATTAGACAAAAAATCAACAAAGAAATATCAGAACTGAAACAAACCTTTGAACAATGAACTTAGTAGGTGTCTACAGAATGTTCCACCCCACAACATCAGAATACACATTCTTTTCAGCTGCTCACAGGGTATTCTCCAAAACAGACCACATTCTCGTTCATAGAACATGCTTAAGGAAATGCAAAGGAATTGAAATTATCCCGTGCATATTATCATACCATAGTGCAATGAAATTGGAAATCAATGGCAAAAGAAACCACAAAAACTGCATAAACACATGGTAATTAAATAATACCCTCCTGAACAACTAATGGGTCACAGATGAAATTAAAGAAGAAAGTAGCAACAATTTAGCAATAATGCCAACACAACATAGCAGAACTTGTGGGATGCAATTAAAACAGCATTATAAGGGAAATTTTTAGTGATGATTTCCCACATCAGAAAAACAGAATTAGCTGAAATAACCTAATGTTGAACCTCAAGTTCCTAGAAAGAGCAAGTTAAACTCAAAGCACATAAGTGGGAGGAAATTATAAAAAATTAGAGCAAAAACTAATACAATGGAGACTAAGAAAATAATGCAAATAATTGATGAATCAAAAAGTTGGTTCTTTGAAAGATTAAATAAAATAGCCAAACCCTTAGCCAACCTTATATAGATTAAAAAAAACCTCAAGTCTATGCAATTGGAATGAAAAGGGTGAAATCACAACAGATCCTGCAGAAATCCAGAAGATCATCAACACCTATTTCAAGAACCTGTATTCTAATAAGATGGAAAACACAGAAGAAATGGACAAATTTCTAAATATATATGAATTATCAAAGCTGAATTAAGAAATAAAAATTCTGAATAACCCAAATTGGCAAGGAAATTAAAGATGTAATTAAAACCTACCAACAAAGAAAAGCCCAGGTCCTGATGGATTCACTGCTGAATTCTACAAGAAATTTAGAGATATAATGCAACTCATCATCTCTTTAATGAAATTGAAAGGAAGCATTCCTGGAAGCAACCATTACCCTGATACCAAAACCAGAGAAGATTCCAACCAAAAAAGAGAACTACAGGGCAATCTTCCTAGTGAATGAGGATGCAAAAATTCTCAATAAAATACTGGCAAACAGAATGTAGAAAATCGGCAAGATTATACACCATGGCCAAGTGAGATTCATTCCAGGGGTGCAGGGATGGTTCAACATGTGCAAATCAATAAATGTAATACGCCATATCAACAGAGGCAATGACAAAAATCATCCCAATAGATGCAGAAAAAGCATTTGACAAAGACTAGCACTCATTCATGATAAAAGCCCTACAGAAAATTGGAATATCTCAGTATTGGAATATCTCAATCTGATAAAAGTCACCTATGACAAACCAATAGCCAACATCATACTAAATGGACAAAAACTGAAAATTTTCATTCTAAAACCAGGAACAAGACAAAGGTGTCCACTATCGCCACTCATATTCAATATAGGTCTGGAAATATTAGCCAGAGCAATTAGACAAGAGAAATAAAAAGAAAAAGAATAAAGATAGGAAAGGAAGAAGTTAAATTATTATCTGTAGAAGACATGATACTCTACATGGAAGACTCAGAAAAATCCACCAAAAGACTTCTAGATTTAATAACCAAATTCAATAGTGTAGCTAAATACAAAGTCAACATTCAAAAATCAATAGCCTTCTTGCACACAAATAACAATTCACTGAGAGAGAAATTAGGGAAACAATACCTTTCACAATAACATCCAAAAAAAAAAAAAAAAAAAAAAAAAAAAAAAAACCTGGGAATCAATCAATGGATGAATGGATAAATGGAGTACTTCTCAGCCATAAGGGAGGGTAAACTTGAGACATTTCTAGGTAAATGGATGCACTTTGAGACCTGCCGTGTCCTTTTCTAGCCATGTTCTGCTGACAAAGTCCAAACATGGAAAGAAAGAAAGACCCATGTTCTGCTGACAAAGTCCAAACATGGAAGGAGGACATTTTCTAAGAAAAGGCCGCAGCATAAAAATTGGCTTTGTGGGAATGGGTTGTTTCTTGGGAACTACTGTGTTAACTTGTGCTCTGATCCAGTTTGAAAAATTTCTCTTCTTTCTTTCCCATGCATAAAATCGGTAAACAAAGTGCAGACTCCCTAAGAACAAAAGGATAGTTAATAAAATGTTTTTCTACTATTAATGGTGTAGTAGTCTGATACTAACTCAGACCGACGAGGCCAAGGTCAGAGTAGAAGTTTGAGAGCTTTTGATGATAATAATAATAACCAGTAGGCGGGGCTGCCTGGGAACCTCCATGCAGAGAGGCCAACATGCTACTGTGTTTTGTCTTTTGAGAGAAGCAAGGTGAGTAACACATTCTTACAGCTGTGAGAACATGGCAGGAGGATAGGGGGACTAAATCATGGCTGAATATGGTCTTGGGTTTGGAGGCTTTTAGCTAGGCTATCACAATGGAGCATTTAGAACAATTCGACCCCCTATAGTACATTAGACCTCCCTAAGTCAAGATTGATATTTTAAAACAATTATTGAGATTTTTTCCCATAGGTAAATGTAGAAACTTGATTGAACCAATTTAAAACCAATCAGTAATCTACTAGTAGCCAAAACACACTTCAAGGTCTTT
>RJWM01000546.1:0-38777 GCA_004363535.1 Dasyprocta punctata | reverse complement strand
TGTGTGTCTGTTCTCCACGCGCCGATGCTCAGCCCACCTTCGTGGACTCTGTGGACCTAGCCTGGCTGGACCACAGCAGAGACCACACTCTTAAGTGAAATAAATTGGATATATGTGTTTAAATATCACATGATTTCTCTGATGTGAGAAACTGAATGGGTAAATAAAGACCAAAATATATAATAGATATGCAGAAATAGGAATAAATGTTAAAATGGGAAGGGATACAAAGGGGAAGAGGGGGAAAGGAAGCAAGGGAAAAGAAAAAAGAGAACAAAAGGAAAAAAATGGAAACAGCTTTATAAATATGGTTGGGAAGAGGGATTGAAGGGAGCGTTGGGAAATGGGGAAAATTGAACAATCAAGATATATTCTGTACAGGTACAAATTTCCTATGATGAATGTGAATGTGATCATTATGTATAACTAAATTTTTTTTTGTCTTTTTTGAGACAGGGTTTTATTAATGCAGTTCAGGCTGGTCTTGAACTCACTTTGAAGCCCAGGTTGGCCTTGAACTTGCAGCAATCTTTCTGCCTCAGCCTCACAAGTGCTAGGATTACATAGATGTGCCACCACACTTGGCTTTGTATATATAAATTCTACCAATAAAATTAATAAAAATATAAAATTAGAAACAAGACAATGTTATCCATCGTTACTTCTGTTCTATAAAGTGTTCGAAATATTTAACCAGATCAATTAGGCAATAGAATAAAGTAAAAGGGATATATATATAGCAAAGGAAGAAATCAAACTATCATTCACATATGACATGATACTTTACATAAAAAACTCAAAAAATTCCACCAAAGACCCCTAGAATTAATAACCAAATTCAGCAAGGTAGCAGAATACAAAATCAACAAACAAAAATCAAAGGCAATCCACACAAATAATGAATTCACCAAGAAAGAAATTAGAAAAACAATACTATTTTCAATATCCTTAAGAAAAATTAAATACCTAGGAATTAGCCTAATCAATGAAGTGAAAGACCTCTATGTTAAAAAAAATAGTACTCTGAAAAAGGATATCAAAGAACACATCAGAAAATGGAAAGATATGCCCTGTTCTGGGATAGGCAGAATCAATATTGTCAAAATGGCCATACTGCCAAAACTGATATATCCCAATCAAAATGCCAAAAGCATTCCTCACAGAACTAGAGGAAACAATCCTAAAATTTATATGGAGTCAGAAGAGACACAAAATAGTAAAGGCAATCCTGGGCAACAGAAGTAAAGCAGGAGGCATTATAATCCTGGACTTGAAATTATATTACAAAGCCACAGTGATAAAAACATGAAGGCATGGGCACCAAAACAGACCCGAGGATCAAAGGACTAGAATACAGCATGCAGAAACAATCAGGCACATTAAATCACCTGATATTTGACAAAGGGGCAAAAAGCATACACTGGAGGAAAAATAGCCTTTTAAACAAATGGTGGTGGGAAAATTGGTCTCACACATGCAGAAGATTGAATCTAGATTCATGTATCTTACCACGTGCAAAAATAAAATAAAAACGGGTCAAAGACTTAAATATTGAAACACTATCTGGTGGAAGATAAAATAGGTAATAATCTTAAACACATAAATACATGTAATGACTTTCTAAACAGAACCTCAGCTGCACAAGAAATAACACCCAGAAGCTGGGCATGCGGGTGCATGCCTGTAATCCCAGCAGTCAGGAGGCTGAGGCAGGAAGATCACTGCAAGTTCGAGACTGACTGGGCTACAAAGTGAGCTTAATGCCAGCCTGAACTGCATAGCAAGACCCTGTCTAAAAAAAAAAAAAAAAAGAAGAAGAAGAAGAAAAGAAAAAGAAAAAGAAAAAGAAAAAAAAAAGAAATGACACCCAGAGTCAGAAAATAGAATTATTTTATTTTATTTTTTTTTTGCGGCACCGGGGATTGAACTCACAACCTCGCGCCCGCCAGGGCAAGTGCTTAAGGCACTGAGCCAAACTCCCAGCCCTGGTTTTTTGAGGCAGGGTCGCACTATGTAGCTCAGGCCAGCCTTGCGCTCGCGTTGTAGCCCAAGCCGGCCTCGAACTCACAATGCTCCTCCTACCTCAGCCTCCCGAGTGCTGGGATTAAAGGCGTGCGCCACCACGCCCGGCTGTTAGAATTATTTTAAATTAAAAGTCTGCACAGCAAAACAAACAACCAACAGAGTGCACTGATAAGCCGCAGAATGAGAAAAAAGTTTCTACCAGCAATTCCTCGGACAGGGAACTAACATCTAGAATAAAGAACTAAAATAAATAAATAAATAAATAAATATTCAGGCTCCCCAAAATAAAAGTACCAATCAAAAAATGGGCAACTGAAATGAATACACAGTTCTCATAAGAAGTGCAGATGGCCAAGGAATACATGAAGAAATGCTCAACATTGCTGGCCATTAGAGAAATGTGAATTAAAAGAACACCGAAATTCCATCTTACTGCAGAAGAAATGGCCATCATCAAGACATTAAATAAATAAATACTGACTGGGCTGCTGGAGGAAAGGAAAATCTTCCACACTGTTGGTGGGAGTGTTAACTAGTATAATGACTATGGCAATCAGTATGAAGATTCCTCAAAAAACCCAAACCTAGAAATCCCATTCAACCAAGCTATTCCCCATCTAGGCATCTTCCTGAGTGAAGTAACTGAGTAAATAATATTGCAGTGATACATGCATCTTCATGTTTATAACAGCACAGCCATAATAGTTGAATATTGAGAGCAGCCTACATATTGATAAACAGATGAATGGATAAAGAAAACCAGTTTTTATACACAATAGAGTACTACTCTGCCATAAAAAAGGATAAGTGAGTCATATGTAGGAAAATGGATGCACCTGGAGATCAAAATGTTAGGTGAAATATATCAGACACACAGTTTAAAAATTGCATAACTTCTCAGAGATGAGAAATTCCAAGTTTAGTCTAAAGATCAGAATAAAAGATAGGTGAGAGGAAAGGGAATGAACTGAGATGTGTTCTGCACATGCACCACTCCCCACAGTGAATGTAACATGTGCTGACTAAAACAAAACAACAAAATGCATTCTGGGCATTTTCCCACGACACTGAGAAACCACTCATTTCCCTGCACTCCCCAAATCTGCCTAGGCCCATTTGAGTGTCAGCAATGGTGGGGACAAGTTGCAGCTGTGGCCCAAGACCCAGAGGGTTCCTGGAACTGTGGATAGCACCGAACCCACTGATACCACAAGTTCGTCATATCTACTCACGCAGGCAGCCATACACATGTAAATTAAACCCTATCATCAGTATACATGCACAAGTATGCCTAAGAAATTAACAGTCACCAAGAATACAACTAACAGTTCTAGAGAGATACTGTAATGGAGTTATGCAAATATGGCCTCTCCCTCTCTCAAAATAGCTTCTTGTACTCCTCTCCCTCTCCCTCTCCCTCTCCCTTTCCCTCTCTCCCCCTGTCCCTCTCTGTCTCTCTCTGTCTCTCTCTTCACCTGTGTTTGTTTGGTTTGTTTTCTGAGACAGGTTCTCACTATGTGGTTCAGGCTGGCCTTGAACTCTAAGGAGCCCAGGCTGGCCTCAAACTTGTAGCCATGTTCTGCCTTGGCTTCTTGAGTCCTGGAATTACAAGTGTGAGCCACAAGGGTTGGCCTTTCTTGGCCAGGTGTGGGGACGCAGGACCCTGTGACAGCCTGGCAGTGGCCCTGGCTCTGCGGGGTGGCATGTGTGGCTGGGTGCGATGGCTGGGGATGCTTGTCTTGGGCGTGGCGTGGGCGAGCCCATGGGGCTGGGGCGGAGCAGGGTGTGAGGCTTGCAAACTGCTTCTTTCTGGAATTTTGCACTCGGTGTTTTCAGATCAAGGCTTGGCCACGGGTGAGTGAAGCCACAGATGGCAGGCCTTGGACGGGGCGGGGGCGGGGGGCAGGTGATGACTGCTGCGCAGCCCCGAGGGGCACGGGCCTGGGCCCTTCGCAACACCCAGGGGAGCACAATGTGTGTGGGGTACGCAGGGTGGGCCTGGGGACCATGGGACAGCAGCACCCTCTCCCATCCCCTTTCCACAGGGCTTGCTCTCTGCAAAGGGAAGAGCACACAGCACAGCCACTGGAAGATGCCGCCCGGCCTGCGTGGCCACCCGTCTCGGACCCACGTCCTTCCTAGTGTGAAGCTGAGAGGAAAGCAGCTCCATCCCCAGCATTTTCCCAGAACCGCACGGTCTGCACCTGATACAGGAAAACACCAGGCACAGCCCGCACAGGGACAGCCTGGAGCACTGCTGGCCTCCCCTCTTCAGAGGTGTGCCTGTCATGACGTGCGTGCCCACACACATGCACGTGCACACACACATGCACACGCACACATGCACACACACACGCACCACTTCCACCCAGGGAGGGGGTCGCAAACAAACAACAGGGAGGACTCACGTGATCCTGGCATTCTTTTCAGTAGACGGCGTTGCTGGGATGATTGGTGAGATCGAAACAAGGACTGCAGAGCAGGTCAGAGTGCTGTATTATGTCAGCCTCCTAATTTTGATAACTGAAGTGTGATAAGTAAGAGAACCCCTTTACTTTTAGCGAACGTGTACAAAAGACTGGGGACAAAGGCAGGATTACTCCTGCTGCTACCGTGAGCTGCTTCTGCCAGGCACACGCGGTGTGCGTTGGGCAGATCAGCCTGGTGGACGTGTGCATCTGGGGAGTCAGGCTCGAGAGCTCCTGGAAATGCTTTGCGCTATTCTTGCAGACTTTCTGTAAATCTGGAATTTGTCAAATGTAAAGTTAGAAGAATGAGAAAAAGGAAATGTTCACTTCGCTCTGTCTGCCTCCTATCTGTGTTGAGGCCTCTCCCATCGTCCGTGAGCCGGGGTGGGGGGAGATGAGGGTGACGAGCTGCACCTCACCCTTGGGGGCCTGCAGAGGGCCACCCACTCCCCAGCAGTGCGGCTGGCCTCCGGTGCCTTCTGGAGCATGTAGGAAGGGGAAGTGCTGATTCAGAGGCAGAAGACTGTCAACATCAGTGAATTTTCCTGAAAAAGTGAGCCCCAAGTCGAAGTGCCCCTTATATAAAGCTCTTACGCAGGGCCATGTGCCCTGGGCCAGGCACTTATTTAATCCCAGGAAGATTATTTAATCCCATTTTTGGGTAGGGAAGTGAAAGCTCCTAGGGCACATCTTCTTACTGCAACGCTAACGACTTGGAGCTAGATTTGGATGCCACCCTGGTAATCATTAGACTGTTGGGACACAGGGCAGGGCCCCGGCTGGGGACCATTTCCAGGAAGGGGGTGCTAGTCCCTGCCATCCTCCCCATGGCCACTAGAGGGTGCTGCTGGCCCAGCTCAGGAGCCTGGGCTTTGCGGGAGAGGAAGGCATTTGCGCCCCACTCTACCTGCCAGAGCCTTTCCACTGTTGTGTTCACAGTTTCAGGTACACTTCCCGGGTGAGCTCCAGGCTCCCCACATCCGAGCTGCAGTCCTGAGCCCCTGTGTCCCTCCCTTAGGCGTGGGTCCCAGGAGCCTGGACTCTGCCCACTGACCTTGATCAAGGCCAGCGATGGACAGTGTTTGATGAACGAATGATATGCAGAGGTAAACAACCCTCGGGTTTACCCTGCTCTGATCTCCGTGGCCTCAGTTCCCGGGGTCTAGGTGCGGCGTGTCAGGTGACATCCTCTCTCGGGCTGCCCCGCTGGGACGCGTGCTCTGGTGTCCTCCCAGGCCCCCTCAGTCCCGCCCCGTCATTTCCTCTGTTTCCTGTTTCTGTGTCTCAGGGAGCTGGCCCCTCGTCTGGGCCTGGGGTCCTCTGTGCCCGAGCCTTCCGGGCCTCTGCGTCTGAGGTGTTGCGTAGACACAGGAGCAGGACAGGGGCAGCTCGGTTCGCCAGCTGCAGGCACGGCTGCCCCGTCCCCGTGTCGCCCTCCCGCCGTCCTCAGCAGACCACACTGGCCTGGGGGCTGCAGGGACTCGTGTGGTCACCGCCAGCCCCCTCTCAGGGCCTCTGGCATCCCCCATCCTGTGCGCTTTGCCCGTAACCCACCCCACCCAGGCGTCCCCGCCGGGCTCCGCACCCAGCCCCACTCTGAGCTCAACGCACCTCTCGTGCCGCTGCTCCGGCACCATGGTTCTGTGGTGGGAAGGGCCGCCTCGGCGGACAGATGCCCACAGTGGGGACAGACGTGTAAGCACCATCACGATGAAACACAAGCTTCCTGTCACCCAGGAAGTTTCCCAGGGCTGTGGTTACCCCAGTCTCCAGCTCCACAGCTGCTGATCTGCTGTCTGTCCTTCTGTTTTGCCTGTCCTAGAGTTTCATGTGACCAGAGCCCTGTAGGATTCAGTGTTGGTGTTTTCCTCCTTTTCCCTGTGCGATGTTCCTGCAGTTCATCTGTTTCTCATGCATGGTTCACTGTCCCTTTTTTTAAAAACAGACTTTCATTTTGAGACAGAATCTCATTAAGTTTGAACTCGGGTTCAAACTCATGGGCTCCCTGCCTCAGCCTCCTCGAGCGCTGGAATGGCAGGTGTGTCTGTTATGCCTGGCTTCTCGGTCCCTTTGGTACTGAGCAGTGCTCTGCTGCAGGCCCATGGCATCACTTGTTTATTGATCTACTTGTCGATGAACGGGGCACCCAGCTGACCTTGCTGGGGTTTTCGTCCCCACCACGCTGGCCTGCCTGGCCTGGTGTGGCCCCGAAAACGGAGGCTTCTCCTCATGGATCTCAGCTAACTTAGCCCCAAGATCTCTGAGTGAGGAGACGAGCACTGCTGAGATTTGGACGCCTGGCCTGGTCTCGGGTCCCAGGGTGTGGGGCTGCACAGGCGAGGGCTCGGTTCTATCACCCAGGGCCGGGCTAGTAGCAGAGAGGAGCACAATGCCAGCCGAGCCCTGCGTGGTCCTTGGAGGCCAGGAGCCACCCTGGGTGCTGCTCGGGCACTGGAGCTGGTGGCGTGGGTGGGCATGGAGACCCCTCGCTCTGTGGTCTCCCACGTGTGGGGTGGGGGCCTAGCAATGCCTTTGCACTGTCATGGGAGTGGCTGGGCAGAGGGTGGCTGGGGCCCCGGCAGCAGCCTGTGGGCAGGGGTGAGGGATGGTGCTCAGCCCCTTCCAGCCCAGGGTTGCTATGTCGGGCTCTTCAGGGCTGAGGGCGCAGGTAGGGGTGTGGGGGAAGGAGGAAAAGGGCAGGATTGTGTGTGTGTGCATGTGTGTGAGGTGTTGTGAGCTTGGGGAACACTGAGCTATGTCTTCAGCCCCCCACCCCATAAGATTTTGGACAGAGCCTCTTCCTGCCTCAGTCTCCTGAATTGCCAGGATTACAGTTGTGTGCCACTGTGCCCAGCCCAGCCCATGACCCCAGAGCTGCTCATCAGGGACTGGCCAGCGTAGCTGCAGGGCCTTGGGTACACTCTGCCTAGGTGCCTGGGACCAGGAGGCCTTGGCCCCCACCCAGTAAGGTGGAGGCTCCATCCTCACACTCCAGGAGTGCACCCTCACTAGCTGCGCACAAGATCCAGCTCTACCAGGTCCCGTGACTCAGTGTGACCCACCAGGGGGATGCCCAGTCAGCCTCGCAGGACACAGAGCCACACAGGTTCTAGAAGAAAATGACAAAACAAAAGACCAAGAGGCAGTCTCAATCCCCCAGCCCACTGAGAACAAACCCAAGAGACACTGAAATGGAAGACAGTGGGAGCCACACAACTGAACTTTCTGAAATGATAGCAAATGCAGTAAAGAAACAGCTTGATGAAGCTATAGAGAAACTCAAATCAGAAATATTCTCTCAGCTAAAAAATGAAATGAGAATCATTATTAAAGAAATCTTGTGCGTATCTAAAGAAGAGCAAGATAAAAAATAGAAGAACTTAAGAAAATGATCGAAACTTTGAATGAACAATATAAGACACAAACAGAATGCATGAAACAGATGCAAAGGGAGATGCAGGAAATGAAAAATTCCATGGAAAGTTTGAAAAATCACTTGAATGAAGCTGAAGATAGAATCTCAGATCTTGAAGACAGCATGGGAGCTCATGGCCACGAAAGAAAAGATCTCTTAAAAATAGTAAGGAATCAAGAAACAACAATTCAACAGCTGCAAAATGATGCCAAGAGAAATAACATAAGATTAATAGGCATAAATGAAAAAGCAGGGGTCAATACTAATGACCTGCAAAGACTATTCACAGAAATAATAGCAGAAAACTTTCCAAACATGGGAAGAGAATCTGAAATACAGGTAACTGAGGCATACAGAACCCCGATTAACCATAACCAAAATAAATCTTCACTCAGAATATAATAATAAGGGTATCAGAAATACAGCACAAGAACAAAATACTAAAAGCTGTCAGAGAAAAGAAACAGATCACCTATGAAGGAAAGCCTATCAGAATCATGGCAGACTTCTCAACACAAACCTTTAAGTTAAGAAGAGCTTGGAGTGAAGTATTTCAAATCCTGAAAGAAATCAAGTTTCAACCAAGATTGATGTACCCTGCAAAACTATCCTTAAAAATTGATGGAGAAATAAGATACTTTCATGACAAAGAACAACTGAAGAAATTTATGGCCACCAAACCAACACTACAAAGAGTACTGAAAGACACTCTAGAAAGAGACAAAGATAGCTACAATCTTAAGAACAACAACCAAAGGAAACCACTAAGCAGGGCAAATAATTAAAAGAAAACGTAGAAAACCAACAACAGAAAGATATCATGACAGGGATGAGTCAGTACATATCCATTATATCAATCAATGTAAATGGTCTCAACTCACCAATAAAAAGAAACAGACTAGCAGAGTGGGTTAAGAAACAAAATCCAGCAATATGCTGTGTACAAGAAACACATTTCACTCAAAAGGAAATTCACAGACTAAAAATCAAAGACTGGAAAACAATACTCCATGCAACAGGATCCCAGAAAAAAGCAGGGGTAGCTATTATGTTCGCAGATAATATGAACTTCAAACCAAAAATGATCAAAAGAGATAAAGTAGGTCACTATATACTTGTTAGGGGAAAACGTCAAGAGGAAGAGATTACAATCATAAATATATATGCACCAAATATGGGAGCACCCAACTATGTAAGACAATTCTTTTTTTTTTTTTCTTTTCGGCACCAGGGATTGAACTCACAACCTCGCGCCTGCCAGGGCAGGCGCTTAAGGCACTGAGCCAAACTCCCGGCCCTGATTTTTTTGAGGCAGGGTTGCACTATGTGTAAGACAATTCTTAATAGACATGAAAAACCAAATAAACAATAATACAGTTATAACAGGGGACCTTAACACCCCACTGTCACAGAGAGACAGATCAACCAAACAAAAAATCAGCCAAGAAATAACAGAACTGAATCAAACTTGTGAACAAATGGACTTAATAGGTATGTACTGAGTATTCCACCCATCAACATCAGAATACACATTCTTCTCAGCTGCACATGGGTCATTCTCTAAAATAGATCATATACTGGTCCACAAAACATGCTTAAGTAAATGCAAAGCAACTGAAATAATTCCATGCATGTTATCTGACCATAGCGCAGTAAAATTGGAAATGAATGACAAAAAAACCTACAATAACTGCATAAACACATGGAAATTAAAGAATACTCTCCTAAATAACCAATGGGTCACAGAAGAAGTTAAAGAAGAAATTAAACAATATCTACAATTGAATGAAAATGCAAATACAAATTACCAGAACCTGTGGGATACAATGAAAGCAGTCCTCAGAGGGAAATTTATAACACTAAACTCTCACATTAGAAAAATGGAAAGAACACACATAAACAACCTAATGCTGCACCTCAAACTTATAGAAAAAGAAGAGCAAGTCAAGTCCAAAGCCCAAAGAAGGGAGGAAATTATTAAGATTAGAGCAGCAATTAATGCAATTGAAACTAAGAAAACAATACAAAGAATTAATGAATCGAAGAGCTGGTTCTTTGAAAGAATAAATAAAATTGATAAACCCCTAGCCAACCTTATCAAAAAGAGGAAAGAAAAAACTCAGATTCATGCAATAAGAAATGAAAAGGGTGAAATCACTACAGACCCTGTGGAAATACAGAAGATCATCAACACCTGCTTTGAAAACATTTACTCAAATAGATTTGATAACACAGAAGAAATGGACAGATTCCTAGAAACCTATGAATTACCAAAGCTGAGTCAAGAAGATGTAAAGCTGCTGAATAACCCAATCTCAGCTAATGAAATTGAAAATGTAATTAGGACCCTACCAACAAAGAGAAGCCTGGGCCCTGATAGATTCATTGCTGAATTCTACAAGAAATTTAGGGAAGACTTAGTGCCAACACTCCTCAAACTCTTCAATGAAATTGAAAGGGAAGTAAGTCTCCCTAACTCATTCCTGGAAACAAGTATTACCCTAATACCAAAACCAGAGAAAGACCCAACCAAGAAAGAAAATTATAGGCCAATCTCCCTAATGAACATAGATGCAAAAATCCTCAATAAAACACTGGCAAATAGAATACAGCAAGTTATCAGAAAGATTATACACCATGATCAAGTGGGATTCATCCCAGGAATGCAGGGATGGTTCAACATATGCAAGTCAATAAAAGTAATACACCATATGAACAGGGCCAAGGACAAGAACCACATAATCATCTCAATAGATGCAGAAAAAGCTTTTGACAAAATCCAACACCCATTCATGATAAAAACCCTACAGAAAATCGGAATAGATGGTCTCTACCTCAACCTGATAAAAGCCATATGTCATAAACCAACAACCAACAGCTTACTAAATGGAGAAAAACTGGAAACTTTCAACCTAAAATCAGGAACAAGACAAGGATGTCCATTATCACCACTCATATTCAATATAGTTCTGGAAATATTAGCCAGAGCAATTAGACAAGAGAAAGAAATAAAAGGAATAAGGATAGGACAGGAAGAAGTGAAATTATCATTATTTACAGATGATATGATACTCTACATAGAAGACCCCCAAAAATGCATTGAAAGACTTCTAGAAGTAATAACCAAATTCAGTATGTTGCTGGATACAAAGTGAACACTCAAAAATCAATAGCATTCCTGTACACAAACAACAAAGTCACTGATAAAGAAATAAGGGAAACCACACCCTTCCCTATAACATCCAAAAAAATGAAATACTTAGGAATCAATCTAACAAAGGAACTAAAAGATCCATACAGTGAAAATTACATTACTCTAAAGAAGGAAATTGAAGAAGATTTCAGAAAATGGAGAGATATTCCCTGTTCATGGATAGGAAGAACAAACATCATGAAAATGGCCATTCTCCCAAAATTATTATACAGATTTAATGCAATCCCAATCAAAATACCACTTGCCTACCTCACAGAGCTAGAGAAAGCATTCCTGAAATTCATCTGGAACCAGAAAAGACTTAGAATAACAAAGGCAATTCTGGGCAACAAAGGTAAGGCATGAAGCAACACAATCCCCAACTTAAAACTATACTACAAAGCTACTGTGATACACTCAGCATGGTACTGGAATCAAAACAGACCTGAAGATCAATGGAATAGATTAGAAGATACAGCCACAACTACAAACACACTCAGCCACCACATCTTTGACAAAGGGGCCAAACATGTACACTGGAAGAAATATAGCCTTTTTAACAAATGGTGCTGGAGCCGGGCGTGTTGGCACACGCCTTTAATCCCAGCACTCGGGAGGCTGAGTTAGGGGGTGTGTTGTGAGTTCGAGGCCGGCTTGGGCTACAACGCGAGCGTAAGGCCGGCCTGAGCTACACAGTGCGACCCTGCCTCAAAAAACCAGGACTGGGAGTTTGGCTCAGTGGCTTAAGCCCCTGCCCTGGCAGGCGCGAGGCTGTGAGTTCAATCCCCGGTGCAGCAAAAACAAAAACAAAACAAAACAAAAAACAAACAAACAAACAAAAAAACCCAAAAAAGACCAAAAAAAAAAAAAAATGGTGCTGGAAAAACTGGCTTTCTATATGCCATGAACTAAAACTAGATCCATGTCTATCACCATGCATTAAAATAAAGTCAAAATGGATCAAAGATCTGAATATTAAAACAGAGACACTAAACTTGCTGGAAGACAGAGTAGGTAAAAATCTTGATGACATAGGAGTAGGCAGAGGGTTCATGAACAAAAACCAAATTGCACGGGAAACACTTCCCAGAATCAACAACTGGGATCTCATCTTACTAAAAAGTTTTTGTATGTCAAAGGAAATATCCAACAGAGTGAAAAGAAATCCCACGAATTGGGAAAATATCTTAGCCAATTGTCCATCAGACAAAGGACTTCTATCTAAAATGTATAAAGAATTAAAAGAAAACAGGCCCCTAAAATTCAAGGACCCAATCCAAAAATGGGCATCTGAGATGCATACACACTTCTCAGAGAAAGAAATACAAATGGCAAATAAATATATGCAAAAATGTTCAACATCAATGGTCATTTGGGAAATGCAAATTAAAACAACACTGAGAGTTCATCTCACTTCAGAAAGAATGGCCAAGATTAAAAAATGAAGCAACAGCAAATGCTGGAGGGTCTGTGGGGAAAAAGGAACTCTTCTCCACTGTTGGTGGGAGTGTAGACTGGTGCAACCACTGTGGAAGTCAGTGTGGCGATTCCTCAAGAAGCTAGGATTAGAGATCCCATTCAACCCAGCTATCCCACTTCTGGGCATTTTCCCAGAAGAACTGAAAATATCATACTGCAGTGATATCTGTGCACCCATGTTTATGGCAACCCAATTTGTAATAGCCAGATCTTGGAAACAACCCAAGTGCCCATCAATCAAAGAATGGATAAAAAAGATGTGGTATTTTTATACAGTGGAGTACTACTCAGCTATCAAGAAAGATTGCATTGAGACTTTTATAAGTAAATGGACAGGACTTGAGACCATACTCATAAGTGAGATAAATCAAACCCACATGTGTCAATACCATATTGTCTCCCTAGTGTAAGAAACGGAAAATCTATATATGATCCAAAATCTATAATAAATACTATGTAAGGGTAAAAAACAGCTCAAAGAGCAAAAGTAATTGGGAAGGGAAAAGGGGGAAAGAGGGAAGGGAAAAGGAAAAGATATAAATCTGTATATATGTATATGTAAGATAACTAAAAGGAACGCACTGCTGAATGTATTCGTTATTGATAAAGAACAATTAATATTCACATGATTAGATCACTTTTACATGTGTATATCTGTTAATGTAAACAACCATTTTGAAGATAACAATACGCAGTATTGCAACCATTGCCAAGTTTCTCTCATCCTGTTTTGTAAACCTGTAATGTTACTGTTGTGCATTTACTCTAGTCATTCGTTTGTCTCTTTTGCTTTTTGTCTTTGTTATAAGTGTCTTTTTTTTCTCTTAAATAAATAAAAAGAGTGAAACAAAACAAAACGAGACATTACCCCCAAAACCAAACCACAATCAATGGCTTCTTTGGGACAAAGCCAGAAGCTAAGACTGGAGGTTGGGCAGGGTGAGACCCCAGTGCCAGTCAGGCCCTGTGGGGTCTCCTGGACCCTACAGGGTCTCCCACCTCAGCAGCCTTGCTGGGCTTCTGTGTCCCCAGTGCACAGCTGTGGCCCCACCAGGGCATCCGGGTGAGCCCGAGGAGCAGCATCTGAAGCAAGCAGCTGGTCCTGGCTGGGCTCAGGCCCAGGACCACAGTGCCCAGTCCTTCCCTGCTTGGGCTCTGCACCTGCACCTAAATCATCCATTGCTGGAGATGGGTGCCATCTATTTATCTGGGCCTCAAGCTTGGCCTGCGAGGCTGCAGCAGGCGAGGAAGGGTCTGTGAGCACCTTTCCAGGGCCACTGCCGTCCCTCCCAGCCAGCACTGCAGAAGCGGCTCCCACACTGTTCCTGCAAGGTTGGCTGCTCCCCGCAGAGCGCTGAGTTGCCCTCTCGCATTTAGAGAGCTGGTAACTCAGTGTGTTGCAATGTTGTCTGCAAAAGTGGGCAGTATGTCAGCTGGTGAGAGGAGGGAAAACAGCCCCGCTTGCCACCCTGCGCCTTCATGGCACAGTCGGCATGGGGCTGGCAGGGTGGGTTTGTGATGGGGCCAGCGCGGTCCTGCTAAGGGCCTCGTGAGCAGTCTCGGTGTGAGTTATCTGCGGCTCCTGTGAGGCCGGGTTGGGACAGGACCATGGGCTGGGGCCGTCCTAGCCTGGGGCCTCTGTCCCTATCCACAGGCAAGGGCGGCCTGTTTCCTGGTCCTGGTGACGGGGGTCACCCGTGTGCTGGGGGCGTCGATCGATGGATTGGTCGACTGATTCATTTGTCATTCATTTCATCTTTCCTGTGTGGGCTGAAGATGGTCCAGGCATTGTGCAGGCACAAATCAGACAAGGTCCCCATCCCTGGAGTCTGGGGGACAGAGCGACAGACAGGTCAGCCAGTCCTGTGTCACTGTGCTCCGGGGCGGGTGAGGTCTCCGCAAGATGCTCAGCCTCGACTTCCTAGTCTGTCATGTGGGGACAGAGGTGGTGCCCACCTGGATGGCATGGGGGTCACCTGACATGGTGAGGAAGGGGGTAGCATCAAAGGGCATCTGCTGTGTGCAGGCCACAGGAAGTGCTCAGTCGTGACAGTACGGGCTCTGTGCCAGGAGGCTCTGGGGACCCTGTGTTCAGAGATTTGCAGGATGGGGGCTCTGAAATCGGGGAGGCTCTCAAGTGACAAGAAAGTAAACAGTCAGGACTCGGAGGTGGGGGCGCCCGGGAGCTGTGCAGCTCAGACAGCGGAGGCTGATTTTCTCCCCGCTGAGGGCTGCGGGTCCAGGGCCCAGCCTCCTCGTCCCGCGTCCTCGCCTGGCTGTCCGGCCTGTGGTCTCAGTGTCTCTCTTGTCCCATGCCTCAGGGCTCTCCTCTGTGACCCCCTGGAACCTGTATCACCTCCCTGAAGGTCCTGGCCCCAAACATAGCCACAGAGGCATGGGGGTCGGGGCGCAGCCGCCCAGCCCTCTCGTTCCTCTCCCTGAGTGACACCAGGCTGCCGCAGCTACCCAGGGGACTGGGGACCCCTGTGAACTGGGGTGCAGAGAACCTGGGCTGTGCCCGTGTCGCCCACGGAGTCGGTGCTGTGGGTGGTGCCAGTGGGAGTGGGCAGGCAAGTGTCTGCCGACTTCGCCCTGTGCAGGACACACAGGAGCTGCCGCTGCGCCCCCAGGCCACAGAGCTGGACACAAGGCCTTCACTGGCCCTCCCCGCCCACATGGCCGCTGCCGTCCTCGGCCCCAGCAGTGATGGGGTGGGTTCCAGCTAGGTGCGGGGTGCTCTCAAGCGCCTGGGACCTGCAGCCGGCAGCTGGTGGGCAGGACTTGTCCTGGCCCAGGTCACACCTGTGGGTGGCACATCCATCCAGAATTTGAAAGCAATGAGAAAGGCGATCTAATTTTAATTCACTTATGTATTTTTATTTTAAAATCTTTTTCAATCAGATTTTATTGGTACGTTTTTGACATATATAATGCTCACATTTGTCATAGGGTATTTGTACCTGTACACGATATAACTTGATTCTTTCTTTCCCATTCCCCTACCCTCCCTTCACTCCCTCCTCCCCTCCCCATTTACAAAAGATTTGTTTACACTTTTTTCTTCTTTTCTCATTTATTTTTACTCCCTCTACCTCCCCATTTGAACATTTTCTTCCTATTTCACAATACCAATTATACATTTTGGTCCTTATTTACACTTTTGGTTTCTCACACTAGAGAAACAATACAGTATTCACATGTGTGCCCAGTTTATTTCACTTAATTGTATGGTCTCAAGGTGCATCTATTTACCTAGAAATGTCTCATGCTCATCCTTCTTCATGAATATGTAGTACTCCATTGTATAAAAATTCACATCTTTATCCATTCACCAGTTGATGGGCATGTGGGCAGTTTCCAAGATTTGGCTGCTGCTGTAAGCATGGTTATGCATATATCATTGTGGTATGATGCTTTTCATTCTTTTGAGAAGATACCAAGAAAGGGAATAGCTTGGTCAAATGAAACCTCTAGTTTTAGGATTTTTTTGTTTTGTTTTGTGGTTTTTGGTGACAGGGTCTCCCTATGCAGTTCAGGCTTGCCTTGAGCTCACTTTGTAGCCCAGGCTGGTCTCGAACTTGCAATGATCCTCCTGCCTCAGCCTCCCGAGTGCTGGGATTACAGGTGTGAGCCGCCATGCCTGGCTAGTTTTAGTTTTTTGAGAAGTAGCCACACTGATTTCCACAGTGCTTGCACTAGTCTACACTCCCACCAACAGTGAAGAAGGGTTCTGTTTTGCCCACGGCCCCTCCACCATTTGTTATTGGTTGATTTCTTGATGATGGTCATTCTTTCAGGGGTGAGATGGAATCTCAGTGTCGTTTTAATTTGCATCTCTTGAATGACCAGTGATGTTGAACATTTTTTCATGTATTTATTTGCCATTTGTATTTCTTTGGTTGAGAAGTGTTTACTTCAGATGACCATTTTGGGATTGGGTGTTTGAATCTGGGGGGTCTGATTTTTTCTTGAGTTCTTTATCTATACTAGATATTAGTCCTTTGTCTGAGTAACAGCTAGTAAATTTTTTCCCCCACTCTGTGGGTTTACTCTTTATTCTGTTGGTTTCTTTTGCTGTGCAAAAGCTTTTTAATGGGATGAGATCCCAGTTGTTGATTGTGATAGTTCCTGTGTGATAGGGGTTTTATTCATAAAGTCTTTGTCTACACCAATGTCTTTAAAAGTTCTGTCTGTTCTATGTTCCAACAGAGTTATTGTTCCTTTAATATTTACATCTTTGATCCCTTTTGACTTTAGTACATGGTGTAAGATACAGGACCAGTTTTAATCTTCAGCATGTGGAAAGCCAGTTTTCCCAGCACCATTTATTAAAGAGGCTATCTTTCTTCCAGTGAATGTTTGGCACCTTTGTCAAAGATAAAGTGGCTGAGCATACCTGGAGTTGTGTGTGCACCTTCTAATCCGTTCCATTGATCCTCAAGTCTGTTTTATTGCCAGTAGCATGTTGGAGACCACTACGAAGCAGTCTGAGCAGGTTTTAAAATTAACTAGTAGGCTTTTTATTTATCTGTGAACCTGTCCTAGGCCTAGGCCCCTTGCCTGGCAATGGGAGCTGATTCATAGTAAGTGAACCTCTATGAATCACTGGTCCTGGCTGAGGCCTGTAGTGGCCTGTGAGGCCAGAGGTACCTCAAAAGGCAAAATAAGGCCACTGCTGAAGACATCTTGGCTCCACGATCAGTTATGTAAATAGAGACTGCAGCTGCAGACATCTCACCCCTGCAGGCATCTCAGTCCCACCACAAATGCCATCATGGAGATGAGACAATTCTCCTTAATTGACACAGTTTACTACTTGGAGGAGTCTTTGAAGTGACTCCCAAGGTCCTGCTCATTTCCGGTGCTTTCCTCAGTATCCCCTCTCTTTGTCTGTAATGGAAATAAATATGGGCTGCCCAGAGAAGCTCTTGGTCTTAGCCCTCATGATAGCCTCAGAGTCAAGAACTCTGCAGGGGCTTTGATCCTCCTGGAGCCCTAAAATCATACCACTTGTCTCATTGATTTAAGCTTTTTCTGTACACTCGTTTGGAAGATTGGGGATCTAGGCCAGGTCCCTGATAGTAGCATGCTATTTTTATTACATTATTTTTATTTTTATTTTTGGTATCAGAGATCGAACTCACAACCTTGTGCCTGCCAGGCTGGCACTTAAGCCACTGAGCTAAATCCCAGGCCCTATGTTTTGAGACAGGGTCTTGCTATACAGTTCACGCTGGCCTTAAACTCACTTTGTAGCCCAGAGTTGGTCTTGAACTCACAACAATCCTCCTGCCTCAGCCTCCTGAGTGCTGGGATTACAGGTGTGCACCACCATGCCTGGCTTGTTACATTACCTTTGTAGTATAATTTCAAGTTTGAGATTTTGATACCCCTTGCCTTAAGGTGATCTAATTTTTATTGCAGGCCTTTAAAACACGACATAGTGAATTCACATAAGGGCACAGAAAAATTTAAGGTTCCTTTATTCCTATTTCTTGTCCCCTACTGCATGCTCCAGTAGAGAGCAGGAAGTTAAATTATTAATTCATTTAATTTTTATTGTCTCGCCTATATGCAAGATCTGTGAATAAACAGATCCCAGCGATGCACGTGTCCTGCTTCCTCAGGTTGACTATGTGCTGTGGACGCATAGCATCTTCTCCGCCCTCCCTGAAGAACCAGGAGTCACCGATCCTGCAGGGAATGGACAGGGTGCAGCAAACTCTCAGGACAAGGGAATGTGCTCTGGTACTCGGTGGGAAGCGCTCAGTGCTAGGGTCGAGGCAGGGAGCCCTCTGGGTCTGCAGGGTCCTTGGAAGCTGGCGGGGCCAGTGCGCTACACTCAGGGGTTGCCATCTCCCTGTCCTGCGAGTCTTGGAGATCCCAGGTCCTCTCCAGAACCCTACGACGAAGCAAAAGGCACCGTAAAGCAACCAAACCCAGTGCTGGTTTCCTGGTGCACATGAAAGTCATATTAACACTGCTCCATAACCTGTTACATGTGCAAAAAATTATGTCTAAAAAAGAACACACCTTAAAAGCACTTTACTGCTTAAACGAGCAGCGAGCGTCTGTGCTGTCGGCCGAGTGGCGCCACACTCGTCTGCGGCAGAACTGGGAACCTTGCGTGGCCCGGATGTTTCCACGCCCGTGTTTCTCATCGGATGGGGTGGCCGCTCACTGACACATACTCAGTGCGCACACGCCGGGCCTACGTCCGCGCCGCTGTACCCGAGAGTGAGGACCCTGTGCTCCTGAGGCTGCCTTTGCGGCCCCAGAAACCCTAGCTGAGGTCAGCCCGCATTGCTTGGTGGGTGTCGGGAGGGGGAAACTCTGGGAGGGGACCAGAGCCCTCCAAAACCGGGTTTGCTCGTTTGTCCCACCCTTCCGCTGCGGGAGGACACAGGCACCTTCCGTGAGAAGCAGCCAGGGTGCAGGAGAAACCTGCAGGCGCCGACCTGAGCTCGCTGCCTGTGGCGCGATGGGCAGAGCTGTGTTCTGCGAATTACCCAGTTTAAGGCGCTGTGTCCAAATGGAGGGGTCGGAACTCGATGCGAGGGGTGGGCATGGGGCAACAAACAGCTACAGCCTTGGAGCTGAGGAGGAGCAACCGAGAGGGAGCCCAGCCCTGAGGGCCTTGCAGAATGAGCTGCCTCCTGGAGTTTGCATGCGGTGGCGGAAGGCTGGTGAGCGCGAGGGGTGGAGGCCTCGGGGCGGAGGAGCGTGGTGCTGGCGGGGTGGGGCTGTCGTGCAGGCCGCCCCCGTGTCCTGGGCACGCACGGTGGGCGGCAGCGCTGCTGCGTGACGGGACGGTGCACAGGAGAGCGCTGAGGGCGGTGCTGAGGCTGCTGCTGGGCCTCTGTGGCCCCCGGAGCGGGGTGCAGGAGGGAGAAGCTCCCTGAGCCGGCTTCCAGGATCTGAGGGAAAGCGGAACCGAGCTCGGGACCCGCCTCCAGTCGTGGCGGAAACCCGGAAACCCATTCCGGAGGAAGCCAGTGCGGCCGAGCCGTCTCCGGCAGCAGAGCTAGGGTGACAGTGTCTGAGGCCAAGCGACTTCCAGGTCCTGCTCCCTGCTGCTGGAGCGGCCGGTCCAGAGGGACCCAGGCCTCTGCCGGAGGCCACAGAGGGCAAACTTGGGACATGTCGTGGCGCGGTCTCACTGTCCACACACGAGCAGTCCAACGCGTGCGTTTCTCCGGGGCCGGCGGGTCCTCGAGCGGAGGAGAGACGGCTCCCGGCGCCTGGTCTCGGAGGGCAGCCTGGTCTGTGTGCAGCGAGGGGACCTCACCCAAGTTCCTTGCTCACAATACCATGCATGGGTCACTTCTCTCCCCTTTTATAAAGGTGGCCCTGCCAGCTCTGGGGTCAGAACGAAGTATCAATAACATGACTAATTATGGAAATCGCATAATGCACCATTAGTTAGCGATTACGACTTTGTCAAGCGACTGTTAATTTTTATGTAAGAATCACTCAGCGTGTGACATGGAAATATTAGCTTGTCACCGGGCTTGCCTTCCAGTGGGGGAGGAAGATCTCACCGCTGGGTTAATGATGTGCCTGGGAAGGAGGATGGGAGGGACAGGGACGAGCAGGAGGGGCGCGTTGGACACAGGTGCCACAGATGGGGCAGGTGGTGCGGGGTGGCACGGTTTCAGAGGCATTGCCCCTGCTACTGCCCTTGGCCGGGAGTTTGCATGGGGCGTTGACACATCCCCTTAATAAGGAGCATGATCACTTTATAGCCTCCCCAGAGGTTTTGGCATAACTCATTTTGCTGCATAAATTATTTATTTGGTCTAATTAGGCTCGCCCAGCAGCTAGGAGGCAGGCCAGGCTGACCTGGGACTCCTCTGTGGGCCTCCTGGGTGGACTGTGTGAGTGGCCCGTGGAGAGGGTGAGCAGAAGGGCCCTGCTGGGTGACAGGGTTGAGGCAGGAGCACAGAAATCCATGGGGCAGGCAGCGTGTCCCTGACGCCACCCACCAGTGAGGACTGAATGAATGACGTGTGAGCTGCACAGCTCCCTTAACACTGGTGGTGCAGTTGCCTGGGTTGGGAGAGGACAGTGTTCCCGAGGCAGGAGGCATTGGTCAGGGAGGATCTGCCACATTTACTTCCGGGCATTCCAGGCGCCCACGATGGCATCTGCTAAGCAGGCCACTGGGTTCAGCAGTGGCTTCGCTCACACTGTCTTCAAATGTCATAGAGTGGTGTTGGCTCCCAGGATCCTGGCCGCGTGGAACAGTAATACCTACCCGCGTGCACCTCTGCAGGGATGACCCGCGGCCAGGCGTGAGGACCCACACCGGTGATCCAGCACTCGGGAAGGCTGGAACAGGAGGTCACAAGTCTGAGTCTAGCCTGGGCAACTTAGCGACTTAGCAAGACCCTGACTCACACTAAAAAAACAATTAAAAAAGGCCTAGATGTAGCTCAGTGCAAAAGCCTGGGTTCCATCTCCAGTGCAAAGAAATGAAGATGCTAAGCACACTGACACTTCCCAGCATGGTGTTGGGGTCACCTCAAACGCTCGGTTAGCGGTGGCTGTGAAGTTAGCAGGAGCCTCAGGGCTGACTGGATCTCAGCCCCTTTGTGCATGAGAAGGGTAAGCAGTTTGCACCCAAGGAGCTGCCAGGGCTTGTCTGGGATGGCCAGGTCCCTGTGAAGACTCCTCTATGGGTGATGCTGGCCTTTGTTCTGTGTTTCTTTTCTTTCTCTTTTTGACACAAGTTTCTTTGCTGGGCAGCACGCAGGGGAAGCACACATGTCCAAGAGTCCTGGTGATTTTTAGTGGCATTCAAATCACTCTGACATTTCTAGTTTCAAGGTTTAACTTGGATTTGAGAGAAGGAAACCCTTCCTGGGTTTTCCTGTGATCCACAGCCTGTTTGTCAGCAGCGGAGCCTATGGAGCCTCCTCTGCACCCAGGGCCCTGCACTGCCTGGAAGTGCACCCGCTGCCTGCTGCCCACTGCCTGCACCCATGCAGTGCCCACCCACCACCTCCGTCGCCCACTGCCTGCCCACCGTGCACTGTCCGCGGGACCTGTGTCTTCATCTCTTGTCTCCCGCTCAGCAGGCCATCCGAGGACCTTGCTAAGCCTCTTGATGCATGGAGAAAGGTTATCAACGTCAGAGCCTGCGATCTCTCCTTCCACAGAGGCCTGCAGTGCAGATCCGTTAGCCGACACCAATATCCCCAGCACCAGCTGTCACAGCCAGAGCTCAGACACTGCCAGGTCCCAAGTTACGCATGAAGTAAACGAGGCCCAGGAGAAGAGGGCAATGTGAGTTAACTGCCCAGCTCACTGTGGCTGGCTCTCCCGTGGCTGGAGACTTGTGGGCCTTTGCGTCATGGCTCAATCCCTGCCATGGTCTTTGTACCTCTGGTCTCTCCCACGCCGGGTTGCTCAGCTCACAGACAGACAGAGTGTCCTGAAACAAGCGTGCTCGGTCCAACTCCACACATAGGCTGGGATCTGCTCCATGAACACAGAGATGGTCTCTGTGTCACTGATCGCCCCTGCCGGGCGGTGGCCTTTCCAGGTGAGAGGACACTTCCTGCAGTGTGTGAGTCGGCCATTGAGCGCGGCATCTCCATTCTCAGGCATCCACAGCACCCGTGTCCTGGGCGTGGGAGCCACGCCTTCCCCAGTACTTGGTTTCCCTGGTGTGCGGTGGCTCTGGTCCTGGGTGCAGAAGGCCCCACTCGGGGTCACTCCTGGAGCCACAAGCACAGTGGGCAAGACCTGAGGGTCTGCAGACCTTGTCAGCATGGACAGCAGGCATGTCACTGGGCCTGAGGAGCCCCCTGGGCCAACTCTGCACCAGCCGGGGTCCTCAGCCTCTGCTGTCCTCCAGCCGCCGTTCCTTTTTTATGGCTCATCCTGTAGCAAGCGGCTCTGGCATGGGACCCAGTGCCTGTCTTTCCCTGGGGCTGTGCTGGGGACTCAGAGGACGGGCATCCCAAAGGAGGGATGTGGAGGCAGGAGCAGGGGCCACACTCCAGGAGAGTGTGGAACTGGCAAGGACATCATGGGGGCCGGGAGGGCTTGCACCTCCGGGTGGCATAGAAGTAGAGTTTTACGTATTTTGCAGCCACCTCTTGATTCTAAGAACCTTAAGAAGTAGGTGCTGATTTTACTTTTATAGTTTTAACAGGTGAGGAAACTGGGCCACGGGGAAGTTAAATGGTTTGCACAAGGTGACGGAATCAGGGTGTGGTAGAGATGAGCCGCAGGCTGGAAGCCTGATGGTCAGTGCTCCCGCCCACTGCGCTTGGGCTCTGGAACTCCTTACTGCACGCCTCAGAGATGGTCTCAGCCAGCTCTTCCCTTCATGACAGATGCCCAGGGGGATGCAGGTGGCTGTGGCTGGTGACCTGGCTGGGGGAGGCTGCTGCTGTGCCTCCATGGCCTCTGGTGGGCTTTTCCTACCCCAACCCTGGGCAGCAGGTAGGTGATGAGTTCCAAGTTGCGCCCCTGCGCCATCTGGGGGCAGTGAGCGCCGTCCCTGTGCACCCCGTGGTGAGGGTGGGAGGCACAGTGGGCGCCGTCCCTGTGTAGCTCAGTGAGAAAGCCTTGGGTTCCATACTAGTACCACATGAAAACGCGAAAGTTTGCTACCTATCTACATCACTATAAAGAAGTGTCCAGCCTGCAGCCCATGGGTGGGGCAAGTCTGTGTTATAGTAAAAATATTAAAAATGGAGCGAGGTCATTGTTAAACTATGTTGCATGCTTTATACGCGACCCGAGGCAATTGCTCGTCATTTGGCATGGTCCAGGACACTTCCAACCAGGGTGTTTCCACTGACACAGCGACAGGTGCAGCTGTGGCTCTGCAGCGCCACCGCGTGGGCGGCCTGGAGGGAGTTCGGAGCTCAGGCAGACGCCTGCGTGCCGCTGGGTGTGTTGGTGCAGGCGCTGTCTCCAAATCGCATGGTCCCTGTGAGCTGGGAGGTTGCTTATACCCTGCTTAGTAGCCTGTCATGTTGTCTCTGGTTCCGTCATGATTATTAAGCAGGATGGAAAACAGTGCCCCAGGCCGTTGTTACCTTTCAGGTCAGGATGGCTGGCAACTTGGGGAGAGCCTGCACCTCTGAGGAGCCTCCTGCCCTTCCTTCTGCACCACTACCCGTCCCCTACCCACCCCTCTGGACCTGGGTCTTCCCTGCTCAGGTGGTTGCTGTAGGCTCAGGGACATCCATTGGTAGTGACAGATAGGTGAGGAGAGAGAGCTCCTGCCCTTCCTTCAGAGCCCCGTGCAGCACCTCCTCTACTGAAGGCTTCCAGGCCTGTCCTCCCGGTAAGGGAGCACTTTCTCCACCGGCGGCGGGGCGCTGCTGCGCAGGGTGGGGGATGTGTGGTGGGTGCTCCATTCTGCTGGGAGGGGACCCTCCTGGGCCATTGCCTCCTCCTCAAAGAACCTGGGGCTTAAGATGGCTCACTGAACACTGGGTGAGTACATTTCCACTTGTTTCCCTTGCCTCACTTTGAATATCTGTAGAGGAAAAGAGCAAGGTGGCCTCTGGAGTCAAAGAGAGAGTGGGGCGGAAGGGAAGAGGGAGGAGGAGGAGGCAGGATGAGGAGGCCGTGAGGGGCTGGCTGGAGGGAAGGGGCCCCGGATCCAGGTGCGGCTGGGTCATTTCCTCTGATCAGTTTTCTTTGGTTGTAGATTCTCATTTCTGGCTGTGTCTTCATTTTTCTTTCTTTTTCAGTACTGGGGACAGAGCCTAGGGCCTTTCCATACTAAGTAAGTGTTCTCCTGCTGAGCTGCACCGCAGCACCCCTCCCACTTTAAATTTGGGGACAAGGTTTCCCTAAATTGCCCTGGGTGACCTCAAACTTGTGATTCTCCTGCCTCAGCCTCCTGAGTAGCTGGAGTTACTGGCATGAACCACTGCACCTGGCCTCAGTCTCTTCTTGCAAGGATACCAGTCCTGCTGACTAGGACCACCTAAGGACTTTGTCTTACCTTCATGACCTTTGAGTGACCTTATCTCCAGATTCAGTCACATCCCAGGTCCTGTGGGTCTGGGCTCCCACACATGGATTTTTATGGGGACACAATGCAGTCCATAACGGGATCCAAAGCCCCTTCTGTCACCATGATAGGGTGGAGGTTGGCAGTGACCTTTAGGCTGCACGTGGGGTGTTGCAGCAGTACCCCCTTTGGAGTCCAGCTTCTCTGCCTTCTTTGGCCCTGACCTGGGGTCTTGGGTAATCCCTACTCTTGCCACCAGGGGGAGACAATGCTCAGCACCAGCTCCTGGGCAGAAAGGCCAGTTGGGGCTGTCATCTCTGTCAAGCACCAGGGCAGATCCCATCTGGGAGATAGGGAGTGTGGCAGAGAAGCCTGACCATACAGGAGGAGGCAGGGGTTGGCCATGTCCTTGTTGCTTTCCATGACTGTGGCAGGACCTGGGGGTGGGTGATTGTCATGAGGCCATGACCTTGGAGGTTCCAGGGTGGCAGGAGGGCAGGGAGCACAGGGACAGTGGGGCAGGAGCTAGGGTAGCTGAGAGGTGGCATCACAGCAACTCACTCCCAGGACTGTGTCACCCATGCTGCCATGAGGCCATGAGGCCATGCTGTCTTGGGAGGCCCCTTTCCTATTGCTGTTACAGCAGTAGCACAGCCACATGGGCTCTGGAGGGGTTGTCAGACCACAGAGAGGGCATGGAGGGGTCCTGGACTTGTCACTGGCCTTGCTGGCCACCGTCATGGAGCTGTGCCTCCCCCAGCGATGGCATCCTGTGGGGAGTGGGGAACCGAGCCACCATCTCAACTCTAGTCTCTGGCTGTAAACAGAATCAACAGGGACTGGTGGGAGGTTCTGGTCAGAACACAGAAGGCCAGAATGCTGATGAGAGTGTGGCTATTACAGGTCAGGTTCAAGAGATTTCATTTGGGAACAAGAACTCCACTGGCAGTTTGACAAGAGACTATGTGTCTTACCCCCTTGTTTAGCATTTGTCTGCATTTGGCTCATGTCCTAAGGTTTTGTGGGAGATTAAAATTATTAAGGATGGTAGACTAATTACACTGGTGGAAGGCATTTCAAAGTGGCCCAATGTTCAGGTTGTGGCGTGGATACTGTTGGCTGCTTTTAGCCAGATCTACAGTGAAAATCAGAACCAAAAATTGGATGTGAAAGGTTTGCAGTTTCATCAGAAAGGAAACACCTACGAAATTGGGGCCTTAAAGAACATGGTGCTGAGTGTGATGGTATGTGCCTGTAATCCCAGCACTTAGAAGTTTGAGGCAGTAGGATTGCTTAGTTTGAGGCCAGCCTGGGCTACATAGTGAATTCAAGGTCAGGCTGAACTATATAGTGAGACCTTGTCTCAAAAAAAGAACATGGTGGCCCGGGGATTTAGCTCAGTGACATAAGTGTCTGCCTGGCAAGCGCAAGGTTGTGAGTTCGATCCCTGGTACAAAACAAACAAAACAAACAAACAAACCAAACAAAAAACCCAAAAAACAAAAAAACATGGTTACTGAAAAGATTAGCATTAAGAAGAAGCCAAGCAAGTACTTTGCACCAGGACAATAAGAAAGATGACTTGAAGACATCTCAGGAATCAGTGAGGCTTCACCCTTTGTAGGGTAAAAGGTACAAAAATATAGAGCTTTCATTTGAGAAGAGATTCCCCTGGAGTCCTGTGCTTGAGAAGGATTGCCTGGAGGATTAGTTCCTTGGGATTTGACTTATAGTACTCAGCCATCCAGGCATTCAGAGGTCTCTGCAACCATGATCCAAGGGGACCCAGCTACTGTTCAAGTTGGCAGCAGACCTTGATGTCATTCATGTGATGCTGGGTTTTCAGTCATGCAAAATAGAAAAGTTGTGGCTTCAGAGATACTCCTACCTAGATTTTAGAAGACCTGGGGCCCAAGCACTGTGCCTCTGACAGGGAAGTGAATGAACCTAAGAGTGAAGTCAAAAGCACAGTGCAGACCCCAGGAAGTTCAAGATGCCAGGAACATGGAACATCTGTGAGGAAAGCCAGAAGCAGTAGGTTTGCTGAGAGTTTGAGAGAACAGAGCCAACCCAAGAGAGAGGCCATGCAGGCCCCAACTGGCAATGCTGTAGGAGTGGGGCTGCCCAAGCCCTTTGGAGCTCATGTCTCATCACTTGGTGGAGGATTTAATGTTTGCTGTGCTTGGTTTTGGTCTTGCTTTGATTCCGTTCCTGTTTCTCCCTTTTGGAATGGGAGCGTTTACCCTGGGCCATTTTTATGTTGGCAGTGTTAAACCTTCTTTTGATTTTTCGAGGGCTCTCAGCTAAGAATTTGCCTTCAGTTTCAGAGGAGCCCTTGGACTTGGACTTTTCATCTATACTAGAACTTTTATGATTTTGGTTACTCTTAGAGACGGACTATAGATGGACACGAGGCCCTTGGAGGTCAGGGCAGAACGTTATGGTTTAGATCTAACGTGCCCCCCAAACTCTTCCAAGTGTGGAAGGTGGTTGGCTCGTGGGTGCGGTGCTCATCAGTGGCGTCATCCACAATGAATGTGCTGAGTATGCTGTTAGGAGCTGCTGGCTGGAGGTGCTCACTGGCGTGTGACCTGGAAAGGTGTGTTCTCGTTCCAGCGATGGGAAAGTGACTCAGGGCCCTCAAATAGCTGATCTGGCTGCACAGAGAAGGGCCATGGAGCTGGCCAGTGGGTCCACTGCTTCCTGAGTTGTCACCTGAGGTGCAGGGGCCAGGTGATGCAGCCTCTCTTGTCCCCTCCAGCTCTCAGTCCTTGGAGCTGTGGACTGCACAACATGGAGTTGTGTGTCACGGGGGATCCCGGAGACCCAGGTCTCCACTGCAGCTCTGTTAGTAGCTCAGGTGGTCAGTGGCCAGCCATTGCCTCTGAGAGACGGAAAACTGAAGGGACCCAAGGCTAAGTGGGGTCTGAAGGTGTTCCCTGTGCGCCCCTTTCCCGGACTCTATCTCCTTCTTCATCTCCCCTTAGCTGGAAAGCAGACTCCAGACTGTGGGGAACGGTGGGGCTGTGGCCTGCTGTGGTCCGAGTGTGTCCTCCAAGGGTTCCTGGGCTGGGAGTCTGGTCCCCAGTGGGCTGTGCTGGGAGGAGGCTGGGCCTCTGAGAGGTGGGCCTCATGGGAGAGTTTGGAGCCCTAGGAGTGTGGAGTCCCGGGAGAGAGCCTGGCCCCAAGCTGCTGGCCTCCTTTCTCCGGCGGTCACCCCTGTTGTGCTGCTCCTGCTGAGGTGCCACCTGCCACATCGTGACAAAGCCAAGATCTCTGCACCTTGGACCTTGAGATTCCCAAGCCGGGAGCTAAACAAACCTCTTTCCTTTCTCCAGCGCACAACCTCAGGCATTTGTTGTGGCAACAGGAAGTGGACTGCACAACTGACTTAGAGCCTGGCCCCCGCGCCCTGGCCACGCCGGCCTGGTGCTTCCTCGGGGCCGGCCCAGCCCGCTGTGTGACCAGCGGCCGTGAGAGACCTTTATCCCCATGATCCTGCGGGGGGCACCCGGAGCCCAGTGTCCAGGGCAGTGCTCCTTGGGCGGGGGGCGGTCGCCTCCTCGGCTGTGGTGGCTGCTGCCATGCTCAGCAGTCCCTGCCTCTGTTGGTGTCTTCTCTCTGCCTGTTCTTTCGCTTGTCTCTGGTTTAGGGCCCCAGGGTGCTCCAGCTAAGCTCCTACTCTCCAGATCCTTCGCTCATTAACACCTGGGAAGGCCTCTCCCCAAAGACGGGGACCTTCAGGGGTCCCAGGCCTTGGCGTCTCTGTGGCTGCCCGGTGGGGATGGAGTGAGCTCTTGGGGCCTGGAGCACTGTTGTTGTCGGGCTGTGCAGGCCACACCAGTGTGAGCAGGTGTCCTTGGGGGCTGGTTGGAGGCCAGCACGAGTCCCATCTGCCTTCTCCAGCTTGGCCTTCTTTTCCCCTTCCCTGCTCCCAGGAAGCACCCTGAGTGCCACTTCAGCCCCCCAAGCAGTGTCCGTAGACTGTGGCTTACTGGTCAGTCCTGGGCCTCTGTTAGCCTGCCAGACAGGGCCAGCTCAGCTCCTCTGATCGAACTCCGAATTCACCTCCTGTCTGGATCTGGCCCTCCTGGGAAATTAATGAGACATAAAGAAACCTCTTTCTCATTTCCAGCACTTTCCATAGATTGGCAGTCAGGGTGGAGGCCAGGGTTTGGTTTGGTGTTAACTTTTACGTGGGTCAGAAGTGTGAAGTCCATGTGTGCCAGACGTGAGGGTTGAATACTGAGGAGGCTGGAGTGGCTGCCTAAACCTGGGTGCTACTGGCTAGGGACCCTGCCGAGGAAGGGCGTGGCATCTCCGTGCTCCCAAGCCTCTTCGAGGCCACATCCAGCTGCCAGTGGCTCCTGAGAGTGGCTGTTCCCGCGATGGTGGCTTTCCTGGCTACCCCGGCCTTCCTCCATTTCTTTTCGGGCTTACTTGAACCCAGGGCCCCACAGGCAAAGAGGCTGAGGAGCGTGGTTCCTGGTTGCCCTTCACTGCAGGGGGCCTGCAGAGAGGGGGTGCCGGGCACAGACCCCGGCGCAGTTTCCAGAGGCCCTTGCTCTTCAGACTCCATCTTGCCCTTCTTTCTCAGGAGTGAGGACCCAGGAGCCAGGGCCAGCTCAGAAGGTTCAGTCCACTGGACAGGTTCCTTCAGACGTCATTGCTCAGAGGGAGCTGCTCTGGAGACCAACTGGCTCACAGCTGGTGACTGTGGGGGGACCGGGCCACATCCTGGCTCAGCCCTGTGGCTGTGCTAGCCTCGGTTTCCCCCGTGGAAGAGCCGGCAAGGATCGTCTACTCACAGGTGTTATGTGTCCTATCCAGCAAAAGGGCAACAGTTGAATTAGTGACCGAAATCCTCATCCTGGGATGCGCTGCAGCAGGTAGAGTGACCAATGGTGCCACATGGGGAGAGCTCTGAGACACGCAGATGAGTTTAAGCCAGGGTGTGACCCCAACCATGGCAACGCCACCTCAGTGGTGAGCGTTTACACGGCCCTGGTGCATGCGTGCCTGTGTGTGAGCACATGCGTGTGCGCAGAGTAACCGCCCCAGAGGACAGTGCTGCAGCTGTCCCTACTGTACAGGTGAGGGCACGCGGCACTCGGAGGCCCAGGTCCTGCCCAGCACCTGCCCAGGTGGCTGCTTTGTGCCATGCAGCTGCGCCCTGGTCTGGGGTGTGGGTGAGCTCGCTGCTGTTTGCGTGTAATCCCAGACACTTTTGTGCTACACTGAGCAGGACACCTTAAGGGCAACAGGACGGGGCGGAGCGTGAGCTGGGGCGGGGGTTGTGGTTCCTGCTCGGTCCTCGCCGCGCTTCCTGGAGTCCCAGGATTCAAAGCTGCTTGCAGTCCTGCCATGGTGCTGTGTGTTAAGCTGTCCCTCCTGTGACAGCACCAGCTGTCCGCGGCACAGGACCGGCTCCCATTAGGTGTTGGATAAGTGGGCTGTCGTGCTCTGGATGGGCTGCTGTGGGGGTCAGTGTGGTCCCCATCACCCCCACTTGAGCACCAAGCTCATGGAATGTCCCTGGGTAGGGTTGGCCTGCTACCCCCAGCGCCTCCAACTGCACTGTGGCCTCCAGCAGCAGAGCCTCCTCAGGCCCCATGTCTGCAAACTGGGCATGACCCGGGCCCACCTGGTACCTGCATCACCAGGGCAGGAACCAGGAGGGGTGTGGACACAAACCTGGGCTCCCCGAGCAGCCCCTCCTGAGGCTGGGCCTGGGACAGCGATGACTGTGGGTGTCCTCCTTCCTCAGCCGTGAGCGGGGGATGGTGACCGCGGATGTGCCCAGTGTCCTGTGGAGCAAGTTCCCCTGCAGGGAGAAGAGGGACGCAGTGGCCCAGGGAGCAGGATAGGGGCAGAGTGTGAGCTGGGGTGGGAGGCGGCGGTCTTGGCTGGGGCTGTTCTCCGGGGATACCCTAACCGACCAGCAGGGTTCGTCCACAGCCACCAGAACCTCTCTTGGTTCCTTTGCTCTGCGGGCCATCCGTACCAGAATGCCATTGCCCACCTCCTCATTTGACATAGGGAAACTGAGGCCCAGCGAGAGGCTCCAGCTGCTCTGCTCCCGGGAGGACACCCGCCCTTTCCTCAGGTCAGCCCAGGCTGGGGACCGGCCTCTTTTCCTTTGGGGACACTGGTAGTTCAGGAGGCTGGTCCCTAGCAGGGTCAGAGCTTGAGAGCAGTGTTCTGGGACTGGGGCTTTGAGCCTCTGACCTGGGGAGGATCCTCTCTGTGGTTCCTCACTCCCTCAGCCTGGGGGCTGTGACCCCGCCATCCTCACAGGTCACTCAGCCTCAGTGATGCCCCCTCTCCCCCAGCCCTGCCTGCTGCTCCTCACTCCCTCAGCCTGGGGGCCGTGACCCCGCCATCCTCACAGGTTACTCAGCCTCAGTGATGTCCCCTCACCCGCAGCCCTGCCTGCTGCTCCTCACTCCCTCAGCCTGGGGGCCGTGACCCTGCCATCCTCACAGGTTACTCAGCCTCAGTGATGCCCCCTCCCCCAGCCCCGCCTGCTGCTCCTCACTCCCTCAGCCTGGGGGCCGTGACCCCGCCATCCTCACAGGTCACTCAGCCTCAGTGACGCCCCCTCACCCCCAGCCCCGCCTGCTGCTCCTCACTCCCTGAGCCTGCGTGGCTGTGACCCCGCAGACCTCTCAGGTTACTCAGCCTCAGTGATGGTACTCCTCATTTCCAGATCCGGATGTTGTTAGTGAAGATGTCACTGTCTTGCCCTTGTCCTTAGCCTCAGCCTTGCCTACGTCACTCTTCTTGTCCACAGGATCGGGTTGGTAGCTGCTTTGGAGATCAGCAAATCCTGGTTCTGAGAGCCTGGAGGGCTCCAGGGATGACTCGTCTGGAAACCTGTCGGGGTACGAGGTGGGGCTGGTGTGTGATGTTTGGTAACAGGCTCCTGGTTCCTTCCCTTCTCTTCGTTCCCAGGTGACAACATGCTTCCCCCACAGTGTCCTTCCCTGGATATAGAGGACCTTGATGTACACTTCTGAAACCCTGAGCTGGAGTAGTCCTTTTGCCTGAAATGTGGCTTCGATCAGTGGCAGAGTTGCTACATACCCAGCAGGTGTCTTCCTCACTCATGTACCAAGGTAGTGAAGCCTGGGTAGTGAACCCTCTTGGCCATGTCTCGGGAGGTTGACTTGCCCAGTGCCTCCGCATGGCTGTCAAATGGGGTGGTGCCATAGCCCTTCTTGTCTCTTGCTGTCCTCTTCAAAGAACTGGGTGTGGACAATTGATGAATGTAAAAGTTTAATGTCTATGTAAGGCAAAAGCAGAAGAGGCCCAAATGAAGTGTACTGCAAGAAAAAGTGGTCTGAAGAAAAAAGAGGATGGCCATGATATTAATGGCTGCCATCTTTTATATCCAATTCTGATATGAGACTCCAACTGTCCCATCAAAACCCTGGGCTTGGATTGGTCTTGTGCCGGAGAAACTGAAGACAGCATCTCTGATTGGTGTCAGGCACAGGACTGAGAAGCTATCCTGCATGTGTGCCCTGAATAGCCATGATTGACAGGCCTCATGATTGACAGGTCTCTGTGATTGACATGTCTCAGTGGTAACTGGTTCCCTTGACTGATAGGTCTCCATGACTGATGGTTCTCTGTGACTGACTGGCCCCTGTGACTGACTGTTCTGCATGACTGACTGACAGGTCTCTGTGGTTGACAGGTCATGACTGACAGGCCCAGTTGCCTGGCTGCTTTGCTGTGTAATGATCTTCTGAATCACTACCTCTGTGTGAGGTGGTGGCCACAGTTTTCACCACATCATTGCCTAGGTCCATCATGGCCCAGAGGAGCTGTTGCCTACATTTGGGAGTGCACCTGGGCACCCAGGCCTCCTGAGTCAGAGCCATTATTATGACAGCTAAGATAGAAACTAATAGGCAGAGGAGACGGATGGTCAGTGCGGAAGACAGCCACCAAGACTGGCTGTCGGCACATCTGAAGAGAGCCAGGCCTCGAGACAGAGGCATGATGGCCAGGCCCGCAGGCCTCCCTGGAGACAAACAACAGCTTGAGATTGTACCTAAATTAGCACCCCCCAGTCCAGTAAGCCCCGGTGGGCATCAGACGCCACAGTGGGGACCAGAACATCTAGACCTGCCTTCCTATGCTTTTCCAGGAACGCTGCTGTTCTATGCTAGAAGTTATAGACAGGCCAAGGGTGACGGTGGGTAAGGCTCGCCATGTGTCCTTGCTGTGTGCCTCGCTTCCCGGTTGATCAGGGTTAGCTGAGTGGCTGTGTGGTAATCTCTAGGTCAGTGTGGTGCACCTATGGCACGTGCGCCACAGTAGACTATTTGTTATCACTGGAAGCTCTAAAAGGTTCGTCACCACGCACTGTACCCCTGTTGTAACTTTGCTGTATACATTACCTCTGATAAAGGAGCTCAGTGGCTACCCACTTGGGACCCCTCCTGGAAACCCGGGAGTTCTTATTCCCAGTAAAAATCTTCCAGCCTGTGGCTTGTGACTTCATTCTTCCATGTTCTGAGACCAGGAACTCGGCACATCAGGCACCTAACAGGTCGGGAGTTATTTCTCCTGTCACAATGCAGCTATCAGACGAGAAGATGTGGGATCTTAATGCCGGGCGAATTCCTGACAACTGAGGCTGCTCTGTCCTCGAGACGGCGTTTCCGAGGAGCCGAGCGGAGGAGAGCACGGCTCAGGCCCATCTCCCTCCTCTGACTCCTCGCCTTGTGCCTGATCAGCCACGACCTGGAAGTGCCAGAGCCAGGGCTTTTAGAATGGGAGGGTGGAAGGGGAGCAGGAGGGAAGGGGTGACGGGGCGGGGGAGGGGAGAGCAGCACCCGGGCCCCACCTGACACCAGGCGCCTGTCTGGGCCTGGTCTCTAGATTCCCCTGCAGGTCCATTCTTCCATCAAGGAAGTCAGGTGGAATGTTTTTATGTAACAGTAGGTTAGTATGAGGGACAACTAGTGTTTTATTTAAATTATTTTAACTGATACGGTAAACATGAAGACTGTATGTAGTAATGGGCACCACACATACGTGTTACACCCTGCATCGCGTTTCAGCCAGGTTAAACACAGGTCTTCCATACACTTAGCATTTCGTTAGGGTGACAGCGTTCACAGTGCTTTCTTCTGGCTCCGGGGAACATTCAGTACCTCATCGCTGTCCACAGTTGAGGTGCTGTGCACCAGTACCCTGGAACTTGGGCTTGGACTGTCTCTCCTGCCCTGAGTGATCCCTTTTGAGTGTGGCGCCGTGTGGTCAGGGCTGCTTTTGGGGTGTGCCAGGGAGCCCCTCTGACAGCTGGTCACCTCTTGGAGGCACAGGGAGGGGTGCTGGGCACACAGCCCTAGGGAGAAGGGCGTGGGGACGCTTCGTCAGTCCCTGCTGGGCTTGTCTGGCAGGGTCAGGATGGCCCTGTGCTGCCTGGGCTCTGCCCGCGCGGGTGCCATCTGCCCTGCCTCTCCCTCCACGCTCCCTGCCAGCCTGGGGGTGCCGGCCCCAGCCTCCCGACCCTCTCCTGTGTCCGCTCCACGTGGCCTGACTGGTTCCCTCTGCTGAGCCCACAGCCGGCTGGCACCGGCAGCCTCCGTGGTGCTCTCTAACCCTGGACTCCGTCTTCCTTTTCCGGGGTGACCTCCCCGACCCCAGTGCAGCGCCTCTTCCTGTGGTTCTTTCTTTGTGCCCGTCAAGCGCTACTTTGCTCCCCTCTTGTGGCGGCACCCTTGTGACTCAGTACTTCTCATTCCTCAACAGGAGCCTGTGGGTGGGGCGGACGCCAGCTCTGGCAGTTTGAACCTGGCCCCTGGGATGAGGCCACCCGGACTTGGGGTGAGGCAGCAGCACCACGGGGCCCTGTGAGGGGCCAGGAGCCAGTGAGGACCAGGACGCCCCTCAGGCGGTGCGTGAGAGGACACGGGGTGGAGGGACGGAGAGGAGCGGAGAGCAGGGCCATCGCACAAGTTGGGGAGGCAGAGCCCCCTCTCACATTTGATCCTGGCGAGGGGAAGGCTGGAGGCGCTGCTGTCTTCCATCTCAGGCCTGAGCCCGGATGGGCGCTGTTTGAAGCCCAGAGTCGTGTCTGCGCTCCACGGGGCCCAGTGCCTTGGCGTCCCTGGAAATGGCCTTTCCAGGGAGAGTGGACCAGCAAATGTGCCTCGGCTGACGAGGGCCAGTGGCACAGGGATTGAGTCGACGCATGAGTCTGTGACCAGCCTCAGGCCTTGCCCTCAGGATGGAAACTGGCCTTCAGGACACCAGTGCTCAGGTCGCCGGGCAGGACGTGCGGGTCTCGGTAGACTGCACAGGGGGAAGCTGATGTTCTGCTTCGCATGCTGCACAGCTGCGCACAGCCTTGAAGAAATGCTGGTGAAATAGCCACAGTTCGCACCCCTGCCCCAGGCCCCGCGTCTGCAGCTGCACACTCACCAACCACTGCTTGCCCCCGTGTTGGCTGACGTCCACAGCGTCCCCTTGGGGAGCTCAGTTTGGAGCAGACGCAGTGTGGCTCTGGGAGAGAAGCCCACGCAGGATCGGGAGCTTGGGGTCATTCGTCGCAGGTGGAGGGCGCTGAGCGGGAACCACCCGGGGTCCAGCATCGATGCCAGAGCCTGCAGATATTTCCCTCCCCTCCTTCTTTCCCTCCTCCTTCCTTCCAGTGGGGGAGAGTCCCGCATGCAGAGCTGCTGAACCACGTTGGGCAGCCTCGTTGGCCCGCGAGGACGCTGGCGGCCAGGAGGTGGCAGTGATAGCCGGGAGCTGGACTGGGTGGGAAGAGAAGCCTCAGCCCCGGCCTGGCCTGTGCTCGCTGAACCCTGAAGGCAAAGGCACGGCCGCTCACTTTTCCAGCTGTGGCCTTGTTTGGGCTCCTTGCCTCCCGGTCTCAGAGCCCATCGCCCATCTGGGCAGTCTTCCCTTGGCATGGAGCTTTCTCCTTCTGAGAGCAGAGCCACCTCTGGCAAGGGCTGAAGAGAGCCAAAATCCCCTCTTCTGTCCTGCACAAGTGCCCAGGCTGGCATGGCTTGTGGTCCCTGCGACGGGGGCAGGGGCGGAGGGCTGGGCTCAGTGTGTGATGGAGGTGCCTGGGCATGTGGCCCAGCCCTGCAGTTGGAGGCAAGTGGGTGGACCCCAGTGTCCCCGGAGCCCCTCCTCAGGTCTGTGGGAACTGGGCCTGCCCTCCCCCTGCCCAGGTCGGAGTCCCAGGCCCGCACCCCTTTGACCTTCCTACCCCGTGCCCGCTGGGTGCCCTGGGTTTATGGGTGCCCAGCTCCTCCCACAGCTGCGGGACCCTTATCAGCCCGATTGCCGGAGGGTACCGGCTCTAATTGTTTTATGGTCTTTTCACACTCAGGAGAGGACAGACGGGCACCCTGGCTGCTTGTCCACCCTGTGTGCCGGGAGGCGCGGGGTCAGGTAGCCACGCGGGCACATCCCAGCTCTGGCCTCCTGGCGTGGTCCTGCTGCCCAAGCTGCTGTGCTCTGTTCGCGGTGTCCACCTACCCTGCCCTCCCGCTCTGTCCCCATCCTGTGTCCTCTCTGTCCACTGCTTCTGCGTGGGGGTCTGGGCCTGGCCCTGTCCCTGTCTGCCTGTGGCCTGTGTCCCCGCCTGATGGGCACCTGGCCTCAGCACCACCTGCCCAGGTCCTTCGCCACCTCATTCAGCCCTGAGCCAGAGCCGGTGGTGGCCCATGATGCCCTGTGCAGTGCTGGCCTTGCAGTCGGGTGAGTGAGCTGGACAGTTATTACTCCAGAAGAGGTGGAGAGTGCAGCTATCACAGCCCTCTCTGTGCCAGTCAACAAACACTTGGCAGCACCCTGCTACCCACAGGGCCCTTAGTGCAAATGGGGAGAAGGTAAATCTATGCCATGCTGCTAAAATGGTGCCCTTTGGAGTTGTGCAGTGCACGGCTTGCAGGCTGGCACCAGCGTGCATGGCCACTCTGAACACAAGTCCGGAACAACAGGGTGACTGCCTGAATGCTGCACACGAGGATACCTGTGCTCTGGAGATAGTAGGGTGCTGCCCCATTCCCTGGCCTGGGCTCCTCGTCCTCGCATGTCTGCCTGGAGTGCGGCCCCAGCAGTCTGACCACAGGCTTGGTGCTCAGCTCAGCAGGCCCCTGGCCTGATGCCATGGTGCCAGGTTGGGTGGAAGGTCTGGCACAAGTCACTTCAGCTGCTCCTGGCTGTGCAAGCCTGGCAGGTCCCTTGCCCTGTGGGGCTGCTCCCCGCTTCCCCAGCAGGCTGCCCAAGGATTGGATGGCACCGGGGGCGATGCTGCCAGCTGCATGTCATGTGGCGCACACCGGGGGTTGTGGGGAGTGCAGTGGCGGTGCAGCGGCTGGGGAGCAGTGCTGCAGCTGAGGTGGCTGACTCGGGGGGCGATCGGCATGGCCTGGACTCGCCTGTGCTGGCATCTCAAGACTGCAGGGCACGGAAAGAGGACGGGAACACGGCAGGCCTGAGCCTGGAGCCTCTGCAGCTCTGTGCCGGTGAGTGGACACAGTCCGGGTCAGCAGCTCCGACGTGAACCTTCTTGCTGGCGGGGCTGTCAAACAGCGAGTAACCACCTCAGTTCTCTCTCTGGTTGTGAAGGAGCCAGGAGTCCCTCCTGTGCCCTGCGGAGGGCCGTGGCTCGGCCCGCCTTCCCTCCTCTCGTCCTTGGTCTGTCTGTTGCATGTGTTGCCGGGTGTACGCCTTGTGGCCTCCCATCCACAGTGGGATGTTCCCTCCAGTCCTTCGTGGAACAAGGCATGGCAGAGATGATAAACTGTGTTTAGAACTGTGAGGCTCATTATAGCAGCGCCCCAGCCCTGAGAGGATCCCCAGACCTGAGGGCTTCTGGGCTGTGGGCGCAGGGAGCTCTCAGGGGACAGCGGCAGCCTGAGCTGGGCTGGTGGGAGCTGGGGTCTGTGGAGCCCAGTGGTGGGGCCTCCCTGGGGGGCCAGAGAGCATGCGGAGCCCCAGACCGCTGTCCCCAGCGCTGTCCCTGCTCTGCGACTGCGGCTTCGCTCTTGGGCTCTCCTGTGGAGTGGCATCCTGTGCCCTGTGCCCGTCTCCCCAGGTCCACAGGCTCCGCAGAGGTGGTTCTGGCCTGTCGAAGCCCGCTGGGCCTGGAGTGAGCCAGAGGGCACGTGCTGTGTTGGGTGGCAGATCCTGAGTTTGCCTGTTTCAGTCTGTTTGTGACCCGGGTCACTGCGAGGAGAGAAGATTGTGTCTTGGTCCTGCAGGCCAATATCCAGTCAAGGGACCTTTCGTGCTGCCTTGGGAGGCAGAAGACGGCCAAAAAAGGATGCAAGGAAGAGGAATGAATCTCACAAGGATGAACCCTGGCCCTAGAACATGATCCCTCCAGGGAGGGAGCCCTGGCCCAGCGCCCCTCATGGCCGCCTCCCAGCCCTGGGCCGACTTCAAGGTGTGAACTCTGGGACATCCTTGCCCTGTGTGCCCGGACTGGGCACCTTGCTGGCTGTGCTGAGCCTGTTCCGCTTTCCCTGTCTCATTTCTCTTCGCACCTACACTTTGCACTCTTGGGCCTGCATGGTGAGATCCTGCATCCTGTCTTGTCCTCTGTGCCTGCCCGGATTCTCCAGGGTGCCGCGCCCAGCCCTGGCCCTCATGCTGGGCCCTCTCCTGCTGTTGTCCCAGCGAACGGCTTCCTTGGTGGTAGCCAGCATCGGCCTTGGGGCTAAGGCCATCGGTGTCTTCCAGAGCTCTGGCTCCTTTGATGGAATGTGATCCTGGCTGTCTTGGGACACTTGTCCCCTCCTCCTGTGCTGGCTCTCAGACTCCTGCCCTGCACCGAGCCGCTAGCTCCTCACCACTGCCTGGCCTCCCCTGCTCCTGTGCCCCAGACCTCTCCCCTGGGCTCCGACCCCTGTAGACTTGGCTGCTCAGTGGCTGTGTGGGACTGTGAGAGACAGGCCGGCTGTGTGGGACTGTGAGAGGCGGGACTGTGAGAGACAGGCCGGCTGTGTGGGACTGTGAGAGGCGGGCCGGCCGTGTGGGACTGTGAGAGGCGGGCCGGCCGTGTGGGACTGTGAGAGACGGGCCGGCTGTGTGGGACTGTGAGAGGCGGGACTGTGAGAGACGGGACGACTGTGTGGGACTGTGAGAGGCGGGCCGGCCGTGTGGGACTGTGAGAGGCGGGCCGGCCGTGTGGGACTGTGAGAGGCGGGCCGGCCGTGTGGGACTGTG
>RJWM01000545.1:0-209551 GCA_004363535.1 Dasyprocta punctata | reverse complement strand
GGTCTGCTCCCAACTCCTAAGCTCACATCTCAATGTACTTCTTTCAGCTCTTTGTACAGTGCAAGATGGTGCCTGACCTGCCTTGGCTTTTGCTCAGTTTTCCTTTCACAGAATGCCTTCCCTCCTGAGAAACTACTCCTGACCTGTAGGGTATAAGCTTCAGTGCCACTGTCTCAGAGTCCTGCCCTCACTGGGCACTTTCCACCAGTCTCTCATATCACTTTTTACTGCTCTTTCATAGCACTTGCAACATTTCAAATTTTAACAGGCATTTGTATAATTAGATGTCTTTCATTTTCGCTAAAATTGGGCTAAAACTATAGCTTACTGGTCAAAACTTGGCTTCTGAAGAACTGGTAATTATAATCATAATCCAAGAATGTATAACTGCTAGCTTCATGACCTTAGTTTCTACATATATAAAAAAAATGTGGTGAAAGTTCAGTGAGAACAAATATATATATCATGTACATATGTATATATACACATTTATATTTATTTCATATATATTCTGTATATACATAGTATATCGGTCAGTGTTTAACTAGAGAAATAGATACAACCAAGATATACCAATGTATAAGAAATTAGAAGATTGATTTTCTGTGGTCAGTCACAGAGTTGAATGAGGAAGTATGCAGAGGTGTTGGCACCTGTACACTGAAGGGTTCAATCCAAGGTCTGGAGTTCACGGCAGTGTCCTGTGCAAGTCCATATCAGAAGACTGATGGTCTGTGATGGAAGGCTGAAGAGTTTACGACAGAGAGCTAAAGAGTTTACACTGGAAGGCTGAAGTGTCTATGCCGGAGGGCTGGAGGATATGAGGCGGAAGGCAAAGTCTGCATTAGAAGCCAGGAGATGATGCCCAAGGTGAAGACGAAGACTGAAGTTCCTCTGGGGAACAGAAACCAGTCCATCATTCCTTCTTTCCCCTTTCTACTCTCCAGGCCAGGTGATGAGCCACCCCAGGGCTAGTACTCTACAACCCAAGGTTTAGGATTGCTAAGTCAACTTAGTTGGACTCAACTTCTCAAGTTGACACAATTGGTCAACCATTACACATAGTGTATAGCTTTAGAGAAGCTACTTTTAGTAACTTTATCAGTAATACTGTGAAGCACTTAATAGTGCTGCTATAACATGTTTTTACACAAGTGCATATGCACACTCTTGTAGAAGGTTTGTAGTAACTAGTACTTAGTGCTTATGACGGTGTTTTGTTCACTACAGTCATAGGCTGCAGATTGTGTCTCAATCAACAATGGACTTCATAACAGTGGTCCCAGAGGATATAATGGAGCTGAAAACTTTCTATTGTCTCAACGCCATAGTCATCATGTCATGCTGCAATATATGATTCACACTTGTTATAAAGCTAGTGTAAACAAACCCACTGCACTAACAGTCCTATAAAAGTATAGCACAATCAATTCTGTATGTAACATAATATTTGATAATGACAACTGTGTTACTGGATTGTGTATTTATTATATTACACTTCTTATCATAGTTTAGAGTGTACTCCTTCTACTCATAAAATGAAGTTTACTGTGAAACAGTATGCTGTATTAAGCTTGCCCTCATCTTATATATCCAGTGTTTACAAGAATTCTTTTTTTTTTTTTTTTTTTTTTTGAGACATGGTCCCCATTCATTACCCAGGCCTACCTCAAGCTCCTGGGCTCATGTTCTTCGTGCCTCTTGAGTAGTCTGGACTACAGGTGTGGTAGCATCGAGAGACCACATCAAATGATTGACCTGTGCTATCTAGATGTGTGTAAGTACACTCGATGACATGTGCACAAAATCAGAATTGCCTGACAATGCATTTATGGAAAGGACACTGTATAGATCATAAGTGTTACACTACTCTTAAAGAGTATTTACTGTTTGAATTCATGAATGAAATTCTTTTCCTTCTTTACACAGAAAGATAGATATGGCATACTTATCCTAACCTTCATTTACAAAGGAACTCAGCCAGTTCTCTAGGACTTGGATCCTAACTCTAGCATCATAGAATAAGAATGAGAGCAAGAAATATAAATGAGAGAGAAATTATAGAACTTTCTATTCACCTTCATTATTCTCACTTCCTATACTTCAGTGTTTAGAACAAATCTGGGATAATCCTTGAAAGCTCTTTAATTCACATATTCATCAATTGCTTTTGAGCACAGACTATGTTCTAGAAATGGTTCTGTCGGGAATATAGAAGGAGTAAAACAAAGAAAATTTCCAACCTGTGTGTAGCTTGCCCTCAGTACTAGAAGGAATTAAGTAGGACATCTTTGATTTATTCCCAACCTTTGCAAACTTCTAAAGTAATTGTGATGGGATAGTTTGAAATCCCTATCTGGAAAATTTCACACCTATTTTCTACAGATTCTCTAAGGAATTCCAAATCTTTAGAGCTGATCTAAGGTCTGGAAGTACAGTTGTGGAGAATCAAACTAAATTATTGAGGCATTTCCCAAAGTGTACCCTGAGGTGATGGATGAATGTTATTCAAAATATACATTTTAGAGATAAAATATACATTTTAGAGATACTCACTTGGATAAGTGAGTATGAAGAACAATGGTTCTTTGGTTATTTTTCTTGTAACTTTTCTTACTCTGTTGTATTTCACTTTATGGTAACCTATGGACATTCTCCCAAATATATCTGTTCAATTACTAGTTAACCCTTTTCCTACCATGTGTAGTAGGTCAAATTATTAAATCTTTTAATGTTTCACTTTCCATATAAAAGCGGTTTTGCTTCATAAAATTGTTGAGGACTTAGTAAATCAATATATGTAAATTGGTTAACTTAGAACTTGTTAAGGAGAGTACTTAATGAGTATTAATTTTGTCATTATTACTTTTGTTTTATATGTCCTGATTAAGCCAAGAAAGTCATTATTCCAAAAATTGATTTCTATAGAATACTTGGGAGATCAGAACATTAAATATGCTGAAAAAGCCAATGAGGTTCAGTTTCACATCTTCAAAGAAGAAATCTTCATTTAGTAGATTTACTTGTATCAGCCTCTGTAAGAAAGGCAAGAAGGAGAAAATTAGCATCCATGCTACAGGAGAGGGTTGAGGACTACCACATTAACAGGAGAAAATCCTTCTGTAACATAACAACCTCAATGACATTGTAAGTATGTTTGTGGCAAGTGGTAGTAAAATCTATATGTAAGTTTATAAGCTCCTTTACTACCATGAAGATCTTTTACATTTTCCCCAAAACATGTGATTTTAAAAATGGAAAATGCAGAAAGAATCATCTGGTGGATGCCATTAGAATTCTACTGAATTCCACTAACCCATAAATTGGTTTTTATATATAATCGATAGACTTACAATAAACATTCTGCACCTAAATGTCATTTAAAGTAATGATTCTTTTGCCTCCTTCTAGAAGAACTTATTTTAAATTTTTATCCCCCCATTCTATGGGAGCATAGTCTTCTTTCATCAATATTTGACAAGAATTAAAGATGTCCATGCAAATATCAGAAGGATATATTTTGAAAACAATTTTTCCCTTAGCTTTTTTTTCTTCCATTGAATTCTTTTTTAAATGAGTAAATCCACATTTAGAAGACATAAGTGAGTACAAATAAACAGCTGCATATGCACACCTAAATTAAATGCACTCTAAACCACAAACCTTTGCCCTGTGGATTCCAAGGGGTCTATAATTTTATGCCGTAAATGTGCATTTGTCTCTCAGTTGAATCTTCCACAAGAAAATGAGACCCCTCAACATTAAGAAGCAATTACTTTAAAGTTGTACTTACAGTTTTTCCTTTCAATGGAGACATGCTTATATAAGGGCCTATATTTTAAAATGTGTGAAATTAGCCAACCAGTTAGCAGTCAATCAGGAGCACATCATGCAGTCAGCATTCTCAGGTTGGCCTAGTTATCTGAATGAGACGATTAAAACTCTTCTTTGGTCTAGGGTGTACTGGATCTTTCATTTATATTTCTAAAACACAAGGTTGGTTTTGCTATGTATGAAATAAAAATATATTAATAGTTTGATTAGTGTGCATGAGGTCCAGGGTTCAATTTGTAGCAGTACAAAAAGACAAAAAAAACACATGCAGATTATTGGATAGCGGATAGTGGATTGGATTGTGCCTGAATCTGTGTTTGGTAATTCTCTTTGTTGAAACATGTTAAGTATTTTGCCAACCAGTTTTCTCAGTCCAGATTCTAATATATTGCTAATTAATATTTGGGAAAAGTTAGCAACATTTGCCCATTGTAACTGGGATTCTGAATGCAAATTAGGCTCTTGAAATTAAATGAACTTCAATGAGATTTGTAAATTAAAAGTGTGCTCAAACCATTTTTTGTCTCTTTTGGTGTTTTCCTGACTGACAACATCTCAGAAATTAGAATAGTTTCTACTTTATTCACTGTATGCCCTTTACTCTGCTTCTTTTGTTTTTATGGAGTTTTGAGTTATACCAGAGGTAGAATGATATAAGTCTCTTGAAACTGGATCACTGATCCAAGTTCAGTGGTTATCTCAGTGGAATGCATCCTAAAAGGCTCTGTCTTTGATTGAGGAAGTCATTTCTGATTTTTAAACTAAAATCTGTCTTTCTACTATTCCTTGACACAAGACTAAATTCTGTGTTTAATTATTTTCATTAAAATATAATGATAATGTTAGACAGTTTACGTTGAGCTCTACCTGATATGACAGAACTAGATACAGTTGCAGGCAAGAATCTTCAAACATGGAAATTTAAGAGTGATTGCGGGCCATTTGCAGACCGGTGTTAGACAGAACAATGGCTGCAGCAGCAGACAAGTCCAGTCTGGGAACCAGCGCTATGCGTGGGCGGCGACCAAACTGAGAACAGCCAGATCCCAGTCGCTTCTGGTACATGGGTTGGCAAACAAGAAGTCCCATCTCCACCCCCACCCTCCTACCCTGTAAGCGATTGGTTTATCCAGAGAAACACAGGCTGCGATGATAGTTATCGACGTGAAATGCAATTGGATGCCTGTGGTGCTTTGGTGTTTCACTAATATTGCAGGTCTAGGGCCAGTGGTCTGATCATAGGTTCAGAGGATATTGCTAAGCAGTGTGTCATCTAGGTGGGTCTCCTGAGGGTTGCAGCCATTGTTGATTCCCTATGGTCTTGTTTTGAGGTCCTATGTCATTTCCATTGTTTTGTTGGGTTGGGTTTTATTCTCTTTTGTTTTTGTTTTTGTTTTTGTTTTGATTATGTTAAATCCCATGGCAGGCGAAGGTATTTCAAAGATAGCAAGATATACTATGGTAGCAATTTTGGATTTACTATTGACTTGTTTTGAAATCCTTTATTGCATTCATTGTTTTGTTTTTATTGTTTCTATTCTATTCTGTTCTGTTTGATTTATACTATGTCCAATGTCATCTGCAGCTATTTGAAGACATCAAAAAGTATTATGGTAACTACTGTTGATTTCATAATGTTTTGAAGTACTGTATCTCTTACACTGGTTTGTTTTGATTGGCTTTATTCTGTTATATACTCTTTAAAATAAAAAGAACAGTGATTGTGAAATTTGTTTTGTGTAATAAGGGTGATCCCAAAATCATTAATAAATGGAAAGCATGTTGCCCACAGCACAGTTACTCACTTCAATCACTTGAAATAAAATGCCTATTGAAGGGAAGGTTTTGACATAGCAAGTGTCTACTGTGATAGACCATTATGGAGAAAATGAAGAATCTGAAATGCTGACTGTTTCTCATTATTTTCAAAAATTCAAAGAAAAAAATGTGACAAGCTATGGATTTTAAATTCTTAGTTGAAGATACGACTAGAAGATTAGGGAACGTCTATTCTGATCTGTTGCAGGCACAAAACTGATATAGCCAGAAATCAGACACATAGTTCATTTCTAGGATTTGCTAAATCACAAAATAAATCCAGTGTAAACTCTGCCATGCCTCCCACATCAAAGCTGGAGCACGTACTGAGAGAAAATGGAGTCCTTTCCAGGGACATTTTGATGAATTCAGGTGAACCTGATCACTCTTCACCACTTAAAACCAATGAAAGTGTTTCTCCCTCTCTGGTAAAACCCGAGTTTTAGTTTTTCTGGAGATCCTTTAATGCCTTCGCCTTCCAAAAAAACGACAAACCTCTCTCCTAACTCTGCCTCTACTGCACTTAGCTAGACCTGTGACAGAGGTGAAGCCCAGCTTGTTCTAGAAAAACATGTACTGGCTCTGCCATAGAAAGTCATGTTTCATATTACATAAATTTATGATTTTGCTAAAATATACACAAGTAGACAGCTGAAATTTTTGTGTGAAAGTGGGTTCTAATACAGCTAGTCGAGGAAAAAATAAATTTAAATATAGATCGTACCAAATGTTTCCACATGGGTATATCTCACAGAGACATATACTCGATGTGTCACTTCAAGCTTCTCATTATGCATTAAAAGTTGTCTTGGTTAACTCACTGGAATCTGGAATCAGAATTAGTTTGAATTAAATGACATTGTGATACTTAATTCTATTTGGCATAATATGGAAGAAGAAAATTTGACATTTAGAAAGATAAGAATGGAATGTGTTAATTCGATGTCTTTTATGTTCAATCCATAGGAATTTTTCCTGAAGAGGCTCAGAGAATCCTCCTGTATCTAGGCAATTTATTAATAAACTGGAGAACAAAATTAAAGTAGAAATATGTTATAAACTACTGGGAGGAAAATGGGAAACAAATGACACGGGTGCAAAAATCAATAGGTTATTAACTGTGTGATGTTTGTATGGGAATAAAATAAACATAAATGCACTTTATACTGCAAAGTACAATGTACATGCTATAATTTCAATACAGGAATGCATCCCTTAGAAAACAAGCTTTTCTAGTAATTTGTTAGATAAAAGTATCTCAGCAGAGAGCAAGAAGTTGTCATTTCACAAATTCAGGAATGTATAAACCTCTGCCAGGTAACTATAAATTTGCAATCATGAAAAAAATAGAATAATTCATTGAATTCTGTAGATACCCTAACCAATAATAGAAGGTAGTAAAAATCAGAAATTGATGGGTATATAAAGTTTACCCAAAGTGCTGTTTGTGCCACATATAGACAGGTAAGACATGCACATAACTGAGAAAAATATGTCAATAGTAAAGTTATTTGAAAGGTTTCAGAAAATATTCAATCAAACTAAATGAATATGAGTTTGCAAAAGGATTTCAATAGTTAACAGAACAAACTATACTCAAATAAAGCCTAAAGAATATTATTCTATACTTAAGAGCCCTGAAAACTTTCCTACATGGCTATGAAAATATATTTCATCAAGCTGGGGTGTCAAAATGAAGAAATAGAGTAAAATCATATCACAAAAATATTGCATTTGTACCCATTCTAAAATAAACATGAAAGAAGTAAAATAGGGGTTCTTAGTGAAATTTAAGGTTATAAACTTCAGACCATGGATTTATAACATTTTTGTAACTAACAAGACAAAAGCATCATCACTTTTAATTCTTAGCATAATATATTTTGAATAATATCTAGTTAAGTGAAGTATATGCATTCAATCTTCATACAGGACATACATACATATTTCTCAATGATAAGAAGTTGTATTGATTTTTCATTTTTGAATCCATTCTGTTGTCTGACTAATTACCTGATTTACACAAATTGAAACCCAAATGGCTAGTTACAAGATTATACAATACCAGATTATATAAATTCCAATCTGTTTAATATCATAATTTCATTTATGACTCCAAATCATTTGAATGAGTTCCATATTCCAAACAAAATCTCAATAATTTAATCAAACCCCTTATCTGAGTAGATTTGAAACATGAATCAATCAATTAGGATATTTTGGCAGTAGGTATTGAAACACAGAATTAACCATGACTTAAACCACTGTATTAGTCACTTTCTTGTCATTGGGACAAAATATCCAACACCTACAATTTAAAGGAGCAGAGGGTTGTTTTGGCTCATAGCTTCAGAGGGTTCAGTCTGTAGTTGGCTGGCTCTACAGCAGAAACAGAATTGTGGAAGGGCATGGCTGAGGAAAGCATCTCATGGCAGTCAGGAAGCAGAAAGAGAAGAGAGAAACCACGAGAAGAATATATCCTTCCATGTAACACCTCTAGTGATCCATCTCTTCCTATCAGGCCCCAACTTCTAACAACATATTCATACATGAACTGATGAGTATAGTGCCCCACAATCTAATAACCTACAAAAGACGCTACCTCTGAACACATGAGACTTTTGGAGGACATTTTAGAACTAAAGCATAATAATCATAAAAATGTTTCATCAAATAGGATGGAGATGGTAGTTCTAGGGTCAGTCCAATGGCACAATGACCACAGAATGTTGAGTCAGCATCATGAATTTATTAATTTTTCTTCATCGTCAAAAGACAATTGCCAAAGATGCAAAACAGATCCTCACACAACCAAGTCACAAGCAAGAAAGGATGAAGCAGGAGCAAAGACATGTGTTAGTTTCTATATGAGTGTTTTAAAGTCAGGAGTAAACTTTCAGAAATCTCCTTGATCATTTTCCCTTCTGCTTCATCTTCCAGGTCTGAATCACATGCCTATTCCAGACAAACCATCAGTAAACAGGAAAGGGGCTGCCAAAGTTGGCTCTGACCTACCAGGTTGCATCTCTCAAGTACATCATAAACCAAATACAACAAGATGTCTGCTGAAAGAAGAGAAGGAAAATGACTTTCAATAGGCAATTAATGTGATCTTCCTCTGGATAGCCTCATTTCACAAATGAGTGTGAGCTCTGATTAATGTACTTATAATAACGTTATATATTTAAGAATAAAGATGGATATTCAAACATTTTCTGTAAAGGACCACATGGAAGCCCTAAATTTTAGTTTTTACACATCAGACAGTCTCTGCTAAATATTTATTTTTACAAGCCTCTAAATATTTATTTTTACAACTCTTCAAAACTTTAAAAATAAATTTTTTTTTCATTTATAGGACCCAGAAAAAGAGGCCATGAGGTACAGTTGATCCTTGTGTGGGTGACCCCTGACCAGACATAAGATTTAATTGTTTTAACTGACTTCCACTCAGTTAATACAAACATGAATAACAGAGTTTATTCCTTAAAACGAACTCAATCTAGTGGAGAGCCCCCAGAGCAAGTCTACATTTATGAATAACCATCATTTTCATACACTGAATAATCCAAAAAGCTTTTTTGCAAAGTTATTATATAAATTTTATATATCTAAACAAAATGATACAAAGATACTTATAAACTAAGTTGGGAAAATCAGTTTCCTAGAAATTATACAAATTAGAAACATTCATGCCTTCTCTGAAGGACTATATGAAAGATGCAAAATAGACAAATAAATAATATATCAATGCCCAATAAAATCATTACAAATTGAAAATATTATAAATCAAAAATACACTTGATACACCTGACTTACTGAGTATTACAACTTAGAAACAACATACTGTGGAGTATTTTACCCTCACAATCACATGGCTAAATGGAGCACATTGTTAGCATCATGAGAAAGTATCATATTACACCTGTTAGCCCAGGAAAAAAATCAAAGTGTAAGGTCCTATTTCTATGAAGTTCATTGCTTTCATACTATACTAAAGTAGAAAATCTTGAGTACAGTCAGAGTAAGTCGGGGCTGCCTGTGCAAAGGTCCTAAAATGCTGACTTAATTGCAGATCCTGGGACTAAGTTCCTACTAATGTCCTGTGTCAAAAACAAACCTTCAACTAAAAACCAGGCACAGTGGTATATGACTACAGTCTTAGCTACTTATGAGGCAGCCAAAGCAGGAGGACCATTAGATTATTTGAGCCCAAGACTCCAACCTGCCCAGATGAACAGCCTCGGTAAGACCCATCTAAAATAGATAGATAGATAGATAGATAGATAGATAGATAGATAGATAGATAGATATAGAACTCAACATATGTGTGTGTGCATACGTGTATGTGTGTGTGTGTGTGTGCGTGCTGAGTCAAATGGCGCAAGTTTAGAAATCATAGTTAGTAATTTTTAAAACAATAGTTGTCAAAAGAAAAGCACTTGTACTTTAAATAGAATCCAATATTATCTGCTATAAATAAATTTAATCCAATTCTTAATGTAAGAGGTTAATATTTTATTCCTGAGGTTTTAGTTTTTTTAAAGGAATTTGTTGAAATCATATGGAAAATGGATATTCTCTGGGGTGGGAAAAAGAAAACATTTAATATGAGTCAATCTAACTGAGTCAGTGTTTGAAGAGCAGTTGAGCCTGATTTTAAGTCTTCACCAGTATTACCTAGAGTACTTGCTTCTACCTAAAGAGATACCTTCAATCCACTGCCTGAAGGCCACCAGAGGATCATTCAATTGCTTGTTCTTTGTTGTTGTTGTTGTTGTTGTTTTTGTTTTTTATGTTGACTTAAAGGCACACTAAGTAATCCTCCTAAACAAAACAAAACAACAAAAAATAATCATGAAAGCCTTTCTGAAAAAGAATAAAACCATCCTTTGGAAAACTAAAATCGCATTGGGGAACTGTGTGTTTCTGTGTTTAAATGTAGTCACAAAATTGTTTCTTTCTTAGAAATGGTTTGTTTGTGATAAGTGAGCTTTCTTTCTACAGACAAAGCCCCTAGAGAAAATTTCCATCACCAATTTTGTCTTTCCTTGGACTTTAGCAATTACAGCCTACAGACAATACACTTGCATGGAAGCATTAAAAAAAAAAAATGGAAAAGAATAAAAAAAGGTTCCTAAATTCAAAGAACTTCTGAACAACTTTGAGAAATAATATTCCTCCAAACTCCCAGGAGAGACTGTACTCTATAATGTTTATGAGTTCCCTAATCCTCTATATGTGCCCAGTAAAATGGGGGAGGGCTCTCAATTGGCCATTTTTGCTTCTTTTGTGCTGAGAAAGTATAAAATTCTTAGTTCTATAATTATGAAATTGCCACAGAAAAATGGAAATATTAATAGCAAAGTATGCTGAAAAAAATTCCTTGATAGGTCAGCTCCAAATATTTATGCAGATTTAACAGAAGAAGATTGGAGTAATTAAAATAATGGTTCTCAAGTCAGAACATCTGGTTTGTTATTGCTTATCAGCTCTATCTCAATAAAATAATTCTTAATTAATCCATCTAATTCCTCATTTGACTTTGATAATAATGTTTGTGGGCATCAAATATGATAATGGTTCCAGTTATTGTTGGATTTAGTTGATAATTGTTGAGTTATGCTCAAAACTAGATGTTAGGAGTACAACAGGAAAAAGATGGCATAATCTTGCCTTATGAAAGTCCAAATGCTTAGGAAACTATAAAAATGTATAATATATTTGAGGTGTACAGCATGACAAATAGAATTTTATAATAAAAATCATCATTTGACAGTGAATTGATTAAAAGAAAAATGCATAAAGACATTAATTTAAAGTTTTTCTTTATGAGGTCTCTTGTATAAATCAAATTTCTAGGGTGACAGAGAAATTAACTTGATTCTACCTGAAAAGTTATTTTTCAACTTATATCAGTGCAAAGTCTCAGTTAAGACATTGACCATATTGACAGTGAAATTTAGATATAATTTAAAATCCCTGATGGTGCATTTGATCAGACATCAAATTAGATTGTTGATAAGGTGTATCAAAGTATTTTAAAAGGAACAATGTGTCAAAACTTATCAATCATATACCAAGTGTTTCTTCTTAAGTATTCCTATCAAAAAGTGAACAAACACTGTTCATCTACTAGAGAAATGGAGAGTTGAGAAATTTTAAATTCCTAATTAAAATATCAATTATTTTTCAAAAAAATTGCTAAATAACACAGAATCTTATTTGTGTTTGGATTTATATATTTAAACCTAACCTAAACTCCTTTTTTTCTCTTTTGACTTAACAGGTTTACTCTGCTGTGGTTGAAATGCACTCCACAAATTCCTGTGTTGGAAATTCTATCCTATGTTAATTTTACTTGGAGGCAGAATCTTTGGAAGTGTTTATGTCCTAAGGGCTCTTCCTTCCTGAATGGACTAATCTGTTCTGGGATTAATGTGTTAACGGGTTATCAGGGAGTGGTTGTGTTATAAAAGCAAACTCTAAGGGTGTAGGTCTCACCCTGTAATGCCTTTGTCATATTATGCTGAAGCAAGAAGGCCTTCTCAATACTATACTCATGTTCTTCACTCCCCTTACTCCAATACCGTGAGGTAAAAAAATCTCTGATATTCAGAGATATTCTGATATTCAGTTACATCACAAATGATGGACTACAACGCTCTCCCAAACTGGGTCTGCAGTACTGTTTAATTAGGCCCCAAATCAGGCTTATTTTAGCTGTTACTATGATATGGGTAGGCTCAAGTCTTAGGCTACAGTGTTCATATCTTTTTAGTCCCTTAATGCTGATAATTCTAATGCTCATTGCTTTTCCTTCAAATTGAGAAAAGCCATACCATAATTCTGTACTTAAAAAAATCCAAAGATGGGCAGGTTGCTCGGTGACTTTGTTTATGCATAGCATATGGAAGGCCCTGGGTTCAATCCCAGTTCTAAACACACAAAACATACTAAATTTGAGAAACTTTATTAATTCTCATGTATTTCACAAGAGTACTATGTCTTTACTTTTTGTTCTGTTTTCTAAAGCAAGCCCATTTTTTCTCACTTGATCTATTTATTTCAAAAAGCACTTTTAGATATGCTTTTCTAGTTTATTTTAGTCTCTATAAAACTATGTTACATAGCAGATAAATTTTTTCCTCCTACCATGTATCCATACCAAAGTTCATTGCTAATGTATTTATTAATAATTATTTGTTTTTGTTAAGTCGATGTCTGAAATATCAAGACAGTACGAGGCTAATGAGAAAAGCTCTGAAAACGTATAGACATAGAGTGTATCTCAAGATACCTGGTTGGAAATATGAGTTAGAAGTCAGGGAGTATGGTATAAGAAGCAAGAAAGACCAATAAAACATACAGCGTTTAGGGTTTAGTTTGTAAAATAAATGCTTCCTATTACTGAGAATAATTTAAGGAAATAATAGCTCCTTTACTCTAACTTCCACAAAGATGGGGAGCATGCAGCAAACATAATCTAGATTCTTTTTTGAAGGTTATAATAAATTTGTAAATCATTACAGGCAGAATTATTAGAAATAAGAAATATTGCAGCACCTATGAATTAGAAGGCACAATTATATTCAGTAGCAATTACAAAATGCAAATATTTAGGTTCTTAGTGAATCATTATTTAAATGGAAACATCAAACTTTAACAAGTAGCCGGGCGTGGTGGCGCACGCCTTTGATCCCAGCACTCAGGAGGCTGAGGTAGGAGAAGCGTTGTGAGTTCGAGGCTGGCTTGGGCTACAATGCGAGTGCAAGGCCAGCCTGAACTACATAGTGTGACCCTGCCTCGAAAAAGTAGGGCTGGCAGTTTGGCTCAATGGCTTAAGTGCCTGTGTGGCAGGCATAAGGTTGTGAGTTCAATCCCTGGTGCCGCAAAAAAAAAAAAAAACTTCAACAAGTATAGACTTTGAGAAAACAGGTGTGCTACAGAAAAGCCATCAGCAATTGTAAAATACTGAGGGCAGACAGAGAACTCTAAAACAGGAAATAAATATTCAGTTAGTAGTATTCAGAAATAATGCAAGAGGAAAATTAGGTTGATGTGAGTGGTTATGAAAATTATGAAAGCACTTGAGCAAAAGTAAGAAAATGTGTCAAATACAACATCACACTAGAAATTGCTACTAAAACAAAGAATTAACATCAAGGATAAATGATTAGAAAAACTATTATAATAGAAGACTCACTTATAAAGTAAGTAAGCAGAGTAAAGACATAAATATGTTCAGGGTAAATAAAGTATATTGAACAAGAATGTAATGTGATTTTAGTTCTGTTATATATTAAAAGAATATAGTACATAATAGACTTTGAAGAAAGTAACATACTTTATTCCCGAATTGTGTTCAACTTTTTATGTACTCCATTACCTTGTGAAAGCAACTATTTTTCTTCTTGCACAATAATCACTGTTGCCAATAAAAGGTCTAAGTCCTTTTCAGATATTTTAGGTTCAAATGAGTTCACTAATGAGGTTTGCATTTTATAAGCTTTTGATGAAATACTATACAATTTATTAAAGGATAATACAGTTGAAAGACAATAAATCAGGACTCAAGTTCAAGTTCAGTTTTGACCTTTGTGAATTTTGAGCACATTTACCTACGTTTGCCTAGCAACTTCTGCACTATTTACAAAATGTACTAATTATTCCTTCAAAAGTGTAACTTAAGAATTAAATATAAAGCAGTGGAGTGCTGTTTCTATGACTATTAAATATTACCTCTTGTTTTTTCCTCCAAATCTTGAAGTTTATAGCAAACTTAAGCTCATCAATGTCATCACGGAGCAATGGAGAAAATAGTACTTACTAATAGGTACATTAAATACACACACTGCTGACGAAAGAAGAAACTTAGCTAAAAAGTGTTATATCACTTTTTCATCAGAGTCCTTCAGGGAATAACCACGGTATAAAATGCTTTAACTTTAGCTGACAGTGGTGAACAGTATTGCTTGCAATCAGAGATAAGCGCAGTGTGAACAAAACATCTAATGATTGGGAAGCAGAAATAGGACAGTAAACATTATGCAGAGTAAAGTGCATGCACCCCGTGGGCACTCAAAAATATAATCCATGGTGATTATGACAATGATGAATAGGCCCAGGACCTACAATCAGTGTCTAGAGCCATTAACGAAAAGTCATGCTCTTGGGAGGAGGGAGGCTGCTTGCCTTTGTGGCATTAGCTGAGTACGTTTCCATACACCAGGTCACAGGGCAGTGATTTGAGAAGCGTAGGGCTCTGAGAAGACAGGAAAGAGCCTGTTTTGTGACCCAAATAAAATGCTGACAGGTTGTCATAAAGCCATTTTCAATTTTTGCCCTGAATCCATATTTACATTTTTTTCCTTAAAGATTCTATCCTAGGGATACTAAATCCTCCTAGGAAAAATATTTTCTGCAAGTTATTTGTATTAGAAAACTTAAACGTAAAAGCACAGCCTGTGTGTCTGAAGCAGGATCAAGAAGGGTTCCACTTTTCAAACAAGATATTGACCAGAAAGAAGATGGGGAAAGGACAAATAAATAAATAAGTGAAACAAAGAAAATTGAAAAATATTTCTGTACATTTTCTAGTTTTTCAACAGTAGCCTATACCAGAATTTACTAGTCACTTGTCCACTGTCTAGATTCCCATTCTTTCCTGTGAACAGAACTCCAATCGTGTTGGAGGGAATTATCAATATTCTCAGTTTAATAAGTAAATATATTCACTCCCCCTAACCTGCTTTGGAACTAATTGAAGCTATGTCAACCAGTTCTGGCCATTAAGATATAGACAAGCCTGCCTGTAGACAGCATTCCTTCTCATGACAAGACAAAATCTCGTGGAAAACCAATCTGTGCTTTCCCTTTTCCTTCTGTCTGGAATGAGAATGAGATTCTCAGAGAGGCAAGAGCTATCTTGCAGTCAGGGCACTGTCCTAGCCTACCTGGGGTACTATAACAAAACACTTTAGGATGCAATGTGAGCAATGGAAACAAGTTCATTGCTCACAGTTCTGGAGGTTGAATAATCCAAGATTAAGGTGCCAGCAAATTCAGCTGGAGGCTGAATAATCCAAGACTAAGAACCCTGAAGGGCCTTTTAATTGTATTTAAATTTAAAATATAAGAGGCTTAAAGACCTAATTAGAATTGAATGAACTCTAATAAGGCTTTTGTTTTGTAAAGATTCTAATGAAAGATACCTCATGGATGGTATCTTCTGTGTATCTTCACATGGCAAAAGGAGGAAATAATTCTCAAGCTTCTTTCATAAGGATACTAATCCCGCTGATGAGGTCAGGGTCCTCACGACATAAACATCTCCCAGAGGTTTCATTTCTTAAATTTCAACAAGAGATTTTTTGTGAACACAAATATTCAGACTCTAGCAAATACAAAGGGCACACATCGAGGGAGAGCAGAGAAACAGAAGCTACATTTTGAATCCTTGATGACTTTGCAGAGCTTCCACTGCAGCAGCCCATCTCCACATGTTGGGTCCATGAGAAAGATAATCTTTCTGTATTTAAGTCATTTTTAGGCATCTTTTAGCTCAAACCCAAACATGATGTGAGGTTGAATATATGTAACTGGTAAAATTTTATTTGAATTTAAAATATCAGAGGTTTAAAACCCTAAGTGGAATTGAATGAACCCTTATAGAGACATTTTCTCTGTCAAGATTATAGTGAAGAAAGATTTCCCAGGAGGAAAAAAGATGTGGTTTAAAGACCAGAGGTATGCATTCTTACTCATTCCACAAAGGACTATCTGAATCCAAAATCTACCTAAAGGACACAATAATAACCACTTAGGAAGATTCCCTTAGAAACATGTCTTTTAAAACTATAAGTCATTCTGGGCCTAACTGGAAATAACATTCTGAGACCCCAGTTAGAAAATGAACACCTATCATCCCAATACTCTGGAAAGCTGAAGGAGGAAGTTTGAAAATTCAAGCCTGGCCTGGATACTTCAGCAATTTAGTGAGACCCTGTCTCAAAGCTTAAAAAGGACTGGGGATGTAGCTTAGTGTGAAGGCCCTAGGTTCAGTCTCTCATATTGACAGAGATAGAGAGGGACAGAGATAGAGAGAAAGAGAGAAGAGAAGGAAGGAAGGAAGGAAGGGAGGAAGGAAGGAAGGGAGGGAGGGAGGGAGGGAGGGAGGAAGGAAAGAAGGAAGGAAGGGATATTTGCTTCAAGCATAAATCAGAATATTAAGACTCAGCTCTTCCCTTTCTGTGGAGTACTAAGAGTCAAGCTCTCCAAGACACTATTATTTGTAATTCTAGTCCTAACTTGATTAAATTGCAACCCTGCCTCATCTGCTCAACTTGACTTCCTTGGAAAAGTCTGCAGTGATGGGTGGTATTCTCTATTAGCCTTGACTGTGCTAATTTCTTGGCCTGTGTAAATATCTGCCTCCTCAACCACATAACCACTTATTGGCTGTGCCACTGAGGCTTCATGCTGTCCTATAGAGGGCCATTGTTGCTTTATCTGTAACTTTAACTTCTGTCTCACTTAAGTGAGTGAGAATAAATCCAAGAGAGCTAAGGCAAAATGATGCCTTGGTTGGTAAATATGGAAAAGGGCAAATTAAGAGCTCTTTATAAATTAGGCAAAATTTCTACCATCTTTATAAAATAATCACAAGGCTTAATGCTGATGAGCCCACAGTAACCTTTCCAGAGTGTGTTTCCGGAAACAATTTTCAGCAATCGAAGAAAGTTCGGAAACAGTGTTCCATACTTTCCCTTTCGAAGTCTACATAAGCAACAACTTAACAAGACTCTTAGCAGTACATATCAATTTTATATTTTAACTCAATTTTACTAATAATTCATTTTTCTTGGAATATTACTTTCAAATAATTGTTTGTGAAATACAATTTTGGAATTGTTACCTAAAGAATGAGTTTAGATTTTTAAAATGATTGAGAGAAGATATCTTTTGATTTTAAGTAGAAGTTAAAATGACTTAACTCTATAGCATGTACCAAACAATATCTGGGTTACATTAAAGAACTTCAAAATTAGTAATGAATATCTTTAATTAGACTACAGGTATTTGTTTCCTTTGACTTTTAAAACTTAAGCAAAGTATGTATTTGATGGTATTTAATAGTCATTAGTTAAATGTCACTTTTTACTGTGAAAATTAGGAAAATCCCATGCTTAACAATCTGTGTGTGCTTAGAAGAAACATAGTACCTAGTAGTATGGCGTCTATAATAAATATTCCTCTGTAACCTGGTGACACTGTTCTAATGGCAAAAGTCTTATAAAAAATATCAGCTTTTTTAAGAGGGAAGCTATAAAAAAAGACTATTTAAAAAGTCACACTTTTATGCTAGTATTATTTATAGTTTACTCTCTTTTCTCACTTTTATTTTTTTATTTTGAAACGAGTAACACCAAACAAAATAAGACAAAATAGAATCAATCAAAACAAAACAGTGATCATGATACAGAACTTCAAAACAAGATACTAGGAAATCAACAATGGTTACCATAAAGCCTGTTGTTATCTTGAAAGTAGCTACCTATACTATCAGGCACAGTAAAATCAAACAAAACAAAACAGAATAAAATCAATCAAAACAAAACAAGAAAGCAATACAGGACTTTGAAACAAGACAATAAGAAATCAACAATGGTTACCATAATGTATCTTGTTATCTTGGAAATAGCTGCCCATACCATCAGATATAATAAGATCAAACGAAACAAAACAAAACAAAATGAAACCAAACAAAATACAACAATGAAAACAATATAAGGCTTCAAAACAAGATAATAGGATATTAACAATGGCTACCACCTTCTTTATCACTTTTATTAATCTTTGTAGAGAACCAAATCTGAACTTTGTTGACTCTTCGTTTATCTTTTCTTTTTTTTAAATTTTCTTATTTTATTTTATTTTATTTTTTTGAGGCACCAGGGATCAAACTCACAACTTCACATCTGCCAGACGGGCACTCAAGCCATTGAGCCAAACTCTTGGCCCCAGTTTTTTTGAGGCAGGGTTGTACTATGTAGCTCAGGCCAGCCTCAAACTCACAATGTTCCTCCTACCTCAGCCTCCCAGGTGCTGGGATTAAAAGCATGTGCCACCACACCTGACTATGATCTTTTCTTTTATATTTCTTGGTTTCCACTCTTTATTATTTTTCCATATATATGTAAATTTAAATGTTTGCTTTTTTATACCTTCTTAAGTAGAAATATAAAACAATCTTAAATCTTTTCAAATTTTTTCTTTTATTTTTATTAGTATTTTTTTGCTGTGAATAATGATTATATTCATGGTGGGGAGTTAGTGCATGCACATAATGCCTCCTGATTCATTCTTTACGGTTTCAGCAGTATCCTACAAATGTTCATATGTTGCATTTTCATTATGAATTCACTCATATGTCTTAATTTTCTAGGTGATTTTTTTCTTCAACTTTTTTGGTATTTAGAAAGGAGCTCTTTAATTTTCAATTAACATATTAATAAAACAGACTTTTATAGCTCTATTACCAATTTCTAATTTATTTCTGCCACCACCAGCCAACATTTGATAATATCAAGTATTTTACATTTATGAACATTTCCTAACATATGGTTTACTTTGAAGATTATACCTTACACACTTGGTTAAAGTGTTAAAATCTCCTTTCAATGTGTCTGTTTCTCTTCTGCTGCTTTTTTTTTAACCAGGTATAAACTCACAACCTTGTTCTTGCCAGGCAGGCACTTATGCTCCTGAGCTAAATCCTCAGCTCTTCTGTTGCTTCTAGTAGTTTTTGCTGTGAGTATTTTTGGGTATCAAATTATATCTGTTAAGCATGAGTTTCCAGGACCATCATATGAAGAATATCTTGCTTTTGATTTCTTATCCAGTATTCTCCGTGTAATATACCTTCCTAACCTTTCTGCATGTATGAATAATTAGAGTTTGTTATTGCTTTGAAGTACTTTAGAGGAATGAACTCTTTAGCAGCAAGCTACAGGATGTGATTACTCCCTGAAAACATCATCTCTGTGCTTTAAAGCTATTTTGCACAAAATCTTCTTTTAATCTAGCAAAATATGAACAAGGTACCATTTACAAATAACTAAGAACCCACAGGTCACATTTACCTGTCAAAATTCAAAATGGACACTGGTAAATATTTTGAGGCAATATGGGGTAAAATATGCTGATTGCCTACTCAGTCTCCATTCCACCCTTTGTTTTCACTAAAAGAAAAAAAAATTTTTTGGCAGTGCAGTCAAAACAATCACAAAAGCCAACACCTACTTCTTATGCTCTATTACAGCAAAGCCTTCCCATACACCATAACTTGGTTAAGAATTTTAGCTAGACTGTGCCAAGAATAACTATGTAGTCTTGCTTTCTGAAATAGGAATCAGTCATCCCATCTCATAGCATTCTTAATCTTACTGACCAGAACAGAGAAAGGAGGATAGTGGTAGACAATACTATCTTGCAACCATTAAGAAATCATAAGGATGATAGAGTAAAATGCAAAATGAGTTCAGGATGTTGCTATCATGGAAGTCACTATATCAGCCTTGTCTATCTATGTCCAGGTTTAGCTAGGAAGAAAAGAAAGTCCTATTGTTCAAGATGTAATAGTCATGTTCATAATATATTAACTTGAACATAACCCCCAACACCAAAAGAGAAAGTCTTAGGGAATTCAGGAGTTTCTTAGAAGTCGAATTCAAACTCTATTCTGCAAGAAAACAGTATTTCCAATTTTCTACCATTCCAGAATAGTTTCCATAAAAAATAAACTTTAAAAGTTTCTGTGTTATCATGCAAAGAACTCAAAGAACTCAATACTTTTCCCCATTATGCATCATTTCAGTAATCAGAAATCCTCCCAAGTAGTGTTTTTCTGTCTTTGAACTATCACTACTTTTTCTAAAATGAAACATAAAGTCTGGGCTAGACTAAGAAAGATTACTAACTGCCTTGTAAAACAATTGGACTTCCTACAGAGTTTCAAAGACATTACCAAGGTGAATTTTGTACAAAATTATTTTCATATCTGGAATCTCTGGAAATGTGTTTCAGTAACTACCTTGGTCTTTTCCATCTGAATTGATGTTATGCTTAACTCTTTTCTCAGAAAAAGTTTTAAATTCACAGTGTGCAGTTCTAATCCCTTTCACATTAGTACTCAACCTCAGCAGCAAGTTTTAACATGTATGTGGTGAGGAATTAATCAAAACCATTTATAATCAAGCTGACACACCAACATCTACTGAAGAAAGCTTACCCATCTACGATATCCAGTATCTCTAGGTGGCATTTAGTATATGACTGTTGTCTTGGCTACTTTTCACTTGTTGCTGGGATAAAACACCCGACACCCAAAATTAGGGAAGGAAAGCTTTATTTCTTACAGTTCTTGGAGGTTTCAGTCATATTCAGCTGGTTCCAAGGTAGGGTGGCATGACACCAGGGCAACACTTTAAGACAGCAACCCAGCAAAAGCAGCCAGAGTAAAAGGGGCAAGAGTAAGCCTCTTTTCCTCCCTTATATTACACACAGGACACCACTCACCCAGGGTGAGTGTAGCATTCACAAATCTCCTTGCCTTCCTTTGCACAGGATAAGGATGTTTACAAAATAAGAACCCTGACTCCCTGCTGAGTCTCTCAGTTAAACTTCTGACCTTCTCAAATTGACAGAATGAACAGGTAACTGTTTGTGCTCTACACCCCAGGATGTAGAGCTGCTGAGTTACTTAACACATATGATCACCTTAATTAAGCTTCTAGACTTCTCAAGTTGACACAATGTATAAACCATAACAACTCTGAGTGCCCTATTTGAGAGTTAATACATGAATAAGATGCAGTATATATTTCTCACATACACTACACTAGAATATTTTGCAAAGATGAATGCTGATCTGTGAAGGACTTTTAACTTAATTGTGTACTTACATTTGAAGCTACACATATGTACACACACACAGCAGTTTCCAATTTTTTTTCGCAAATGAAGTCAGTGGAACAGAAAAAAGAAACCCAGGTGATAGTACTAAGCAAGTAAGCAAAAAGTTCAGAATTTTTAAATGATGGATAGGTATGTGTCTGATAAAACTTTCAAACCAAAAAGATCAAAAATGAAAAACACATCCTGTTGCAGTTTAACCACTAGTTCAAATTGGGTCCAAGCCAATAATAGCTAGATCAGAAATTCCAATGAATCATTATTAAGGCTTAGTATATAAAAATCTAAACACTATCTGCATAAGATGAAACATTTTGAAATATTGTTCTTTTTTTAATTGGTGTTGAGACATCTAAAAATTGCATACAATTGAGTTTTTCTGTTGACATTGGTACCTGATAAAAATTATATGTTCAAACTTTTGTGTTTTTTTGGTGGCATGGGGATTGAACTCACAACCTCATACCTGCCAGGCAGATGCTTTAGTCACTGAGTCAAACTCCCAGCCCTAGTTTTTTTGAGACAGGGTCACACTACGTAATTCAGGATGGCCTTGTGCTCACATTGTAGCCCAAGTCGGCCTCGAACTCACAACACTCCTCCTACCTCAACCTCCCGAGTGCTGGGATTAAAGGCATGTGCCACCACACCTGGCAAATGTTCAAACTTTGAGCAAGAAGTGGTCTTCTATTTTGTGGCTGAAACTGACCACTCTTTAGTTAGGAATATAAATCTATTTTATTATAGCATAACCATTGTGCTCCTATTAATATATTAAATACAATGGATTGAACTTGATCACCTCTTTAGATTTCTACTTGTGCTATTACATAGATAAAGACATATATACAGGTAGCTGACAATTATCTCTCAGGTGTACAGATATGATTGACAAGGCTAGAGCATGCCCAACTGTCCTTAAAAAGTCCACTGTATCTGACCTCTATTTAATGATATAACCTGGTCCTATATGATCTGGCTAGCTCAAAATAGAATATTTTGCATACCCGTTGCACATCTTTGATTGCTTCATGCTAGTGAGGTCCATCTGTTGCTGTCATTTCATAGCTATCAATTTCCATGTTACTCTGCTTCAAATCATGACTCAATACAATCAGGCTCAGCTTGTGCACAGAGCAGATAATGTGGTATAATGACATAATTTAAGCATTTCTGTGTTTGAAACCCTAGGTCCATTCTTAGATACAACAATTTTTCTGCAACATTTCTTGTTTGTAGCATCCAGAGCATTTAGTTTAGTTTCTGCCCTTCCTGTCACCTGCCACCTCCTACACTGTTCTTTGATTTCACTTGTCCAAATGTCTTCCTGCCTCTATAAATAAGCACATAGGTTGTTTATGTCTTCAGAATTTTCCAGATATTCATTATAACAAACTGGATATCACAAAAATGACAAGTCTGCATGTAAAGATTTCAAACCTCTCATAACCTTGGTCCTTGGTATAAAGTGACTGAATCTCTGACATCCTAGCTGAAAGTTGGTGATATTTCTGTTCTTATCTTCTATATTTAAAGGGAACCTCTTCACTAAATCTTTACCCCACACTCAAACTCAATTAAGACAAGTAATAGTCAATTTTGGCTTCAAGTCACAATTCTACTTTTTAAAGAATGATTACTTCCATGTGTGTGTGAGTGTGTGTGTGTGCGCACGTATGTTTGTGAGTGTTTATAGTGCTGGGGAATCCTGGTCTATTGCATGCTAGGCAAGTAGAGCTACATCCCCAGCTCTTACCTTCATATATGCTGCAACCCACGCGACTCCTGAGGTTCTTGGGGTGAAGGACCACGAGAGGATGAGAAAAATAAAGAGAGAGACAAAGCTGGAGTCATGTGGAGCCCTTAGCCTCCTGATGGGAGGGAAGGAACTGCTCAACCAATGCCTCATGTTTATTTATATACTGGGAAGGATGACATCAATTTCAGTCCCTCTGCCTAGCAACCCAGGCCTGGATTGTTTAGAAGCCTCGTGTTTTTCTGGGCTGTAGCAGCATTTTCACGTGGTTGATGCAGGTGCTCTTTGTTACTTTGGTAAGATCACGTGTGGGTCATTGTCCAGCTTCAATGGCTCCCAACATATCCATCTCTTTTCTTTTGTTGTTGCACAGGGTGGGTGGTCAGTTGAAGCTGGAGGAGCTGTGTTGGGGAACTCTGAAGATCTTTTTAAGTACAGTCCAAAGATTTTAAGTCCCTGCATTCCACAATTGAAACCCTGTGCAGTCCATTAATCCATAACCATAGTCAGCTACCAGTGTAGCTGGCAATGGTCAGAAGATGTTAGTGATTTGAGTTTTCTTTATAATATATTCCTCTAGCATTGTTTTATATACCTCTAGTAGTTGTATGTTTTCTGCAGGATATTCAAGACCAAGTTAAGGTGAGACCTGTTTTAAAAACAATCAGTTTTTTGTTATTTATCAAGGTCAGTTAAATCTCCTCAAGAAATGTCTTGGACCCCTACATAGCACCTCTTAGTTCTTGTCATTGTCAGCCATTTGGAGGAGTCATGGCCACTGCTTGACCAAGTTGCTTTCTGTGAAAGCCTGGGAGATTTTTCTTCTCCTGGTGACTCTCCTTAGGCACACCACACACTGATGATCACTTTTCTCTGTGGTCTCATAGTCTCCTTGATCAGAAGACCAGGGACTCACTGAGTATTAGATGTCGCAGCAGAGGTTCTCCAATGTCCTGGGTCCTCATTTACCTTGGAGGGCTAGGGCCAAAATATTGGCTATCCTCTTAGCCCATCTGTCTATTCAATTGTTGGTCTCTAAACCTCAGTTGTTGAACATCCAGGAGAAAAGATTTGTTAACAGCACAATGTAGTAGAGGCAGAAAGTATAACATTATCATCTTATCTAAATATCAAACATCTCAGAACATAAAATAGAACCATTATTTTTTAAAACAACCATGGATATTCTAACATATGAATACCCATAGAATGTTAACAAACTTATGTATTTTACACAGAAAATTAGAAAACAAAACCATACCTAATGTAACATGACAATTATGATGACATTTTTAAACACACTTGAATTTGCATTTTTTAACATAAGATACCCCCTTTATGGTCAATCATCCCTGTCTAATACATAAAAGCTTTACCTATCTTGTTGACCCTTAGTGGGATGTACATGTCATAAGTTTGTTACAGGCTGAGGTCTGAATCTGAAACAACAGTTTGTCACCATAAACAATCTGTTTTACATTTTTAAGACCTGTGCATCTGGAGGCATGAATACATAAATATACCATGAGGTTAATAACAATCTTTCATAGCCATATGAAACCTTTGTATGGGCATTTTTAAATCAAAAACCTTATTGTATCATTTGATGATGACCAATGTGAACATATTTCAATAATATTCTATATAACTTTAGTTGGGGTGTCTCCCTTAAGGCTATGGAGACCATTGGGGCCTCCAATCAATAAACAAGAACGGGTTTAAAATGTTACCAGAGAGCTACTTTCTTATTTATCAAATGGAGTCCTGTCCAACAATCTCCCCGGAAAGGGTTTTGTTTACTCATCTTAATAATTTTTTGATGACTTATGAAAAACCCAATTATGTCTTCCTGGAAAATGGTGGAACAGTGAACACCACAATAGGGGGACTCCCTGAAAGATACCATCCAAATGCTGGAATATAATAACAGAGAGAAGAAAAAAAAGAGGGAGATGGGTCCTCTGAACCCAAGAAGAATCTAAAATGAGAATTGAAGCCCACAGAAAGAGTGAAAAAAAAAGGAACCAAACAAAGGTAGAGGCTGGCGGCACCTCTGACCAGAGCTGAACCCAATTAGCGGTGGGGAGCATCCTGGGAAAGTGTGATTAAAGTCCTGGGAAAGTGCAATTAAAGTGCTGTGGCCACGGCAGCGATGGTGGAGGCAGCAATCGATTGTGGAGTGAGGTGGGCTGGAGCAGGCAAGTGGGTGAGCACAGTGGGTCCCAGTCGCCCACCCCATGAGGGAGAGCAAGGGACTGGCATCCATCTTGAGACTGGAACTGCACCTAATTTGGCACAGTCCCAAAGAAATTGCTCTGACCGAGCCTTGGAGGGTCCCGGCAAGTGACCAGCTAGGTCTGGAGACCAAGGCGGCATGCACACCCTAGGGGTGGCAGGGAAAGTTTTCCAGACAGCCAGCACAGGTTCCCAGGCAGTGGCCCTGCCCCCATGCACTGTACCAGACATCTGCAGAGTGGAGACAGGCTGGGGAAAGGCAGTGGACCAACTCAGGCTCACTCCAGAGATATCACAAGACCCCTGAACAACCCAGGAAAATGCCAAGGCGGAATGTTACAGGGTGCTCTCTGGCCTCTGATTCAAGCAGAGCAAATCCAGGAGAAGCAAACGCAGAAGAGGTCAGGAGCCCAACAGTTAAAATCTCTGAGGCAATGACAACTGAAGTGGGGAGACAACTCCATGAAGTTATAAAAGAAATTAGAGCAGAACTCTTGACCCAACTGAGAATAGAAATGAAATACATAATGAAGGAATTGCTAGGCATCTCTAAAGGAGACATAGATGGGAAGGCAAAGTGTGGAAAATTGAGAGAAACTGGGAAGGAACAAAACAAAAAAGATTTAGAATGCATGAAACAGATTCAGAGAGACTACCAGGAAATCAAAGACTCCAATGAAAGTTGGCAGAACCACCTGAAGGAAACTAAAGATAGACTTTCAAACCTGGAAGACAGGCTAGAAGCCTGGGATCAAGAAAGGAAAGATCTAAAAATAATAAGAAACCTGGAAGTGGCAGTGCAACAACTGCAAGACAACCCAAAGAAGTATAATTTATGAATAAAAGGTGTGAGTGAAAAAGCAGGGGTCAATACAGATTAAATTAAAAACCTATTTACAGAAATAATTTCAGAAAATTTTCCAAGCATGGGAACAGGAAGAGACTTTCAGATAAATGAAGCATATACAACTCCAACTAAACATGACCAAAATATGCCTACACCCAGACATATAATAATCAAGATTACAGAAATTCAACACAAAAACAAAATATTAAAAGCTATTAGAGAAAAGAGACAGATTACCTACAAAAGAAGGCCCATCAGAATCATGACAGACTTCCCAACACAAACCATCAGGTCAAGAAGAGCTTGGAGTGAAGTATTTCAAGCCCTGAAGGAAAATAACTTCCAACCCAGATTGATGTACCCTGCAAAATTATCCTTCAAAATCAACAGAGAAACAAGATACTTCCACGACAAAGAACAACTAAAGGAATTTATGACCACCAAGCCAACCCTACAAAGAATACTGAAGGACATTCTAGAGAAAGATAAAAAAGTCCACAGCTTCAGAAACAGCGACAGAGGGATATCACTGAGTGGGGCAGACAAATGAAAAATCCATCATCGGGATTTGAGTCCAGTATTGTTTTCAATGAGCTATTTAGTTTCATCTTATTCTACCTTGACCTGCTTAACTTTTTTATATATGATGACGAAGACAGCTATTTTAAAGATAACAAAATTTATTAGGGTAGCCTTTAATGATATTTGATCACCTTGTTTTGAAACCAGGTATTCCTTTCACTGTTCTATTTTGAGGGATTTTAACCTTAGTTTGTTTGATTGTATTACAACAGACGATATAGGCAACTACCTAGAAGATAATATGAGGCATTATAGAAATCAATGTTGCATTACCATCTATTGCTTCCATTATTTTATTTGTTATTGGTTTTATTCCATACTATTTTGTTCGACTATATTAGGCCAATTGCTAAGGGCAATTATTTTGAAGACAATAAGAGGTACTACAAGGGGAACTGAGGAAGGAAGGAAGGGAAAAGGAAAAAGGCATAGATTTATATGAGGGTATATATAAGATAGTTTAAAAGACTATACTACTAAGAGCATTAACTGGTGAGAGAGAACAGTTGATATTCATATGACTAGATCAATCTTACATGTCTTTATCTGTCAATCTGAACAACCCCCTTGAAGGTAACAATACACAATGTTACAACCACTGTAGAATTGCAATCATCTCATTTCATAAACCTACAATATTACAGTATCAGATATGTTGTTGTTGTTTGTCGATCCCTTTAGTTTTTTGTTTCACTTCTTTTTGACCATTCTTTTATTCTTTATTGGTTTCATTCTGAACTATCTTGCTTGATTATATTAGACCTGATGATATGGGCAGTTATTTTAATGATAACAAGAGGTATTCTAAGGGGAAAGGAGGAAGGAAGGAAGGGAAAAGGAAACAGGCATAAATTTATAAATAGGTATGTATAGGACAGTTAAAATGACTATATTACTAAATGCATTAGTTATTGAAAAAGAAAAGAATACTCATGATTTGATAAATTTTGCATGCCTATATCTGTCAATCTGAACAACCCCTATGAAGGTAACAATATGCAATATTGTAACTACTGCCAAATTTCAACCATCTCATTGTGTAAACCTACAACGTTATTGTATCAGATTTGTTGTTGTTGATTGTCTTTTTTGCTTTTTGTTTCTGTCTTCTGTGTCCATTTTCTCTTAAATAAAAAAAGAAAAGAAAAACCCAATTATAACATTTAATGTATTATTTTTGAACAGTGAGAGACTCTCAAGGTATGATAAACAACAATATACATTACTTTTACACAACCAATTTTAGCAGCATTTGGACTAATTGGGGACCCAGGTGGAAGCATGCTTTTTAAGTCTATTATCCAAATTAAACTTTGATTAAGTGATCCAAAAATGTAAAAAAAGAGAAAAATTATTGAGCTCAAAATAAAAGGAACATCAGTTTACAGAAAGGACAAATGGACAAACATGGGAAGACGATCTGTGCAGATTTGAACATAGAAACAGAGTTGTTGGTGTCCACAAGAACTCTCTAAGTTCCCGGGGGTTATTTATATATTTGTATCATGCCCCTTTGCTGAACTAGCTCACTTCTTATGCCCCATGTCCTTGGGGTTGGAACACCTTCAAGTCCAGCACCCAATGCCCTCAGGGCATTTATTAGGTGCTCTGTGCCCTTGGGCACTCCTGTACTGGCACTTGTGCTTTTGGCTCCACAGATGTGAATGATGACTAGCTCAGCTGACTCCCAACAACACCTTAACAGACTGGACAAACAGACAAACAGGTATACAGGCAGACTGACAAACATCTTACACAGAGTGCACTCAAATATATTTTAGCCAAATTGAATTATGCTAACTTTTTACAATTGTAGAATTTGTAATTATAAATAGACTAGTCAGATTTATTGCAGGTCAATTAGCAGAGATCTCTTATAAAAGAATTTGGAAAGAACAAAACCTTATCTATAATTAACATATATTTTTATCATAGGACTCAGCATATACTCTTATCTATTTAGACTTCTGGTTTTATTGTTTGTTACCATCTTCTGAGCATCTTGGGTCATTTAAGTTTGGCTCTAGCTTCATCCTTTTCTATCTGTTGTGATGTAGTCTCTGAGGCATCTAGGACTGAGCATCTGCTTCTTGAGAGGTGGAATCAACTCCTTCTCTGGGTTTGGATCCATGATACAGCTGGACAGCACACTTTGGAACCCAGATAGGCCATTTAGTATTTCCTGGAAAAACATAAGCATACCCTCGACCCCAAATTAGCACTGGACTGGGTGGTTTTATTGTCCAGTATGAAGATCTTTCCAGAGGACTCTTCTTAGCCTTTATTTGATTGCATTATCTTTCTGCTGCAATAGTTACAACTTTATTAGAATTTTAACATTTTAAATGGTATATACTGCCAAGTGAAATCTATTATGAGGTGAACTCTCCCTTTTGCTTTTTGAAATTTAAATTGTGAGCACATTTAACAAGTTTTAGACCTGAAGATTATAAGAAATTTTTGTAGTAAGGTATAGAGAAAGAAAGAAAGAAAAAAACCCTGCATTTTGTATTTAGGCACTTTGGGCTCTTGCTGTCAAGACACACAGATTGTGCTCCTGCTCTGGGCTAGAGGCCCCACTATTGTTGGGGATGCAAGCAATAGTGCAATGTAAACTTTGGATGCATAAAGCATGTGCATAGGTGATGGGAAAAACCAGGTTGGCTTGGGCACACCAGAGCCATGTCCCACTTCTCCTGAACCATGTCCTGCCTTCTGGCCCAGACTGAGTGCTGCAGTGCTGCCGGTGGGGCAGACACTGAAAGGTTGGGCAGGTCCCAGGGGAATTTGCTCCTCAGCACATGGGAGACAGGGCTTCAAATCTCAGCTCCACAGCACAGGACCCGCCTCACGAGCCAGGCCAGGCCTCCTCAGGGGAAGTTCTCTGTGCCTTACACCACTTATATGTATTTTTAAAGGCAAAATTCTGAAATGGTTTTAGACCTTGATGACTAAAAATCAAATTTTGGGATGTCCCTCTGACCCACTGAAGGAAGTCTCCTCCACACTCTTGTGGCTACTATTCTGAATTGATCATAAATTTGTAACTCAAAAGGAAGTCAATTTGCATGTGGCAGTAAAGATATGCTTTGCACCTCTCCAGGTTAAATCAATTTAGCACTTTTACAAGGTTGAGAAACATTGCTCACACCTGTAGACCTGTAGTTGTCACATCCAGAGGCCATGCCATAAGTCGATGGCACTGGGCAATAATTGAAGCCTTTGTTCCTATGTCTAAAAGCCCTTTAAATGCTTTTTTCTTTAATTATCAATTTTATCTCCCTGTTAAATAATCCTCTAAAATCTGTAGAGGTCCAGCTATATTTGTGTTGGTTTTTTACCTAATCTTGTTCTAAACTATTCTCCCATTTCCTCCGAAGTATGTAAATTTACAATTTCTTCTTGTGGAAACAAATTCAAGAAATTTAGCAAGTCAGTGTAGTGTCAGTGTATTGAAAACTAAAATTGACTTAAGACAGCAAAAAAGACCTAAGTAAGCATAGAGTTACATTAATCGTGAATTTGAAACAAGTACCCCTGAAGTAAGTAATTTTGAAAAACAACAGCACTTGAGAATTTCCACTACCAGATATCAAGACTCACTACAAAGTCCTAGTGAGACAGTGATGTGCTGGAGTCAGTCAATTATCAGCTCATGAAAGCCAAATGTTGAATTTCTAGAAGTTTCACAAGTTAGTTGTTGTCACACTGGTTATTTAAAATTGTCTTTTGTGAGAGTATTTTGTGAACAAAAATCAGCAAACCATAAATAGGACCACATTACCCCCCTAACCACTAGGAGCCTGCTGTGCAGAGCAGGGCCGGGCCATCTCAGGGAAGTTGTCTGGGCTGTAGCACCTCCTCTACTCTTTGGCAGTCCTGTTGTAGGCCCTGCTGGAAGTTTTTCTTATGGAATAGGAAGGTGATCCACATCAGTTTTAAATTTATATCGAGTGGCCCAACGATACCTTTGTCTACACTTTGGACAGATTGTTGAAGGTTTTGTTGAAGGGACAGAGAGTGGCCATGCTGCCCCTACAGGTGCAGCAGCACAACTTTTGGAAAATGCCCCCTCCCCCCACAACAAAAACAAGTAGCTTTGTTTTTTCTCTTTCTTTTAGGCTGTGAACTGATGACCTGAGTGATTATAATTTGTCTCCAACTATTGGGGATTGGAAGTTTAGTAACTGGGTAGATATGCTGAAAACCCTCTATGTACTCCCCCACCCATCTGGCTTCTTTTAGCATCAATTGCAAGGGAGATGGAGACACTGGTTCTACTCCCTGAGAGGTGGAAGTTCCAACCTGTGACACAGCAAAATTTGTTTGAGCCAAAAAGAGGAGTTGCCACTTGTGGCTCCATTGAGGTTATTGGGGTGGCTGTCATTCCACCATCTTTTTCCTGCTTGGGACTTGAGTCCAAAACAGTGCCTGGAGCCAATTCCACTGTGCTTGTCTCAAGAAGCTCAGGATTATTAAGACCCTATCTAAGGGCCGGGAGTTTGGCTCAGTGGCTCAAGCGCCTGTCTGACAGGTGCGAGGTTGTGAGTTCAATCCCCGGTGCCGCAAAAAAAAAAAAAAAGAAAAGAAAAAGAAAAAAAAAAGACCCTATCTAATCCAGATCCACAGAAAGAATGTAAACACTGGGATCAAGCATACAACAAACAGTTCCTTATACATTGGTGATTCTGTTGAATAAGTGTGTCCCATAGTTAGACAGCTGATAGAATCGATATACTTTTTTTTTTGTAGAAAGGGAAGAGGTTTCTCACAGGCCCATTTTTAACTGGACCTAGAGAAGAAGGGAGTTTCAATGCTCCACCCTTTACACCTGATGAAGCCAATATCAATATACTCCAGTGATGACTATTGACCTATACCAATTCACTTCTCCCACTAATTGCGCACACATTGAGAAGTGTCCCCTCACCCTCAATCTCTAACCCCATCCCTGTTCAGGCACCATATGCCATGACTCACGCGACTCCTGAGGTTCTTGGGGTGAAGGACCGCTAGAGGATGAGAAAAATAAAGAGAGAGACAAAGCTGGAGTCAGGTGAAGCCCTTAGCCTCCTGATGGGAGAAAAGGAACTGCTCAACCAATGCATCGTGTTTATTTACATACTGGGAAGGATGACATCAGTTTCAGCCCCTCTGCCTAGCAACCAAGGCCTGGATTGTTTAGGAGCCTTGTGTTTTTCTGGGCTGTAGCAGCGTTTTCACGTGGTTGATGCAGATGTTCTTTGTTACTTTGGTAAGATAATGTGTGGGTCATTTTCCAGCTTCAACAGCTCCCAACACATATATTTCTTGACTGCAACAAATGTGGTGTCCACCAGAAATACAGATTTTATACTAAAATCCTTCTGGGGCCTGATCCCTTTTTGTCTTTCTATGTGCATACCAAAATACAATGTGTTGGCATATTTACTCTATGACATTAGTAATCTGATAAGAGTTGTGGAGAAAACTCTTCTAAAATGGTTGGCAACCAAAATGGCAATGTCAAAGGAGGCAAATGTATACAAATTTAATATTCTTAATATTTTCCAAAATTTTCAAGTACTATGAATTTTAAAGTTTTGTTTTGATACATTGAAGCTCATTTATCTATTATGACTTACACAATTTAATTGATTAAATCAGTTTCCTCCAGAAAAATCCAAAACACAGCACTGATATCCCTCCTTTTAGTCCTTGCTAATTAGATATCTGACACTGAAATTGCAAAAGGGTCCTTAAATGTTGAGAGGTGAAATTTAAAGAGCAGATCATCTTTTTTGTGTAAGTTTCTTTCAAAAAATAAAAGTGACCACACAAGTCAAATTTTATGAGACTTATGTCTTTATACTGACATTATAACAGGGCAATATGAAAGAAAAAGAAAATAATAATTTTAGTTCATTTCTGAACAGATGAAAATATATTCAATAAAATCTTAGCCAATAAATTCAAAACTTAAGAATAATACCATGTGACTAGGTAGGGATTATCCCAGGAATGCTTGAATGGCTTACTGACCAAAGTACAACCAATCTAGTTCTTTATAATAGCAAGCTAAGTGAGAAAAATGAATTATTTCATCAGAGATAGATAAAGATTTAATAAAATTTTCTACTTATTTAATAACAAAACAAAAGAAAAACTAAGAAAATTTGGAGAAAATATGATGTCCTTAACTTGTTTTATGATCTGTTTCTATCAACAGAACAGTTCTAACTCAAAATGTGTAGTTTTTTTCTCTTTCTTTCCTCACACCTAACAATTTTCTGATTCTCTGGACACCAACATGTTGTTCAAATTTCAACTTGATTCTGACACTGATCCAGATGTAGTGCAGACCCCACAGTTTCATAGCTTGGTCCCATAAGACTGCCTTCTATTCCAATTGCCAATTACAAGTCCCAAGCCTCCTTTACTTTTCACAGATCTAAACAGGGAATTTCTACATCCCCATCTAATATCAGTATTTGCTTGTGGGGCTCTCAGAATCAACAAGATAGTCAACTTATACTTACTAGTTTAAAACAAAGATGCAACTCCAGAAAAACTAACCACCTACTCAGGGCAAGGTAGAAAGAAAGAAGGCAGAGGCTCCATGTCTCCTCCAAGTAACAGCCTCTTAATTCTTAGCTGTATTCAGTCACCTAGAAGTTCATGAAATCTTTGAAGATTTTTTTATTGCCTCAATCTTCAGTCTGCCATTCCCTTTCCAGTGGTCCATGGGTGGGATTAAAAGTGCTAATCCTTTAGTTACTTGATCTTTTTGTTGAACAGAGCTACCTTGAAGCTATCTAGGGGTCTCACTGTAAGTTACCTCAGTAACATACACTCAGGATTTAAAGGAATTCATTAGGAGTAACACAAGACATTTTACCAATCAGGAAACCCCAAGGGTTTCAGAGGATCTAGAAATCAAGGACAAAGATCAAATGCAGTGTTGTATTATTGCAATATATTAAAAGTACTTGTTTAAAAAGATTCAGCTACACATTTCATAATGAAGAAATTTTGAACTCCACAAGACAAAGTTTATTTATTTTATCACCACTATTGTTCAATATATTACTGAAGATCCTGTCCAACACAATAAAATAAGGAAAATAAATACCAATGATAAGAACTGAAAAGGAAAATATTTATTATTTGTAGGTAACAAAATCCACATAGAAAGTTCAAACTGAAGTATTCAATAATAATATAAAATTAAATTGTTAAATATTGTAGCAGAACATGCACCCCCCCATCAGTATACTTCAGTTTCTTAGTTGCTGTTGTAGTCAGGGGTTGCAAGGAAAACAAGATAATACAGGACACATAATTCATATTTGTGACAGTCACTCAGAGTCAAATACAAAGAAATTGTAGGAAATCTGTCCACACACTAAAGATCCAAGGAAATTCAGCTGAGGGCCTGGATCACACAGCAATGTCCTGCATGAGTCCAGCTGAAGAACTGGAGCCCATAACAATGCTCCCCACAAGTCCAACTTGAAGCTGAAAGCCCATGACAATGACTCATGCAAGTCTGTTTCACAGGAAAGCCATGGGCTGAGAAAGCCCAAAGGTCAGCAGTGGAAGCTAGAAAGACTATGCCAGTAGTGCAAAGCATCTCTACCAGTAGGTTGAGGGTTCTATACTGTAGCCAAGAAGCAACACTCAAAATAAGGATCAGGGTTCCCCTGAAATGTACCACAGTCATCCTCAGTGACAATGAGGTCTTGAGCCACTCCGGTGATGGGAACAGTCAAGTTCATATCAGGAAGCCAGCATGACAAGTTTCTCCTAGAGACTGAGCAGCACACCATCTTCCCCTCTGGAGCCAGGAAGTGATGCTCAAAGTAAGGACCAGAGATCCCCTATCTTAGCTACTTTTCACTCATTACTGAGACAGAATACCTGATGCCCAAAATTAGGGAAGGAAAGGTTTATTTCTTACAGTTTCTTGGGAGTTTCAGTTCATACTTAGTTGGCTCCAAGGCAGCATGGCATGGCAGGGTTGCCATTCATGGTGGCTGCCGAAGAGTAAGGTGAACTGACAAGACAGAGAGGGCAGAAGAGCAAGAGAGGAAGACCCGCCTCCCTTACACTGTATGTCGGTTCCACCCCTGGGTGGGTGCAGCACTCACGTCACCAATCCCAGCGCTACACAACAAACCAATCACAAATGCCAGACTCAGCCCCATCCAAAGTATATGAGGACTTGGGGGGACATAGTATCAATCAATATATCCCCCAAAGTAAACCACAGCCATTCTCAGCAACAAGGTCCCAAGATCCTTTGATGATCACAGCTGAGTTCATATCAGGGAAGCCAGCATGACAAGCTCCTCTAGGAGAACCAACAGTTCCAAACAATAACAATGCTCAGGAGAACTCACAACACTTCTTTTTCCTCTCTAGGATTCCTTTTTATGCTGTCAGCAGTACCCAGGTAGGTCATCCATGCTCAGTACCACTCTGATTCAGTTCAGCTGGTGTTTAAATTGACCACCAGTTTTTAATCCATTACAGATGCCCAGGTAATAGTTCCTGTTCCAGTTCTGTCTGTTCTTGTCTCTTGGGAATGCTGTTAATCATAGCTGGTCACTATGAAGCACATTGTATAAACCAATGTTCAATTGAAAAGCCATTCTGCCTCTGTATTTCCTGCTTGCTTATCTCATATAAGACCTAGACCACCAGAGATCAGGACCTGATATTCAGGAGATGATCCTGATCAGTACCTGTCAACATAAATAAACCTGCCTCCAAATCCTGTGTGTCGTTTTGGTGTTTCTGCTTGCCTTTGCATCTGGTGGAATGGCCAGGAAGACTGTCTATGCTGACCTCTTTTGTCACTAATTGTGGCCCTTGGGGAAGCAGCAAGAAACTCTCCAGGTCCTGATGGGAAGGCTGACCCTCGAGATTTCTTGAGTCCCCTTGAAGGTCTAGAGAGGGATCCCTGGCTCCCCGCTTGAGCAGCTCACATTTGACCCCAAAGGGAGAAGGATGCAATCTGTCTGTCTGCCTGCCTGCCTGCCTGCCTGATTTTGGTAACACCCCTGGGGTCACCACAGTTATTCAGTCTGTCAGTCCTGCTCAATTCAAGCAGAAGAGCCTGATTGACTCTTGTTAGTTAAGGCCACCCTCAAGGGAAGGATGGTTGGGATGTTTAACCTCTGAGTGTCTGCTGAATGAATGTGTGAGTGAGTGGAATGGATAGTAATAGGCTGCTCCATCTGTGCACCAAGACTGGAAAGCACTGGTCATGGAAGCTGATTGGGCCCTCACCTGAGATTCAGTGGCCATCAACATATGGCATAACAGAGGTCTCTCACCCTTCTTAGCTAAGTCATGCCTAAATCCTTGTGAGGAGCACAGCCAGGCAGGCATCTGAATGGTCTGTCTGAGGGGTACCCAGCCTTTGTCTATTGCACCATCATTCAAGCATACAGAGCACACATTCAGGAAGTCAGAGATGAGAATTAATTAGTCAAAACCAACAGTCCTTGACTTCAGGAAAAGGGCTTTTATGGAGCTCAAAATGAAACACTCCCTGTCTCTTGAAGGAAAAAAAATAATAATAAAAGGAAAAAGAACCCCATTCTTCCTGAGAATACCTTGACAGGTTCATTGGCTGCCAACGTTGCTGCCAACACCTATGGTTTCGCTTCCTATTCCTGATGCATTTATTTCCAGCCAATTGAACTGGTTCCAGCTAGCCATTGCCTACAACTGGCCACAAAGACGCTCCCTTCTGAGCATTCTGCTTACACTCCTGTCCTGGTCAGATGGTATCATCTAATCCCCACAGGAGATGACTATCAACAATTCCTTCTGTGCTTCAGATTTTGACTGAGGATGTCATCCTCTGGACCAGATTATGTTGCATCATTGGCGGAAGGTTTCCAAACAACAGCAGGAAGCAACTTGCATCATGGCAGCTGGGAAGCAAAAAGAGAGAGGAAAGGGGAAACCAGGTCTTAGCAGATTCGTCAAGGGAATATCCTGAATGATTTAAGACCTTCCATGACATCTCATCTCTTAAAATTTCTACCACCTCTCAATAAGGGACTAAGAGTTTAACAAACATGACTTTGGACACATTTCAGAATAAATTCTAGCAGTATAATTTTAGAATTATAATTGAATGTATATTTATAATGAATATATGGTTAACTATATTGAATATATTACTGTACTATATTATAAATCATTTGCCTACAATTAAAATTTAAAATGCTAACTTACAAAAGTACTAATATGTCTTTTCTTGCTCAGTTGTGTATACATATTTTATATTGTAGTTCAGTGCCTTACATAGTAAAAACTTACTAAAAATACAATAGAACTAATATGCCACCTAAAATACAAATCCATGTTATCAAACAAGTAGGAATTAAGCCAATAATTCAAGCACACTATCTTCACAGAATAACTTACAAATTTTCTAAAGTTAATCAAGCAGTGTTCATTTTAGTAGCACATATACTAAAGTTAATCAAGTGGGACCTTAATTAAAGAAGACATGTTAACATTATAAAGTTATTAATTTTTCCCAAATGTATCTATAAATTAAGTGCACTTAAAATCTCAGCAGAATTTCAGGAAGAACTTGAAATATTGATTCTAAATATGATTTCAAAGTTTTAACATTCATAAAGCTAATAAAATTTCAAGAAGAACAACTAAAAATGGATGCAGGTGCACATCTTATAAGATAGTTAGGCATATTATAATACCACAGTAATAAAAACAGCATCAAACGGGGACAGGATCAGAAAGGCCAGTGAAACACGAAGAGACCAAACAGACTTACATGTAAATGTCAACTTCACATATAACAATAATATCATAGATAAAAGTCCTAAATGTAAATATCAGTATATGAATTTTAGTTGTCTCCTTAAATTATGCTGCCTGACAAATAATTCCAAAATCTAACAATAAACATAGTATTTCTCACAAATTTACAGTAAGATAAAAGAATTCATACACATTTCACTAGAGGCAATCAAATGGCTGTTGTGATAATGGTAAAGACTATTCCTCTAGGAAGGCATGGCAAAGATGGGACTAATAATTCCAGAGTGAGGAAGCAAGTGTAATTGGGAACAGTAATCAATATAATAAAACTATAACTTTCACAGAAGAAATTCAGAGTTTTTTTTACCATATTGGAATGACTTTGGATTTGGGACGAAAGTACAAATCATCACAAAAAATATTGATAAATTTGAATAAATCAGAAGAAAATCTTCTGTTCATAATTGAAAAAATTAGTAAATGTATGATGCATTAGGAAGGAAGTGAGCATTACACAGGGATTTTTCTAGAGTATAACAAGAACTCACAAGAATGCACATAAATCACTAGATTATAAAATTTAGGACATCAGGATTTTTTTTTCCTGCCTTGGTCACAGTCTTAACTCCAGTGTTTAACTATGATCCAGCAGTACTTTACTCCTCACTGGTAAGCCTCCTGTAATGTTTATCCACGTCAAGATTTGTCTCCTGTCCATCTACCCTCTAAAATAATATGGATGAGTTTATTATTGCTGCTGTAACAAATCAACACAAACTCAAAGGTGTAAGCAACCCAAATTTACTCTCGAAATTTTGGAGATCAAAAGCCCAAAATCAGACTCACTTGAGAGAAGTCAAACAGTCAGCAGGGTGGGTTCATTCCAGAGGTTCTAACCTGTTATCTTGTCCTACCTTCTAGAGGACATGAACATTTCTTTGATCATAGCTTCTTCCATCATCTCCAAGGGCATCAGTTCAGTGTCTCAGTCTCATTCACAGTCTCTGCTCCTGTCATTACGCTATCTTTCCTATCATTGATCCTCCTGATTCCCTTTTGAAATGATTGTCTTCTGGACCCATCCATACAAGATAGTCTTCTCTTTTCAAAATTCTTAACTCAATTGTACCTGTAGAGTTCTTTTTCATGCAAGGTAATATGTTTAAAAGACTTAGGGATTAGGACATAAACACTTGGGGTGTGGAGAGAGGGAAATGTTATTTAGTTCACCACACCACATTTTTGGCTGTATAATTCTTTGCTCTGGTGCCTTGTCCTATGCCTAGTGAGACACTTAGCAGCAGCCTGCCCTCTGGCCATGGATGCAAGTAACATAACCCTTTCTCTGAGTTCCGATCAAACGTCACAGGAGGGATGTAACTGCTTCGAGTTGAGAACCTACATCCTATTCTGGTGCTCTTTTTAGAAAGAAAATCTAATCATGTTGATTCTGCATAGAATTCTTTATTTTCAAAATGGTACCTGTATCTCTTAGCATGTACAATTTTTCAGTATTTGACTTTGCTTATTTCTTTTGGTTATTTCTCTGAATTGCTTATTTCCCTGTCTGCCCTCTTTGTATCCTCTTTTTTCCTCAGATATTCTTGTTGTTTTTGAGACTGTTAGGCTCTCTCATATCTCCTGACTCTGCAAATAATTTTTCTTAGTCCACCTAAAAGTTCCTCCTTTCTTCATCTGATGGACTCTTATTTACTCCTCCTCAAAATCTAGCTTAGGTGTTTGGGACTCTAGATTCCCTTCCTACGTATGCTTACAGCACTTTGGGAGCCAGGGCCATTCAAGAGTTGGTGTTTATTTCATCTTTTCTTTGCATTGGTCTAGGAATTATTTAGTTTCTCTGACTATTGTCTATATCTATGAGTCTACTATTCTTCCTGGAACGTATTGATTGTTTCTATTTATTTTTGAATTACTAAGTAAATGGAGGGATTCATGTATCAACCTGAATATACTTTCCAGTGGTTAAGGCTAAGAATCTGGCTCCAAGATATTAACAGAAGACAACTTGTTTTTCTATTTGAAAATCGAAAAGAGATTAATGCTCCCATCATCTTTCATATAGAGAGAAACTCAGAGAAAAGTTATTTATGCTATTTATTTAATAATTATTTAGTCATTATTTGTCCAAAAATGGAGCTTCATGCTCAGAAGATACTTTAATTTACTTAATGTTTAAATCTAAATTTAGAAAAAATTCCCCTCAAGAATTAAAAAAAAAAACCTAGAATCAAAACAGCACGATTATAGATTGGTAGCACTATGAAAAGGTCAGACATATCAGAGCAGTTTCCTGCATTGGGGGATACCCTAGATTCTGCAGTTTTGATTTTGATTTTACTGGTAGGAAACTGTCACCTGGGGACTTTCAGGCTTCACGTGGTAGCAAACTGATTTGCAAAGCTTCAACGTTTGGTATTTGTTTTAAACTATAAAAGCATCAAAAATGTTTTCTGTTGCTGTACATTTTATTATTTTTCTGGTAGTCCAATTTAAAAGTTTCTCTTAATGTTTAAAAACTGGGGACTCCTAGTAAATACCACTGAAAACCTGTATGTAATGCTCACTGATGATCGTTTCCTTTATTTAAAGCTCAGTTTAAAAGGGTTTTGAGAGAAAATGGGTGTCATCTCAGCACTTTTTAAACACATTCAGGTAATACATGCGAAGCACAGAAATTAAAGAAATTCCTCCCATGACATATTTTTATCGTTTTCGCTAAAAATCTGCCCACAGACCTCTTAAGGACAACGGTTATCAACAGTTTCATGATACAAAACAGGCTGAAAGAAGAATTTTAGTTTGTCTTTAATTCCCATATAAGGCTGACCAAAAGTTTTGTTTTCCTTTAAACCACAATTTCTTAAATTGTTGTTGAAAATATTTGGTTGAGAGCCAGTAAAACATAATTGATGTTGCTGAAAATATTTGGCTAAAACTACAACTTGTCTAGTTGAATCCCAAATCTGTAACCTTGTTATTTAGCCTGTCAGTGCCACTCCTTCCTTTGGAAAATGAGGGTAACAATAATAGTTTCAACCTCAGAAGATTCCTTGGGCATGAAAAGAGTCGGCGATTGCAAAACATTTTGAATCCTGCCTGGCACATGGAAGTATCTGAGATAATTATTAAAGAAAACAAAGAAATTTTGTACTAAGGACTCCTCGAAGCATTATGAATTCATCCTTACGCAGGAAACCCAACCCAGCTACTGTCAGCAACTATCTTTTTTTTTTTTTTTTTTTTTTTTTTTGGTACTGGGAATTGAACTCACAGCCTCGCGCAGCTGAGCTATCTCCCTGGCCCCTATCAGCACCTATCTTTAATGAAGAATAAAGCAAATAGGGATCAACATGACAGCTTGGGTAAATTTCCATACCCTGGAGTTCTGTATTTTAGTTTAGTAAATTTAGGAAATATTTATTGAATCTGACTGGATTTCAGATTTAAAGGTTACTGGTTTGCTGGCAAAAATTTACTGAATCTAGATCTCAGATTTATTAAATAAATTCTGTGAATTTATGAGTTTGGGATTTCTATACCTGGCCAAAATCTTCACTGGCTACCCGTTATCCTAAGACAATGAATTCTACTTTTCCTTATCCTAAATTTATTAGTCTTTCTAAGACTCTTTCCACTGTTATCTGTCATTATTGCCCGGCACTACACAACTGAATTAATCATAGTTTCTCAAATGTAGCACCTAATTTCCCATCATCATCTGCTAAGAATTCCCTTAATTGACTTCTTTTACTTGCCTATAGGCCCAAGTGCTTAAAGCAGTCTCTCAATTACTACTCATTCCTTCTTTAAATTCCCTTAGTATCTATATCATTTTTTGTATAGGAGCTCCCTTTTCCTTTTACTGCTTGTATCTCTAATGAATTATATTTTCTTTGTGTGCAAAAGTTCTTCTGTGTCATTTTGTAGCCCACAACCTAGCTCTGTGCCTCACAGAGAACAAGTATTTTTTTTTTTTCTTAATTACAATCTCTGGAAGTAAAATTCATGTTTACTTTTAGACTCCATCCATTTTCTTTTGATAAATTCTTACACACTTTAAATACTGCTTCCATTAGTATTATATACATATACGCTGTGTATTGGCTACTTGAGTTCCTGAAGAAAGTTATGTTTTCCTAATGCTTTAGACATTTTTATTTCACCAACACTTACCAATGTGGTTAATGAAAAGAATACTGGTCAAGGAGTCAGAAATATTGGATTCTTTCTATATCCATGTTGTTCCTACATCTAATAGTAGAAAATGATAACTGGAACACAGTTTATTCATCTGTAAAACGCTAATGAAAATATGTACTCTGAATATAATACAAAGTTATTGTGAAGACATATATATATATACATATACATATATACATATATGTATATGTATATATATATATATATATCAGTTTACACAAATGACAAATGCAAAAATGGTTGGTCCAATTTCCTTAGGAAAGCGTCTTGGTACCTGGTTTGATGAACTCACAAATTATGCCACAGGGTAATTTATTGCCCATTTCTGATAACTTATTTTACAAGAGGATTCTGAAAACTTTAAATTTCAATTCAAATGAAAAACACAAACACACACATGGGCACACATACATATAGGTAGATATTTGGGAACATAAAAGTCCAATTGTTTTCTAATTTAAGTTAATATTTGTTGAATTTTATTATATGCAGAAGAGTGGCCAGGGGGTTATGGGAAGCATAAAGATGAGCAGGAAACTCATTCTCCATTCATCAAGGAGCAAGAATTTAGACCAGCAGATAACCAGTATGTATATAAATAACTCTAATTTATAAAGGTCGTTTCATAAGGCCTCTGAAGGATCAAGTCCATAACACAAGAGATGAATTCTGACTGCATCTGGATATGGAAAGTTCTGGATATGCATACGAGTTGACCTTAAAATGTGGAGAAATTCCAGTAAGAACGGGATGAAGAGGAGCTTTTAAAAAGGCTAGAATTATACCATGAAGGAAGATGCAAACAGTACAGACTATATTGTGGGAATAAGAAGTTGAATTTTTCCTGACTGCTTGAATTTGTAATATTTTATAACTTTCAAAGCGCTTTCACATATGTTACATTATTTGGGAACTATGCAATTATAAGGAAATTTCTAGCAAAGTGTCCTCATCTATTTTATGTTCCTATAATAAAAAACGCAAGTCTGGGAACTTTGTAAAGAAAGAGAGTTCTATTTTGGCTAATATTCTGGAAGGTAGATCAAATCAAATCTTATGAGGGCCCCATATCTGGCATGACAGGTGTCATCACATGACAGGAACACACACCAAACTAGTGATTGCTGTGTGCTGAAGAGAGATTCAGCAGAGATGCTTGCCAGGCTCACTTATAATGACCAGATCTCAAAAAAACTTGATCTAGTCCCATGAGAGTGAGAACTCCCACTAGGTGACATTAATCCATTACAGAGAGTAAATGACCTCTCGTAAAGCACTGGCCACTTCAGTGCCACTATGCCATGGACTAAGCCTCAACACAAGTGTTGATGGAAACAAACCATATTCAAACCATCATGAAAATATATTTTTTGCTGCTTTACATAGAAAGAAAATGAATTTTTTGGTTTTTTGGTTTTAGGTTTTGACACAGGATGGTGCTGTGTAGTTTAGACTGGCCTTGAACTCACCATGAGATGCAGGATGACTCTGAGCTAGTGGTGATTCACCTGCCTAAGCCTCCTGAAATTAGACACATGCACCATTACACCCAGTGAAAATGAGTATCAGAAAAAACAAATGACTTGTAAAATGTTATCAATTAGTAAACTGTACTTAAGAAGAAATCATGACTATTAACCTGGTAATAGTGTGAGAGAGAAAGTGAAGGAGGGAAGGCTGTAGGTTACTACCATAGAAAATGTACAAGTCTGCACCAGAGTAGATTGCTTGCAATGATGAAGAGACAGTTTTTTTTTTTTTAATGAACACTACAGGTGCATAACGCACATGCTTTGCTCTTGATTGGATGTAAGGAATAGAAGAAAGACACATCAAAAAGACTCAAAGGCTATTCACATATGAACTAGTTTGGGGGATTCAGTATCCTTATGAAAGAGTTTGCCTTTCTACCTTCTGCCATTTGAGAACACAGCATTCCCCTCTTCTGGAGGACGTGCAGTGTTCAAGTCTCCATCCTGGAGGCAGAGACTGCATGCTCAACAGATACAGCTGCTGGCAGTCTGTTCTTGTACTTTCCAGCCTCCATGATGGTGAGAAGCAAATTTTTTTTCATTGTAAACCCAGGTCTGCTACGCAGTACAAAAGGGGCTAAGACACTAGGTAATAAAGGGTGTTGCTGTTGTCTGTTTGCCTTCTCTCAATCACACACTCTGGACTAAGTTAGCTCCCACAGCATGAGAACAGCCAGGCAGTTGTATGAAAGGAATTTCAAGACAAGAAATTAAGTTCTCCTGTCATCATCTATGCAAGTGAGCCATCTGGGGACAGAAGACTGAGTTAACAAGATGAACTTGTGGGTTCCCTTTGTGGTGTGATATGTTTTAATAGACCAATCACAAGTCCCTGATAAAACCACAAAAACATAATGTCTGCATGAAATGAGAAATTGTTATTAAGAAAAAAAGAAAAAGAATAATCAAACTATCTATCTTCCCATGGTCTTAATCAACCTAAAATCTCCAATTTTGAAGGTTACACAGTTAGGCAGTACATTATTTGCTCCCCACAATCTTTGCACCTCTGATATTCATGCTGTGGTAACACAGAGGTTACTTCCAATGGACCTGAAGACTGCATTTTGTAAGAAAACTGACTCTTTACTCCTTTGATGTCTTTATGATGTATATAGACATGCTTATCATTAAAAAATGTTTTGCTCACAACTAAGATAAAGGGTGAATTTGGCTTAACCATTGTTGGAGTGAGTGTGTGTTTTTTCTACCCCACTCTTGTACTTTATCAGCAGCTCAAGCATTAAAATTCCTTTAGCCCTATCATAAAGCCAGGGTGTTTATGCAAGAGGATAAAATCAGCTGTTACAGTAACTCAACAGCTCCTGAGCAAAGCCGACCATCTGTTAGTCCACCAAATACAAGGCCAAGATGTGTCTGTGCAGGTTTAAGACACCAGATACACAGAAATTCAACAGTTTCTGAGACACACTGACCATGACTACCCAGTACTCCAATTCTGTCACAAGAAAGAAACATCTTTTGAAGCATATCACTGGCAAATGAAAATTACTGAATTTTAGCCAACTCCAACACATCTGCTTTCCTATGAGTAGCAGCTTTCTTTGTTCTATGAGTAGCATTTTGGTCACCCAGCCAATTGCTTGCTCTTCTGTCAACCGAAGATCTGATTTTGTTGAAGCTCCTATTATCCCCCATGCCAAAAAAACAAGAATGAAAACAAAAACAAAACAAAACAAAACAAAAAAATACCTTGCCTATTCAGGACTGTGTATGCTTGAAATATTTGGCCCAGTCTCATTTCTGCCACCTCTGGGTCAGAAACACCCCATTCTCTGGTCTCAGTCTCAGAAATGGACCTTTCAGTTTTAATCAGTCCTTTAAAGGCTGGCAGCGCTGGCCAATATCTTGACTGCAAGCTTCTGAGAAATGCTGAACCAGAATCACTCAACTAGATCATTGCCAAGTTCTGACCCATGGAAACTTTGAAAAACAAATATGATAATTTGCTAGATAAAAGTAAATAATACAAAGGTAAAAGTGAAAAAGATACATAGTATAGGACATCTGGGGCAGAGATTGCAACTGAATTTAAACTGGAGAGAATAAGATTATTTCTTGACCTCTTCATGACATAGAAAAGTAAGTAAAAGCTTAACAGAAGAGTAAAATACAAATAATTTTGAATCTGATCTAGCCAAGTTTGACCCCTAATCACTCCCCACTAAGATTCAAGTCATCAACATATGGTATGTAAATTATATAAATACATATAAATGATATAAATATATTTATAGAAATTATATGGATTATACATTTAAATATATTAAGATAATCATTTATGTAGATTGAGTTAACATATCAAAATTTCTGTATTTAAGACATTAATATATTTACATCCCTATATGTATATTCTTCTGCTTTAGACTCAGCACAATGGTAGGCTTATAACATCACTTATAACTTCACATTGTTTTAATTTGCTATATCTCAATTCAAAAATAAATAAATTCTAATTTACAAAACTGTAGGAATGTCTAGTGTAATAAGTATGTGTGTATTCATCTTTGTGGGTAAATCTGAAAAGCTAGTTGGATAAGGTGGTGGGCGTGGTGGCACATGTCTGTAATCCCAGCACTCAGAAGGCTGAGGCAGGACAAGTGCTTTGAGTTTCAGGGAAATTTGGGCTACACAGTGAGTTATTGCAAAACCCCGTCTTGAAAGGACAAAAAAAAAAAAAAAAGAAAGAAAAGCTTCATACATTGACCTCAAGTATGTACATTTATAGCGCTTCCTTTTACAGTGTACTTTCAGAGGTCCTTTCCTTCAGGGCGTGCCACAACAAAACAGATAAACAGATGCCTAGATTGCCGCATAGAACTAACTTAGCTATGTAAAAGTGAAGAGATTTTCAATATAGACTCTAACACATATTTGACAAATAAAACCGCTTTTTCTAAGACATGCTAAACTTAGAAGAAAATAATCCAAGCTGTCCTATGAGAACTCCTGTCTGCAGTTATCCCCCTCAAATTCAATTAGGGTACACAAAGTCTACCAGACTAGGACGATTTTGAATTTGCGGACACATTGTGAGGGTCAAATCAAAAACTGTGCGTGAAGTGACTAGCTGAAACATTGGTAAAAAAAAAAAAAAAAAAAACCTTAAAGCAGAAAAAAAGAACACTTGGAGGTTCCCAAGTCTCAATTTTCTGTTCTCAGAGCTCAGCCCTGATTGGTGGCTCCTAGCACTGCCGGCTTCTCAGCGGGTCAGTGCGCCTGCGCATGGGGGCCGAGGCGGCCTACTGGCCCGGGTGCTTACGCTGGCACTCGGGGCGTGGCGTGGGCGTGGCACAGGCTACTGTGAACGCGCGGGAGATTTGAACTTTCTCTCCTCGGCGTCAGTCCCCGCGCGGAGCTGAGCGTGTAAACTAGTTTTCCTGTCGAGCCCTTCAACTAGTGGGCCGCAGGCCAGCTGGAGAGATGGTGGAAGGACCAGGCTGTACTCTGAATGGAGAGAAAATTCGGGCGCGAGTGCTCCCGGGACAGGCGGTGACTGGAGTGCGGGGAAGGGCTCTGCAGAGCCCGCAGGACCCAGGGTCGCCACTCACGGCCCCCGCGGCTGCGGTCTCTTTCCAGGTGAGCTACTGCTCTGACTGGCTATGAGCTGTGGGGGAAATGCAATGAAAACCGTACCAGGTTTTCAGGATCCGTAATTCATTTATTCGCTCTGGTTCAGGTCACCTGGGAGTTTCCCCATTGTTTTTCTGTACTTGGAGGGAGAAGGTGATCTTAACTAGCACACTGAGCTGATGAGATGGAATCGATTGAGGGTTTTTATTCCGTTACCTTGCTTAAAGTCTTTGTAACTCAGCATGAGATGGCTTCCTTATGCCTCCAGCTGCATTCTGCACTGTTAATTTTAGATACGTACAACCTCTGATGTTTCTTCACATTTTTCAGACTGTAAGCTATTTTAACATACAACTCTTGATTGTCAAATATTCTGCCATTGATAAGTATGTTTTAAGTAATATATAATTATAAAATTATACACAGAATATTTAGCACTGCTCACCCAGTTTAATATTGCCATCTAATGAAGGTTCAGTAAAACCCAGTCTGGCTTCTTTAAGAGAATTTATTTCTACTCAAAGTAAACTGTAGCACAGCTTTTCTCCAAACTAGCATTCATGGCAGGTGGTGTGATAGTCACTTGTTAAGACCTTAGAACTTGTACTAAAAATATTCTGATTAAGCCATCATGCTTTTAAAACCTTTTAAAACCGTTTGGATGGGTGAATGATTTTATTTTGGAGGCACATGCAATATTGTGTCAATTTCTCCTGCAGAGTTTCCTGATAACCTTTGGTCTTAGAAAGATTTGCTTACTATATTATGCCATACTAAAGTTTCTCCTGCAGAGCTTCCTTGCAGCCTTTAGTCTTAGAAAAAAATCACTTGCTCCAAAATTAGCACATGCTTTCAATTTAAAGAAATGAGGTTCCAAGTCTTAGGAAACACACTTTATTTGACTTGATATATCAGTAATTACTCTGTAATTTTTAAAAAATTTTGTTTCTCAAAATCATTTCAGGTACCATAGAGGTGAATTTTAATGTTTCTTTAAGAAGGTTAATGTTAATGAAAATCACTCCAACAAAATTTTGAATAATCTCAAAGCACCTGAGGAAAAAGCATGTTCCATTGTGGAGCTTCTATCTTAATTGGGAAGATGCACAGACATTCATTAAAGAATAGTATAAAGAAATATAAATTGATATTTTCTGTGAAGTAGAGGTACATGGTTCCATAAAGACTTACAGAAAGATCAGAGAAGGCATCCCTGGGGAAGTAACAAAGCTGATGTATAAAGGGCAAGTTGGAGACCCACAGTATCTAGGCCAAAGCTTGGGCAAAGAACATTTCAAACCAAACAAAAGCAAAGAAATAGAACTCCAAGCATATGAGAGACTGAAAGAAAGCTGATGTGAGTGGAAAAAGAGAATGAAATAGAGGGTAGATCACATGCTACAATATTGATTAGTAGGCAGAAGCCAAACAACAGAGAATTCATAGATCAGATTAGGGACTTTGTATTTATTCTTAGAGTTCTAAGAGTACTTAAAGTGTGATAGGATTTATTTACACTTTTAAAAGATCCCTCTAGCTTGAAAAGCAAACAGAGACTGGGGGAAAGCCGAGATAGGCACTATTCCCTCAATCAGGACACTGCTGCAGTGACCCAGGTACAGTGACTCCTGAGTTTGGATTTAGGCCATGGCGGGTAGAGATGAAGGAAGGGAAGAAAATTACTATGCTAGAGGTGAAGGCTGCAGGGTTTAGCAATGAATCTATAGGAATATCCTTATAGATATCATAATTTACATCATTCAGCAATAATGTATTTTGTATTAGACTTTATGCTATTTCCTAGGGATATAAAGATGAATGAGATAAATTTTCTGCTGGAGGAATCCAACCTGATGTCTTAAATAATCACCTCATTGGTATTTAGGCAAAACAGTATGAACATTTCCTTTTAAGTTTGTTGTGATTATCCCTTGTAGCAAAGCTGAAGTGCTTTTATATTTCAGTTAGTCATGAGAAAAGAATTAACTCTGTAATAAAGGATTAACCTAATTATACAGGTAAGGAATGTGAAAGTCAGAGTACTGAGGGTTTGAGTCAGGGCTTGATTTCCCTTCTTTCAGACTCCAAAGCTTACTCTCTTCACTGTGCCATAACTCCTCTCGGTAATAATAGATTCAGTAGGAAATAGGCTAAGATAATGGTAGGAACACTACAGTGCTCTGTATGTGGTCATGATTGTTTATTATCTACAGAAGTGTGACCTTGTCTTTCCAATATTCTACCACCATTTTTAGTTTTGTTTGATTTAGTCAATTCTCTTATCACTCTGATAATTTTATTCGAATGGCTTCCATTCTCATTTTCAGATGGTACAAAAAAAGTGCAACTTTTAACCTAACTTTGTTAATGGTTGGTAGTGATTAACACTGCTTAGCAATGATACTCAATAAGCTATATTTCACAAATAAATAGCTCTGTGTTTAAAACTGTTATGTTTGATACATTAATGGATTAAAAATTAAAATAGACCTTTGATATTAGGATGAGGAATCTGACATTGGACTTGCAACTCAATATGAAATTGATAATTTCCTTGTACCTGTTGACAAAATGATTCGCTTTCTGAGCCTTTGATCTAAGTAATAATAATAATAATGACCTTTGTAAATATGAAGAGTCTTACATTTAAGAAGAATGTTATATCCACAGTAAATTTCATCAAAACATGATAGGTTGTTGCAAACTTCTTGGAAGCATTATTATAATAGGTGATCCTCTTTCCTAAGCATATATGCCAGAGAATTAAAAATACTTCAGTGTTTCTACCACTGATTTGAAATGATTAATTTTCTTCATACAAAATTAAAAAATAGCTTTATTACTGCATACTATAGTGTTACAGTACAATAAACATGAAAAAATTACAAAAGAGATCTAAATATTAATTGGGATGTAAAAGATTTGCATTTCAGATGGTTGGGCTGGTGGTTTAGATCAGGGACATAAGCGCCTGCCTGGCAAGCATGAGGTTGTGAGTTCGATCCCTGGTACCAAATAAATAAATAAATAAAAAATAGTAATCATAAATAAATAAATTTCAGATAGTCATTGTTCAAAAAACCAAGCCAAAAAAGAAAAAAGGAAAAAAACAAAAACAAAAACAAAACAACCCTTTCTCTGTAGCCATTGTGATAGCAAACCGGTTATTCTGTTTGTCATATAGTGTTCCTCTTTGCTCTGGTTTAAAGTTGCAGAAAACCTATTTTGATGCATCTTTCTCTGTGACAACTGATCCTCATTTTGAGGAAGAAAGACTAGCCATAGAAGAATTCCAGCATCTGCCATTCATGTATGCACCATGTTATTTTTGAGTTTTGGTCCACTGTCTTGTCAGCATAAAATTATGCAACTGTGTAAGCACATTGTATAAAACTCTGCTGGAGCTGTGGAACCTTATGGTAAGAAACAATATAGGAATGTAAATGCACATGTCTGGCTAATGAGCTCTAAACAGTCAATTCTACGATTTTAAGTGTTGAATGGATATAATATTTTAGTGAAATCAGTGTGTAATCTGTGTGTGTTTTGAATCTCCCATCACAGAACAGGATATGAAACAGTCTATAAGCACTCAGTTATTTTGAAACATGATCCCATAACTACTATCACTAAAGATTTCAGATATGTATTTATGAGTGTCATGGACACATTAGGCAATTAATAAAAGGTAAATGGAAAAGAGTAATGTTTGTATAGTACATAATGATTATGGACTTAAAAGTAAGTTCCGTTTGAAATTGTTCATTATGAGTACATGTGTATTTTGTTGGGCATATGATTTGGAAAAGCCTCCTTCATGAAAATAATGAAGCCCCATAGTAAGTTTTCCTCCCATTCTTCAAAATGGGAAATCATAGTTCATTGCCATTATTTGAAAAAATGGGATAATCCACAGAAATTCACTTTCCAGCTAAATGAAGCTCATTCCCGTAATTGTCCAAACGGTTTCTAAATATTTTACAGAGTATGCATTATATACTTCTGCCCTTCTTAAATGGATATTGACAATGATTTCTCCATAGCGGTTCAGGATCTTTATTATCAGCATCCAGCATTATATGGACTCACGAAACTGGGATGGCAGAGAGCAGATATTACATTTCTTACAGATAAGCAATGAAAAAAAAAGGTGATTTTTTCCATGACTGTTGTAACTTTTTATCCAAAACTGTTCAGTATGCTTGTAGAGAATGGGCATCTTGATTTTGAATTTCCACTCCTTTGTTACTCTTCATCTGGGGTAGCTTAAACTCAGGTGTTAGTTTAGTTGGTTTGGATTCAATTAGAGGACAAATACAACTCTTAGCTTAGCAGGAATCAAAATAAGCAACCTGCTTATTGTCCCTTTTTCTCTTAAATCAGCGACTTCTCAACTCAGAAACTATTCCCCTATGAAAAGCTGGTAACATTTGATGCTGTCAAGTAAGATGCAAAGTACTTAGGTTCCGGGTAAATGCTAAGAGATTCTGCTCTTTAAAAATAATAGATTATGTGAATCTAAAGACTTTTGTAGATGTTAGAATTTAGAGACCATTTTAAAGTTAGGTTCTTTGATGGTTTGGATTAATAGATAAATGGCCTCTTGTTAAGAAAAGTGTTACATTAGAGTAAGAAAATGTATGAGGAAAGAGAAGAGAATACAAAAATAAATATGAGGTCTTCTCTGGAGAAAATATATAACTGCAGTGAAGTTGAACCATTTATCTATGAAAAAGTCTTATTGTGTTCTGAAAAGTTCATCTTCCTTGTTCACCCATGGATAGGCAGGATAAATGGTAATCAGCACAATAAATCATGTGCTGTCTCTGAAAATATATGTTGTTTTGAAGATTTCATATTATTAAGCCACTTGAAAATGGGAAGGTGAACCCTACTCAATCATACTTAAAATTGTGGCAAAGGAGATTTTCATCTCTATTTCAGAAAAAGGAAGGTTGAAATGTTCAAATAATACAGTACTAGGATCATATGGGTCAACATGAGAAAGTCAAGTATATATTGGGCAATGGTGTATAGTTATAACAAAGATAATAGGCTTGTGGAAATTAATTTTTGAATTTGTCTAGGCAGCAGAAGCTTGTAGAAGAAGGTGATAACCCCTGTTCTACAGCAGGGCAAGTGAATATCTTGTAAATCTTAGATTTATTGTGAAAGCCTCACCCAGTTTGTACATAATAGCTAACAAAATAAATGGAACAGATCATCACTGGTATACAGCATTTCCTCATAAAATACAATTTTAAAGAAACAGTGCGAAGTACATGTAGGGCTTGTGATGGTCAATCACAAGTTGAAAAATTTATTTTTTTCCCAAAAAATTTTTACAGAACTGATTATTTTAGAAACCATAGACCTAGGAATCAGCCAATTTGGGTAAGGTGACTGCATGATGGACAACTCAATAAAATGATCTTTACTTATCATTCTTATCCAAGCAAAAATGAAGTATAAGCAACAATTAAATGATAAGTACACATGTCAAAGAAAGAAAGAGGTGGGGGGGAGAGAAAGAGAGAGAACACAGAGTACTCTGGGAGTGGTTGCTGAATGTGCATCAATCCCTTTCCAAATTTTCCCATAACATTCTTTTTCTTTTATGGGAAATTCTGGTAAATATAATACCTTACTAGCTTTTGGTAGGTATGAGAAATCTGTCTTCTGATATTTAAGTCTCACTTGATAGCAGATAAGAAAATAAGGGATTGGTATATTAATAGATTTTTAAAAGATGAATTTTTTTTGACAAGAAATCTTGGAACAGGTAAAGCAAATTGGACATGATAGGTGGGGAGACAGTGACACTACTCTTTGAAGCTACAGTCAGTTTTAGGAGAGAAGGGAGCAGGGATCTCTCTATTTAATCCCACAGATGTTTACTAAACCACAGGCATTGTGTAAAGCTCTTGAGGATACTAGTGAAATATATACAGGTGAGGGAGAAATACAAATCACAGACAAATAGTAACTCAGAATCATAAGTATCATGACTGTGACTGTGATTTAGAAAACCCTATACTAAATGGGACAGCTAGAAATCTGCAAGATTATTCAGCTGCTCAGGTAGGGAAACTCTAAAGTCAGAGAGAATTACAAACTATATATGGGAGCACTGAAGAGGTTGTAGCAGCATTTCATTTTAATTCCTAAACCCCTCATCATTGGGTATTAAAGAAAAACAAAAACAAAACTTAATTCTTAAACATAGTGGAACCAAGGTCACACAGCCTCTGAAAAGGGAGGAATTTCTGCTGAAGTAACGTCAGCTGATAGTTCCAGGTCAGTATTTTTCCACAAATGAATAGTTCTCCACCTGTGATCATTCCTCCCTTCGCTTTCAGCCAACATCTGTTGTAACAGTCACATTTATTGGGCCATAAACATCTTTTCAACATTTGTAGAATTTTCAATTTTTTTAAGTGCTTCCAATTTTTGATGTCACATTGTGTTTTTAATTATGAGGAGCAGGTTAAAACACCAGTAGAACAAGTAAGGAATGCTACAACATTCAGGATTTGGTTTGAGGTTCTCTTTGAGGCTCTGTCAGCCAGGACAAAAATTCCTTTCTCCCTGATAGTAGTGTGAATATACACAATGGCCTTATGCATTTTAAGTATATTGACCTTCATGTTTTTGGACTCCTCCTCCTGTGCAAAATAATAATATTTATTTGCAAGGGCAATTTGGTCACCTTTGTCTTATTAATCATTCTCTAGTAACCATAAAGATTTGAAGAACTGTCTCCAGATATTTCTTTGTTAACTAAATGGACATTTTTTCCATATTTAGGTATTCCTACAATTTCAGATCATTCACAAATCTGTAGACACAGAGTCTTCTCCAGGACACCCTTTGATGCATTGATGGACTAAGTGCAGAAAAGAGATCTTTTCTGAACCTACCTCTCAGCATTGGCTGTAAGGGATATTTCAGCTGTGCTCTTTATAAATTAAATTTCATTGTTTTGATACAGAGCATTATAACCAGGTTTTTGCCCCCTTCACTTCTCTGAAACTCTTGTCACTAATTACTAACAAGTTGCTAAATCCAGTGGTCAAGTCTCAGTCTTCATTTTACATGATTTGTTAGTAGCACTTCCCTTGAAATATTAGCCCCCTTCCTTAAAATGTGTTTTTCAAGGGCCAGGAGTTTGGCTCAGTGCCTTAAGTGCCTGCCCTGGCAGGCGTGAGGTTATGAGTTCAATCTCCGGTGCCGCCAAAAAAAAAAAAAAAAAATGTGTTTTTCATTTGCTTCTAGGACTCCATGCTTGTTTGATTTGGTACATGTATTGCCAACTGTCTTCTCAATCTCCTTTCTAATTTGTCCTGCTCTCTCTCTGACATCATAGCATTCTTCAGTTGTTCCTCCTCTTATTCCCACCAACATAACATTAGAGTGGCCCAAACTTCAGTTCTTGGGCTCTTGTTTATCTAAGTGTACTCCCTTGCTTATCTCCTCTGTGTCACAGTTTTAGACACCATTTCTGTACATACTGTTGAATAATTGCTTGTCTTTGGAGCAGACATCTCTCTTAAATCCAAACTTCTATATCCATCTGTTTATTCAACATGTTTCTAATATACATTTCAATCTTAGCATGTCTAACACCCTGCTTTTTCCTTTCCCAACATGTTTTACCCAAGTGTTTCTCATCTCAGTGGGTGGCATCTCTATCTTCAAAATACATTTAGAGATCCGACCAATTTTCACTGTCTCCTCCATCTCCACTGGTCCAAATCTCCTTCATTTCTTGGCAGAATTTTTGCAGTAGACTTTTAAGTACTTTCCTGGCTTTATCTCTCAACCTGCTGAGCCAAAATTCTATCTCACTGCTGAAGAACAATTTAAAACAATAATATAGATCACATTTTTCTTCTACTCTAGTGCTATCTAAAAAAAAGCCAGCCATGAGGTTGGACTTCGTGGACCACATAGTCTGATTCCTGATATATGTTAAGTTTCATTTAACTCTAATACTTTATTGTGTGTGTAGTGGCATACTGACCTTTTTGAATTGCCATTCCTTTTATGTGAATTATGGATCACTTTCTCATCTAAAACTTGTTCAAATGCAAATTCCCCCACTGAGTTTATGGCTATCCCTTTAAAACTGTAACCTGTTACATACTCCTCCCATATTGATCTCTTTCTTATCTCCATTTCTTTTCAAAATCTCCTAAGATATGATATTCTTAGGTTTATTGCCTATGCTTTTCCCTTACTAGAATATAAATTCCATAAGGACAGGATGGCTTTAATTATTTTGATTGATATATCCCCAGCTTCTAAAACAAAGCCTGATGCATAGTGGAAGGTCAGTGAACTTTTCAAAAATGAATTAATTTAATTAAAAGGCCATGAATGGCCCATTTTGTCTTTCCAAATAGAGTGTTTGTGTTGTAGACAAAGCCAAGTGAAAAGATGAACCACTGTAGCTGTAGGCTTCTAAAGTTTTTTTTTTTTTTTTTTTTTTTGCGGCACCGGGGATTGAACTCACAACCTCGCGCCTGCCAGGGCAGGCGCTTAAGGCACTGAGCCAAACTCCCGGCCCTGGTTTTTTTAGGCAGGGTCGCACTATGTAGCTCAGGCCGGTCTTGCACTCGCGTTGTAGCCCAAGCCGGCCTCGAACCCACAACGCTCCGCCTACCTCAGCCTCCCGAGTGCTGGGATTAAAGGCGTGCGCCACCACGCCCGGCTGGCTTCTAAAGTTTTTAACTAAATTATGTAAATTCTTTTTAAAGCAGTTAATTTATCAACATGAGCAGATTTCACATGGAACTGTTGGGACTTCTTTACTATTTTATTAATTGTGACAGTACTGTTTATTTCAAGGATATGTATGTGTTTCTTTGCCAGGAGCCATTAAAAAATATAGTAGTCAGAACTGAGTAAAGGAAAGGAGGTTGAAGCAGCAAGCAGATAAGTAGTAAGTGACAGTGGCTTAATCCTGTGGGTTCCCATTTAGGAGAAGTGAAGTTAGAGTAGTCAGGAATGAGGAGGCTCTACCATAAGAAACTGATATGGCAGCTGACAGAATTTTTAATTAGCCAGTTAGTTATTGAATTGGTGTTGAGTTTGGGGTTTAATTTGTAAAACTTAAAGGGGTGATCAGAAGTTAGAACATCAGGATAGCAGCATTAACTTTTTCTGTTCCAACAAAGAACTAGGGAAAGTTGCTATATAAGAATGTGTTATTGTATGTGTGTGATGAGTGTTTGTGTGTGCGTGCAACTATATATATTAAATGGGATAAATTTCATCATTCAGTGTGGTAGGAGGTCTGACAGAAGCCAAAAGATTTCAGAGAATGTGATCAAAACTAGTTGGTAAAGAAGAACATTGAATAAGGGGGAATAAGAGATGGTTAATACTGGAATGGTGGAGAAATGAAGCCCTGATCCTTTAATGTATAAATTAATTTTATATGATAGTATTACAGGCAACTGAGTTAGATAGAAATATTATAGGCGGTTAGATAGGGCTAGGCCTTCAAAGGAGCCAGTGCAGAACCTCCGATATCTTGTGACCTCTGAGGAGACAGGCACCTCCTGCTGTGGGCCAGCTCTCAAGACGAAAGACAGAACAAATGCACCCATATCCTAAGGATTGATATTCTAAATAGTTTTCTATCACCCTGTGGAAGTTAGGGGTCAGCATCCCAACCCCTTACAGGAGGAGTCACTGCTGTTAAGCCTTCCCGCCCCCCTTACTACGTGACTGGCCTCCCCATTTGTCCTTGATTTAATCAATTTTACCTGAGCAGTTAGTCTTATTGGTTAACCATAGTTATGTCTCACCTTATGCCCACCTTGCAGGTTCCCATTTTTCCCTACCTTGGATCCGTCTAACCTCATGATTTTACTCTATAAAAGTCCCTAGAAATGACAGTCTTTGGCAGCCCACTCAGGACCCCTTCTGTCCCTCAGACAGAAGCTTTCTTTCTTGCAATAAATATATTCTGCTCTTACTCTCTGTTGTTCCTAAAATTCATTCTTCGATTTTAGAGAACACGAACTCGTGCCGGACATATAGTAGGTTGGGAGTTTCATTCCCCTATATCAATAGTAAGACCTTAAATCTGAGATCCTCCAAATCTAAAAAGGTGATCTCTAGCTTACTCACAATAAATCTATATCTGATCTGTATATCATCATTTTAAAAGTATCCTGGCTAGTTTATGAGAAGGCTTTACATATTAATCAGTTGTCATGGAAATCTACCTTGACTCCTGCTATTGTAATCTGTATTGGCTTGAAGAGTATATAAGTGGCTTAAAATCTTTTGTGAGGCAGAAAAGTGTCAAGACTCTTGTTGCTTCTCAATTCAGAACTCCAACAGATTTATTTACAAAAGCGAGACACATGTGAAAGTATGTTTTGTTCCTCACTGAGTACCCAAGCCTGCCTTGCTAGTGCTTAATAATGAAGCTAGGCCCTCAGGTTCATCCAACAGAGGGAAGAGAAGTCAGTGGTAGAAGTTCTGAGGCTATGGTGACATGTACCTTTACTTCCAGATGTTAGAATTTCCCACAGATTCATTTTGTCATTAAAGCAAAACTGGAAGTCTGCCCTTTAATTTTATTTTATTTTATTTTATTTTATTTTATTTTATTTTATTTTATTTTATTTTATTTTTTGGTAAAGGAAATCAGAATCTGAGGCCTCAACTGTGGTAGGAGAGTTCTTACCACTGAGCTATACCCCAGGATTTTTTCAAATTTTAATTTGAGAAAGGATCTTACTAAGTTGCCCAGACTAGCCTGGAACATGTGATCTCTTGCCTCAGCCTTCCCTGAGTAGCTGAGATCACGGGTGTGTACCACCCCATCCAGCATCTGTCACTTTTAACAATTCCTGTGTATTTATCAGTGTCTTATTTTGCTGGAACAAAATACCCATCACCCAAAGTTAAAGGAGGAGAGGTTTATTATCTCACACTTCTTAGAGGTTTCAGTCATCAGCTGACACTAAGGCAGGGTAGCACATGGCAGACGGGCAACATTCATGGCATGGGAAGATACCAAAAGCAACATGAGAGAGACAGAGAGAGCCAAGATTCTTTGTGACCCTTATATTGTGGGCAAGCTATCTACCCTAGAGTAGGGATAGCATTCATACCCTTAATCCCAACATTGAGCCATGATTCTATCACAAATTCTAGAAGCCCACCCCCTGAGGCTTTGGGGGACATCTAGACACAAACCATAACAATCAGTTATTATAAGCTGGTGACTATCCAGTGCTTATTATGCAAAGTCAGGATGTAAAGTTCCCTTAAAGTTCAGTGAATTCTAGCATTTGCTGTCATCATTACAAACTAAGTAGGTTTAATGAAAGAATATTACTAAGGTATCTTTTGTTTTGTTTTTTTAAATGAGGACTAATTTAATAAAATGCAGTGTGAACACATGATGTTAAGCATTTAGAATGACAAATATTTGTTAACCAAAAATTTTATCATTATACCTTATGCTGAGGAAAAGTTGTGATTCTTTTAGGCTCTATATTGAAAGCTGTTTTATAATAACCTTCCTACTATGTTCCCCATCCCAACTGATTTATCTTCAGGATCCTTAGGCCCTTTAAGAAAAAGCACAAATAACTTAGAGGCAAGATGTTACCTTGAGTTAAGTGTAAACATATGGTTATAATTATATGTACCTATTTTATTTTACCTAAGAGTTATGGACTTATAAGTTTTACATTTGCATTGAATTTTGAGTGCAAATTATAATTTTTTATAAAATATGTGGATAACCAAAAATTACAATTCCAAGAACACCACTATGATATATGGGAAATTGTTGTGGGAAAATTCCCAAGCCAAACCAAACCAAACCAAACTGAAAGGAAGACTCTTTGCACCAACGAGATAAGAAGGCAGCATTTAATATTTTGCTAGCAGACTGTTGGATCTTCACCCCAGTGAACTGTTGCGGGATAACTCCTCAAAGGCAACAGCGCTGAATTTAGGAAGAGTATAGTTTATATAGAATTTAGAAGTGGGAGGTACAAAGCAAGTGACTAAAGGTTACATAACTGGCTACATACTTTGAGTCATATATTGACAAGCAGGCTAGTCTTGAAGCTAAGGAATTGTTTATCATAATACAGAAACACTCTGGGGACAAGGTAAAGGGGCCCTTACAGAGTGAGCATAGTTAAATTCATTACCATGATAGAGGGGGCCCTTGAAGTAGCCCAGGGTGCCTTAAGGTGTAGACAATTACTGTGACTCAGTGCTCATCAGAGGAATGCAGCTGGACTATCACCACTGTCGAGGTCTGTTGAATTCAGCAGAAACAGCAGAACAGAAATTTGATCAGAGACTTTTATTTTATTTTATTTTTTAAGAGAAAAAAGACACATATAAGAAAGACAAAAAGCAAAAGAGACAAACGACAACAGCAAATCCACAACAGTAACATTATAGGTTTACAAAATAAGATGATAGGAACTTGACAATGGCTGCAGTATTGCATGTCGTTACCTTCAACACAGTTGTTTACACTAACAGATATAGACATGTAAAATTGATATAATCATATGAGTATTAACCGATCTTTCTCAATAACTAATACATTCAGCAGTATAGAAATTTTAGTTATCTTACATATACATATATACAGATTTATGTCTTTTTCTTTTTCCCTTCCTTCTTTCCTCCTTTTCCCTTTCCCAATTACTTTTGCTCTTTGAGCAGTTTCTTACCCTTACACAGTATTTATTGTAGATTTTGGATCATATATACTGTTTCAGTTTTTTATACTAGGGAGACAATACGATATTTACACATGTGAGTTTGATTTATTTCACTTATGAGTATGGTCTCAAGTCGTGTCCATTTACTTATAAAAGTTGATCAGAGACTTTTAATTGATCATGAAATATCTATGTTTGCTATCTTGTAAATGTGTTCCTATATTATAATTGTGCCCCAATAAAAGAAACTCCCAACCTGCTAGATGTCCGATATAAGTTTATATTCTCTAAAATCAAGGAATGAATTTGAGGAACAACAGAGGTTAAGGGCAAAATATATTTATTGGGGAAAAGAAAGCTTCTGTCTGAGAGAGAGACAGAAGGAGTTCCAAGTGGGTTGCCAATGATCCTACCTGGGGTTTTTTATAGAGCAAATCCACAACGTGAGGCTGGTCCAAAGTGGGAAAAATGGGAAATTGCAAGGTGGGCATGAGGTGGGACCAAACTATGGTTAACCAATAAAATTATGAGTATAATTGCTCAGGCAAAATTGATTAAATTGGGATCAAATGAGAAAGCAAGTCACACAGCAAGTGGGCATGAATACAGAACAAGGACTTTTCCTGTAGGGGGTTGTGTTAGTGACCCTTCCTGGCTTCCTCAACATGATGGATACCTACTTAGAATATCAAGCCCTGTTTATCCTTAGGAAGTTTGTGGATACATTTGTTTTATCTTTTATCTTGAGTTCTGACCCACAGCAGAGGTGTCTGTCTCCCAGACTGTTGCAAGGTATCTTGTCTTCTGCACTGGCTTCTTGGAGGGCCTAACCCTATCTGACTGCCTATAATATTTTTATCCAACTTAGTTGCCTATAACAAGTATACGTAATGCTCAATGTAAGAAAAAGAACATTCGGGAGGCTGAGGTAGGAGGAGCGTTGTGAGTTCGAGGCCGGCTTGGGCTACAACACAAGCACAAGGTCGGCCTGAGCTACATAGTGCGACCCTGCCTCAAAAAAACCAGGGCTGGGGAGTTTGGCTCAGCGGCTTAAGCGCCTGCCCTGGCAAGCACAAGGTTGTGAGTTCAATCCCCAGTGCCACAAAAAAAAAAAAAAAAAGAAAAAGAACATTACCAGTGAGTATGCAAAATGCCAGTATTGTCTTTCCAGAACCTATATGTTGTGTCTTGGTAGGTCTATAATAGCCTTGGTTTTCTTATATTATTCAGTACATATAATGTGTTGTTTGGTTTTGCAAGGCTGATGGGGGAAAGGGAAATGCAGTTTCATTTTTAACATTGTGGTTAGAATGGGGCAGGTCTTTAATTAGATTCTTTTACTCACAGCACCTCAGGCTTTATTTCTGATCTACTGTAGCCACACAAGACGAAGTAAATGGAAGCTTTCTCATACTTTGGGTCTAGTACATGCCCTTATGGTAAAATTTGGTTTCAGGGTCCTGTTTACCCTACCCTTCAAGAGTCTGTCCTACTTTTACTTGAGTTTTGACCGGTTGTTATGCCTTGCTTAAAAGTTCCTTAACACAGTAAAAGTTATTTTGTTTACACATGTTACCTATTGCTTTCAGTTAAACCTTGCTACTCTTCTGGAAATAGAGGACCCTATTCCAGTTGTTAGTTTCAGAACATTTGCCTTGTTTTCCTGTGTTTTCTTTTCACATGAACAGAGCTGGAAGAAACTCATTTTGATTGTCTGCCAATTACGTTTTTTCACTTAATGTTTTTGAGCTCTTTCTTTATGTTAGTGCATAGTAATTGGACAAAATGTATGTAAACAGTTGATTGTAATGCTTGACTTGTTGGAGCTTATTTGTCTCACTGGAATGCACCCAGGCATGAACTAATACAAATGCATTTAAGAATTAAATTATAATTTTGTTTAGAGTTTGCATGTATGTGTTTATATGTGTATTTGTCTTCTACTAGGCTGCTGCATTGAAAGATAGTAAAGATTCCAACCAGAATTTCTTGAAACTGCTTAATGGGTATGTTTACAGTGGTGTGGAAACTTTGGGGAAAGAGCTGTTTATGTTCTTTGGCCCAAAAGCTTTACGGTAAGATAAACCTGTACAATACATCTTATCACTCTATATTTAAAGATGTAGAGAAGGTTTTTCTTGCAGCTTGCCAGGTGTCACATTCAATCATGTAGAAAGTACTCTATGTTTAGGAGAGCTCATATAAGAGGTTGAGGTTCCATCATGGAAAGCAGTAACCAGAAAAAGAATAAATTGTGATGTCATCATTACTTGGAGGGGAGTCGGTTTATTTCACTTTAAAAAATTGATAGACTATCACAGTTTCTGAAGATGTATTAGAGCAGCATATCTCTGTTTTGTTGTTTCCCAAATTCCTACCACTGTAATCTCTCCTCTTATTGTCATCAAATTTTCACTGCATTTGGTGACATCAGTTATTTTATATTTATGACAGGCCCTTGTTTGGTTTAAATGCATCACTACGTTTTTATATTTTTCTGCCTTTGTTCTTTCTCTGAAGCCTTGAACAGAATTTGGGAAATTACTTTCAGAATTCAAAAACTTTCAAAAGAAACAAGCTCTCTATTTTTTCATAGTATTTATCGAAATTCATAGCTAATATGTTGGCAAAGAAAGGAAAACAGTCTACCACTTAGGTTGACTTCATGATAAAACTGTCAGAATCTATGTAATTTCAATGCATGGTCACCTATTTAATTTTTGCAGGAAAATGAAAAAGGTCTAAGAGTTAATATGCCTATTGAATCTCAGTATGTCTTTTCTGAGTTTAACCTAAGCAATTGCAAACTATAAAGATGAGTTCTACTTCCTTGATACTTTTTAGTGCTTCTCTAACACATTAGTTATCACCTTTTTAAAAGAAAAGATCTGCTATTGAACCTTGTACTTCTAACCGAAGGTGAATAATGTTTACAAAGACATGACATGATTCTGATTGTTATTTCTTGAATTTCATCTACCACCTGTTTAGAGTACTTCAGGTTTATGTAATTGCTTTTCCTTAGAGGTGTTCTGTCTTCATTGTCAGTAGCCCTGTCCTTGGACAACATTGTCACTTCATGTTTTTCTTAGTCTGGGATTGATAACATCAACATATGCCTACTGGTTCATGCAGTAATGATATATTGCAGGTTACATTGCACTATAGTAGATTGATTTGCTTGAAAACTCTTAGTTCTGGACAGAGTAGTACACAATGGAATACAGGCACAATAGTTGAAAACATTGATATGTTATTGATTTTCTGGTGTTAGGTGCAGATTTATTTCTGTAGGATGAGAGGGAGGTTTTTATCAGTGTTCTCTACCAGACTGATAAGGAGAGAATCATTTCTCAGTGCAAGACTGTCAGTAAGTGTTCCATGAAGTTCTAAACAAGGGCAATCAGTTCTTCAAACTACATGAACTAGTATCATCCCTGGAGAGTACCTATCTCAGGGTATGGGTAGGAAAAACTGCACTGGCTTGCTTCTTTTCAATTTCCTGCAGCTCTAGCAACTATTGTATGTAATGATCCAAGGTCAGTGGCAGATCAGCTGTTGAAGTCTGAACTCATCAACCTAAAATCAACTGTATCCCCTTTCACAATGTAGCATAAGTTAAAAAATGCATTCCCAAACTATGCTTAAAGGGATGGATGACTCTTTGAAGATATGTGAACATCGTGTGAAGCTACATGTCCTAGCCTGAGATAGAGACATTGTCTTCATTTCTGGCTTCTGTTTTCTCTGAAACACTGGCCTACATTTACAAAGCATACAGTAGGAAACATGCTTAAAAATTTTTTCCAGTTTTCTCTTCATGCCCACTTTTTTCATGATCAAAATTGCCTGTGGGTTTTAGTTGTACTATATGTGCATTCTACAGGACAGCCCAGGAATCTTCTGGAATTCATTTGTTTCTGAAAATAAAATATAGATACAGTCCTGTCTAAGAGCAATGGCCATGTCAAAAGCCACACTTCAGAAAGATACAAATTACAGAGTGATTATTTCTATTAATACATGCTGTATCTAGGTGCTCATAATAGTGCCATAGGATATTAAAAAATTGTTTGATATACATTTTATTTTATGAACACAGTTGTGACGTTACATGTGATTAATACCTGCACTACTGCTAAACTTAGCAGTATATCTTCAGCTAAAATAAGGCAAATTTTTTTTATCTTTGTTATAAAATATAACAAATACTAGAGTAAACAAATAATGAAAAAATGTGATATATATAGTGGTGGGTTGATAACTAGTGGTCAACTTGTGATATCAGCTGAACTGAATCAACATGGTGCCGAGTGTGGATGGCACACCTGAGGATTGTTGCCAAGATAAAAAAGAAAACTGGAGAGGAAGAGTTGAGTATCATTGGTCCTCTGTGGTGTTGTTGGTTTTCTTGTTGCTATTGGCTCTCCTGGAGCAGCTTGTTGAGCTTCTTTCCAGATATGAACTTTGCTGTTCTCATCATCAGAGGAGCTTGGGACCTTGTTGCTGAGAATGGCTGTGGTTCACCTTAGGCACTGGTCATTACTGCTTCCTGGCTCAGGAGGGGAAAATGTGTGCTATTCAGTCTCCAGGCAAAGCTTGTCACACTGGCTTCCTGATATGAAGTCAGCTGTTCTCATCGCCTTGTCGTCACTGGGGATGACTGTGGTAGTTTAGGGGAAGCTCTTACTTCAAGCATTGCTTCTTGGCTCTAGAGCAGATCTTTCATCCTGCTGGCACAGACTTTCTAGCTTCCACCGCTAACATTTGGGCTTTCCCAGCGCAGATCTATGAAACAGACTTGCATGAGTCATTGTTGTGGGCTCTAGGCCTCCAGTTGGACCTGTGGGGAACATTGTCATGGGCTGTCAGTCTTCACTTGGACTCATGCAGGATGTTGCCGTGGGATCCAGGCTCTCGGCTTGATTCCTTGGGTCTTAGTGTGTGGACAGATTTCCTACACTCTTTCTTCTTGTGTTAACTCTTGGGTGACTATTATAAAATGATACTATAAATTATGTGTCCTGTATGTAATTGTTTTCCCCGCAAATCCCTAACTACAGCATATATATATATTTATATTTTTTCCCCACTGCCAAATACAACCTTATTAATTTTGGGTATATATATTGCCAATACTGTGTATACGTATACAGTACCAATATTTATTCACTCAAACATCTCTACCTTAAAAGCTGTCATTGTCAATCAAAATGTTACATGTTAGACTAATACTTTAAAGCTATATTTTTAAATAAATATTTCTTTACAAAACACTTTTCTGTTTCTAATTTGTGATTTATATGACTAATTAGCATATGTACTTGAAGACTAGAAACTATATCTGAAATATTGTTTTGCCATTTTAAGAAAGTCTTATAAATCAGCTTTCTAGTTTTATTGGCTTTCAAGTGGTATGAACCTTAATGTGATAAAACCATTTTTAGTTTGCTAAAATATCTTTATTGGATCTACCATAAGCTACTTATAAAAAGTTTTTAAAGCTTTGTTATATTTAGTGCAATCTGCCATATAACATGCTGGGAGGAACTGAAATGTGATAAAGATTCTAAAGTTAATTGAAAAAGTGATTTTCTGGTCACAGTGCCCACATGCATTTTGTATTTTTTTGTCATTTGTGAATTTGTGTATTTTATGTTTTATGATATGCTGCTTTTCTGCTTTTTATTGGGTATGTCTTTGTGGGATTGAGTTGTATTTTTTACATATTCCAGATGTCAGCATTTTACCAGATACATGTTTTGCAAGCAGTTGTTTCCAATATGTGACTTCTTCATCATTTTTTTAGCCATGTCTTTTGAAGATCAAAACTTGTAATGTTGATGAATTCTAATTTACAGATTTTTCATTTATTGTTCATCCTTTTTTTGTGAATAGTAAAGAGAAACGTTTGCCCAGTACAAATTCACCAAGATTTTCTCCTTTATTTTCTTTGGGAGTTTTATTGTCTTAGCTCTTGTGTTTAGAATTGTGAGGCATTTTTGCATATAATACAAGCCAAGGCTAAAGTGTACATTTTGCACATATCTGATTATTCTAGTACCATTGTTGGAAAGATTATGATTTCTGCATTGAATTTCTTTGCAACTTTCTTGAAAATCAGTTCACCATAAATATGGTTCTGTTTCTGAACTCACCATGTTCTTTAATGGATTTATGTATGTATTTATGTGTCTCTTTTTTGACCAGCTATATGCTATCTCAGTTGAAGTAGCTTTAAATAAATTGAAAGTTAGTATAGTCATCTGGCTTTCTTCTCTCTCTCTCTCTCTCTCTTTCTCTTTCTCTCTTTGAAATGACTTTTGCTATTTTAGTTATTTTGTCTTTCTAAATTTCAGACTTGCTGAATTCTATAAAATGCTCTCTGGGTGTTTCTAGAGGTTTGATTGGCTTTACATTGAATTTATAAGATTAATTAGGTGATAATTTATAAATGAATAATACTGTCTTCCTCTCCATTAAAAATAAACACAGTATTCTTTGTGTTTATTTAATAGTGCTTTCATTTATTAGTGTCTTACAGTTTTCAGTTTCAGACATTTTATATTTCTAATCAAATTAAGTTTTGGTACTCTTGTGATGGGTACTCTTTTTAAATTTCCAAGTGTTCATTACTAGTATCTGGAATGACATTTGGAACAACAATTTTTGTACCTGTTGACCTTATATTTTACACTCTGCTAAACTCAGTTATTCTAGAAGTGTTTGTTTGTTTGTTTTTTAGAGGGAGAGTACATCTTTAGTATTAATAAGTAGACAATGGTAGCATCTGTTAGTCAAGGTGGTTTTATTTCTTTCTTGGTAACTATGCTTGCTTGTTTGCTTGCTGTTTTTCTAATTACAGTGGCTAGGAACCTCAGTCTGATAAGTAGAAATCGTGAGAACAGGTATCTTTACTTTCTCTGATGTTAACTTTATTTTTTCATGAGTACCTTTTGTTAGATTGAAAAAAAGCTCTTTCTTATTCCTGCTTTGTTGAGAATTTGTATTATAACTGCATATTACATTTTTCAAATACCTTTTCTGTGTCTATTCTCATGATAATTGCTTTTCTTACTTAATTTGTTTATATGGTTTATTATACTGATTGATTTTTGAGTTCTGAATGAGCTTTGCATTTCCAGGATGCATTCCACTTTGTCATGATGTATGGTCCTTTTGTATTTTAGGAGATTGATTTAACTGAAGATTCTTGCATTTTGTCTTCTTTAGAGATGTGGGCCCATAGGTTTGTTTTCTTCTTAGCATCTTAGTATAATTTTGATATTTGGATTATTCTGGCCTTTGAATGAGTTGGCAGTTTTTCCCTCCTATCTGATTTTCTGGAAGAGTTTCTACAAATTTGGTATTAGCACAATATTCTGGTCTAATGTATTTGGAGGCTTAAAAAGAGAATAAAGTGAGAATAAAAGGCACTTCTTATTTTTGGAAAAAGTCATCAGAAATTTTACAGAATTAATGGAGCTATGGAAGAAAGTCAAATGGCCTAAAATACTTGTAGCTAGAATCCTAGAACAAATAAAAAATAGAGCAGAAGACATTTTTGAAGAGTTGTGACCAAGAATTTTCTTTATCAAATGTCAGACACAGAAATTCAAAGAACCTCAAACAAAAACAAATATCCTTCACGCATACCTAGCCAGTGTGCTACATACAAAACATGAAGAGAAATCCTGGAAGCATTCACATAAAAAGAAGTATTACATACAAAGAAACAAAGTGAAAACATACATTGGACTTCTCATCAGAAACTATACAGTGCAGAAGACAGCAGAGCAAATTCTTTGAATTGCCAAAAGGGTAATAAACTCTTGAGAATTCTAAACTCACCAAAAATATCTATCAAAACTGAAGGTGCAACAAAAGACTCTCCAACCAACCAACCAACCAACCAAAGGAGAGAATCCAGCAGTAACAAATATACAATGTACAAAAGAAAGTCTGTCCAGCATAAACACTATATAATAGACGAAAATTTGAATCTAGAGAAAAAAACAGTAGAAATGGGAAGCAAATATAAATATATTTCCTCTTATATTTCCTGTCCAAAAATGAACTTTTTTTTTTTTGGTTTGAATAATTTCTATTTATATTCATGTTCACTTCGGTTTTCCTCTGTTGTATGTGGTCCACTGATCTAGTTATGGAAAGAATTCTTTATCTCTTGTAGATTTTTTAGTTTTCTGCTGAAATTTCTCATCTATTCATGTGCCTTTGTACCACTTCATATTATTAATATATTAATAGCTGGTACATAATATAAAACTGATTATAATTAACATTTTAACTTCTAAATTAATTTAAAATTACTTTTTAGTCACCTGTCTCAGAGTTCCAACACTGGCGACATCTTTAGGTTTATTTATTGTTATCTCTCTTGATATTGGACTTTTAAAATCTATATAGTTTTGCATCTTATTTACATATTTTTGAACCCAAAGATCTACAGAAAAACAAGAGCTACATCCCAGACATCATTTCTAGACGAGCCTGTGTTATATAATATTTAAGCTCACAAATGATAATGCCTGTCTCTCAGGCATTGGTGTAGGGAGTTGAGTGAGTCTAGTAGTTTTGGTGAGTTATGGTTGCATTTGGTATTGTGCTATTGACTTCTGAACTGCAGCTACTGCTGCTTCTTGATGGTTAGTGTATGTCCTCAGTGGCTGTCGATGGCTTCTTCATGTTCATACTTCAGTCTCCGCTGACCCTGATGTATGTGTCACAGAGGGAATATCTACTCCAGTCCTTCCCTGGTGGTGGACCACTATTACTAGTTACTCAGCAAGAGGCTCATTACAATCGAGGGCTCATGACCTTCTTTAGTCTTGGGTTAGCCCTATCCATGTGGAGCTCAAGGTTTCTGCTGCTCTCTTTCCCATGGCAGCCAAACTCTGCCCTGCTTTCTGATGTTCTTGGTTGTGTCCTACAGTTCCCTACCTCTCTCCCAATGGAAGCAGGTTTCTCTTTTGAATCACTGTAGAATTTTGTGCCTCAACCCTATGGATAGATGGCTTTTCTACCCTTGCTGTATACAGTAGCGTACTTTCACCTAGGCCTGTAGGCAGAAGGTTTCCCTCTGTGGCCCTGTGGCAATCTGCTTAAGCTTGCTGCTCAGTGCAAAGTTCATGGTGAGGGCAGAAAGGCTTCTTGATCTGCCTTCAGGGACAGACAGCTTTTTGTTTCTACATTTCTTTGGATACAGCAGTTTAACACTTCCTAAAATTTTTGTTTGTTTGTTTGTTTGCTGCTTATTAGAGAAGCTCTAGAAGCAGACAGAATTACATAAAGACGGGCATCATGTTACAAAAGGCAGTCCTTCCAGCTCTCTTGCACGAATTCTTCTCTCTACATCAAACTCACTAAGGATGTCCGTGGGTGTGTGCTACCCTGTGTCTGGGACTGCAGGGATTCTAAACTGTAACAGTAGTATACTCGTAGTATGTAGATGCTTGCTGAGATTTAACTCTTTACTTATCTATTTGTTATAGTAGCCTTCTCTTTCTCCTGGGCCCTGATACAATTGTGAAAATATGTACTTTAACTTTTCTCAGAGGGTCTTATCACTCTTGGGAATTTAACTCAACTGATTACCTTATAACCTACTGTCTCTGATAGGCTTAAGACAATGTATGATTTTTCTAAATAATGTAGCCTTTTCTCCCCTTGTTAGGGTGAGAGCTGTGTCTGCTTTTAGCCTTCTATATTCCAAGTAGTAGAGCTCCCTTTTTCCTTCTTAGCATGGTTAAAGTCAAATCTTTTTTACAACTTTTTGACTTCCCAGCACAGGTTTTACAATTACTGTATTGTAAAAGTATAACTCAGGCAAGTTCCATTATTAATTATGAGAATCCAGGATATCTTGTGAAATCTGAGAATAATACAGATGGGTCAAGGGAGAGCTAGAAAAAAGACTAAATATTAGAACCCTTCATTTCTTTCTTGACTCAGATCCTCACTGAAATCTCCTTAGATTTCCTCTCTGCATGGACGCCTTCCTTGGGTTCTCTGCTGCCCCATTCCCATATGGAAATGTTCCCACACACAGCTCCTGTATGAGATTTTCCATTAATAGCAAGAAACTAATCTATGCCCCAAATCCATACCATCATCAAGAGAACTAATGAATCCATCTTTGATACTGATCAACCTCATTTAGGATAGGGAACCATTCCTAAACCATTGGTATCAAAGGTATAGGATCAGAGGAAGAGAGAGTGATCAGTCCAATTTTGGCTTAATGCTCACCTTAGACCAGTTACCTCTAGTTGGCAGGCAGAGATACATTATGCAAAGTAAGTGATCTCAGATAACAATTTTGATTAGAGGTACAAGGAGTTTGAGGAGGATTAAGAGATAGAAATAAGGATGTAATAAAATTTTCCTCAAGTAGTTTTAATTTTGAAATCTTGAAAAGCAAACAAAAGTCTTAAAAACCCCTTTCTTGAACATATTACGGCCCTATGTGCTGGTCTATAAAAATCCCGTATGTTATAACAATATAGATACTTACTATAACTTGAAATCTTTCATGATATTGATATGTTTTGAGATAAAAAGTACTCAAATACAAAATTTGTTGGTTTGTTTGACGCTCAGTTATAGTTTTTACCTATTAATAAAATAAATATGAGAGAATCGTTATTTTATATGCATTTTCTCCTACTTTGTTACGTGTTATAAGAGAAAGGCATACTTACTTTATTTGCAGGTCTTTTTGAGGCTACTGCTGCATTTGAATTGGGTCTAACCTTTGATATTTTTGATGTGAATGTGGCTTCATTACGGAAAGTGATTTAGAATCCACTTTATGAGCCATGCAGCTGAAAAGATTTTAGATACAATGGCCTCTGGGCATGACAGCTGTACCCCATTCACTGGGCCTAGGTCTCCATAAGCTAAATTATAGAGTACTTACAGGCACACATTTTTCCTGTCAAGAACTATGGGGCATGTAAAATGCATTTATGATTGATAGTAGGGCACACAGAGTTTAAAACCTACATTTTTAAAGTTAGACTGGTTAACCTTGTATGCTACTATAACGCGGTGCTTTGGAATTAGAAGCCACAGTAGTAACACTTGCTGCCAAAGGAACCATATTTATTAACTCAACAAAGCTATAAGAGACAGATTTGAAAGGCAGAACACCATATTTCATCTTGAGAATCATTTTTGGTCTTCATCATCAGAGGTCTCACAAAATCACTTTTTTTTTTTAACCGAACATGCTAATCAATCCTATACAATCTGAAAGCTTATGAATTTTCCATCACTACCTTGTGACTTTAAAGCTAACTGTAAATATTTATAAATCCCTTCCTCCCAATATATATAAAGGTAAAAGAAAATGAAAAGAATTGAAGACAGTAGCATTTTGATTTGTTCTCTCTTATTTCTTCATGGCCTCTTTTGCTTTCCCCTCTCTCCCCTTCCCCACCCTCCTTTTTTTTTTTTTTTAATGCCTAAGATTTTGCAGGAAATTGTTTCATTGCTTAGCCCAAAACAATAATGCCTTAAATTGTAGATCATATTTTGCAATAAGTAAACATTTCCAATCATTGTGGCTAGAAATAAGGCATTTGAAAACTAATAGCTTTGAAGAATTTATAAGCACAAACTATAAGCAATTTAGGCTTATCATAAGCCTTCAAGTCAGAAAATACTGAGATGCTAGACTATTCTGTGAATAAAAGATACTTCATCTTAAAAGAAAAGAACACAGATATTTTTCTTAGGCTTATTTGCGGGTGTTATTTCTCTAGAAGTTATTTGGAGATTGAAAACTAATTTTCATATTGGTAGCTTTATAATGATACAAAGCTATAATTGAAAACCATATGATAATATTAGCTACAATTTTTTGTCCTTTAAGTACCTATCTTTATTAACATTTTTTTGCTTATAATTCAAAAAGTGAAACCAAGGAAATATTTCGATATATTATAAGCTTCTACTCAAAATGGATTTGATTTTGTTTCAGGATTCATTTTGGAATGAAAGGCTCCATCATGATTAATCTACTTCCATATAAAAATAAAAATAAAAATGGAGTTTCTCCTGTTTTTGAACTGCAGCTCACCAGTGATTTGATTTGTTTCTTTGACTCATCAGTAGAACTCAGGTAAAAAAAAAAAAATTGCAGAGCTTGGACCTGCAGTTTAGTTTGGGATATCACTGTGTTACTAAGTAAATACCTTTTAATTGATGAAGCTTCATTATAAAGGAGCCTTCAAATAATGAAATTTGTTAGGGTGTTCATTTACCCATGGAACCCTTACACCATGATTCACATAAAGTTTTTATATTTGTATTAAAGCTCATTTCAAATAGCACTGTGAAACTGTAAACCAGACTTTATGATTAATGTGTTTTATATTCCATTCTGCAGAAACTCAATGGAAATCCAACAGAGAATAAGAATGATGAAAGAATTAGATGTGTGTTCACCTAAATTTAGTTTCCTAAGAGCAGAAAGTGAAGTTAAAAAACAGAAAGATCGGATGCTCTGTGATGTGCTATTGGATCAGAAAGTGTTGCCTGGCGTAGGGAATATCATCAAAAATGAAGCTCTCTTTGACAGTGGTCTCCATCCAGCTGTTAAAGTAAGTCATACATATTTTTTAATTATTCCTCTATATTTCAATAATATCAGAGGTTCAGTGTAGACACAGATTTGTGTTTTGGTAACACATTCTGATCAGGCTTCAAGTGTCTTTCAAGTCTTTGCTCATGTGACTTCTCTGCGTGGCCCATGGTAAACAACTTCTCAAAACTGCAGTGCTCATCCCCCTCCTGCTTCACATTCCCAGGCATCCTTACATGGCTTCCCCTTCTGTGTTTTCTGTACCATATCTCACTCTCAGACACAACATATTTAGTTGTTACGTTTGTTGTTTTGAAAAATGTGTCTCCTTCTGCTGGAATACGGTCTCCAAAAAGCATAAATCTGTCCTGTTCAGTGACGCATGCAAACATCTAGAAAACAGGGTCTGACATTTGATAGACTTGAAACAGACATTCACAGAATGTGTGAATAAATGAAGCTCACAACTCTTTTTTTTTCTATCTGGCATATTAAATATATACTCTACACATACTCATGTATTCCTAATACTCACCTATTCCAACTCATGATGATAGTGGAAAATCCTGTCTCAGCAGAATGATAAGGCTGGAATTCAGGTAGCAGAGACTAAGGAATAAACAATCAGTAACCAAATGGGAATAAAAATTAGTGTTCCTGTTCAAATAACTTAGATTGATATGAAGACAAAAATATTAAACTGCTAGAGGGGACACCAGGATAAGGAATGGATTTGGGGTTTGGGGTTTTTCTCCTGTGTTCAACTGGAGAGGTTTGAACTTATTTATATATTGGTGGGGAAGAAAAGAACTGAGAGAGAAAGATGTTAAAGTCATAGAAAAGAGAGTGGTGATTCACAGAAGTTCTGAGAAAGTCAGAGAGATTGGAAACTGAATGCAGGGAAAATATATATATTTTACTTTCCAATGAAGAATTCACATCAGGGTTTTTATCCAGATTTGTTATTATAAACTAAATTATCTTTAACTCAATTAACTATTCCTATTAATTAGTTTTATTAACTAAGTTATATAATTGCTATTAAGTAAATTTTTTTTATCATTTTTAATGTGCATGAAAGATGCCTCTTTGTTTCATGTACTTTCTAAATAGTTTTGGTAAAAACCAAATCAGTAAGAATTAAGTTTTAACAGAAATCAATCAATAATTTTCAAATAGGTTCTCTCTTTGGGAATAATTTAGTTTGATGTGGCAGTAATTAAACAAATTCTTAGCAAAAAAGAGAATATTTTTACATTTTTTTAGTACTAAATCACTAAATTGCCCAGACTGGGCTCAAGCTTGCTATCTTGCTTCAGCCTCTTAAGAGTGTCAGGACTAAGGACATGTACCCTCATTCCTGGCTAGGAATAAACATTTTAAAATCACTTAAACCTCTGTAGAAAATTTTTTTTAAAAACAACCTAGAGCAGTGTTAGTGTTATTTATAATTAGCTAAGGATTTACTTTTAGTCTGTACATCCAGCCAGTCATTCATCATTTATTGGCAATATCTGAAAAATTAAAAATTCTGACATTTCTGAAGTTTAAATCATTAGCCTCCTAAAAGAATAGGTGCAATTACTGAAAAAGTGACAGTTTACTATCTGTAGGTAAGACCTAGTATGTATGCAAGATATTTTAAGAAATGAGTGTTTTTAAAATGCATAAGTTTTAAAAGTTGACATTTATATTTCTTTAATATGTTGATTAGATTAATTGTTTTTGTTGTTGTTTTTATGGTCCCTTCTATTTTATTGGTGTGTGTATGTGTGTGTACGTGTATATGTGTATCTATATTCAAACACAAAAAACAGGTGCAAGGAATCAGAATTTCTTTTGGTATTATCATCGAAAGCACATGGGCCAAATGATAATTAATTCTACAAAGGTAACCCTGAGGTTCACACCACACTTTGTCACAAAAGGATTCTTCAGTAAAGTCTGTTTCTGAGTCAAAGTGTTAACAGGTATTTCATGTTAAGACATGAATATAAATTTGTATCCTTTTAAAGCTTCCTAGTGATGGTGATGGTCATCTACTCCTGTGACTACTTTTCCCTCCTTCTTTCTATTTTATTTCCATTTCTTTTCTCAAACCCAGAATGACTTTTGAAGTGGCTGGTAGACAATGCTGGAGCATTGATGATGTCTATTACAGAATGTTCATTAAATATTTGAATTTAGAATTAAAATGTATCAATAGAAATGATATTTTTATCATTATTGCTAATAATTAAACTTAAAGCTAATTAGTTACATTAAACATATAAGAAACAATGTTCTTGAAGATATGCATGTGTCTTAAATCTGTGTAGTTTTCTTTAACAGCACTCCAAAGTGGCACTCACTTAAAGTAATAAATTACGAAATTATGCTGTCATTTTTTCCCATTTTTAGGTTTTTCAGTTAACAGATGAGCAGACCCATCACCTTGTAAAGATGGTACGTGATTTCAGCATTCTTTTTTACAGGGTAAGAACCAAAATTGAAATCATCAAGTACTTAAATGTCAATGGTTTCCCTTTTGATTGCACCAAGAATGTAAAAGCTGTATATAGCCATCTAGTGGTAAGAGTATAGAGGTACAGTAAAGAAGAGTGACATTTTATGGGCATAATTAACATCTTGTAATTCAAGGTGATAGGTCAGTCCAAATTTGTCTCACTATGATGTGGTTAAATTATTTTTAGACCAAAATGGGGAGCAATTATGTTAGCATTTTCTTTAGATTCTTGCTCTGTTTTTGGATATATAAAATATAAAAACCATAAAGTGATAATTTTTTTTTTATTTTAAAGAGTATATAACAGAATAAAACCAATCAAAACAAACCAATGTAAGAGAGACAGGACTTCAAAACATTATGAAATCAACAGTAGTTACCATAATCCCTTTTGATGTCTTCAAAATAGCTGCAGGTAACTTTGAACATAGTAAAAATCAAACAGAACAGAATAGAATAGAAACAATAAAAACAAAACAATGAATGTGATAAAGGACTTCAAAACAAGTCAATAGTAAATCCAAAATTGCTACCATAATGTATCTTGTTATCCTTGAAATAACTTCTCCTGCCATGGGATTTAACATAATCAAACAAAACAAAAGAGAATAAAACCCAACCCAACAAAACAATGAAAATGACATAGGACCTCAAAACAAGACCATAGGGAATCAACAAATGGTTGCAACCCTCAGAAGGGGGACCCCCCCCCCCCGCCAGGTGACACACTGCTTAGCAATATCCTCTGAACCTATAATCAGACCCCTGGCCCTAGACCTACAATGTTTGTGAAACACCAAAGCACCACAGGCATCCAATTGCATTTCACCTCCATGGCTATCATCAAAGCCTGTGTTTCTCTGCATAAGCTGGTTGCTTGGCGTGGGGGTGGGGTGCGGTGGTACTTCTTGTCTGCCAGCCCTACCACCCGAAGGGAGTAGGAGTCTGGCTGTTTCCAGTTCATCGGAGGCCCGTGCATGGCACCAGTTCCCAAACTGGGCTTGTTTGGTGCTGTGGCCATTGTTGTCTCTAACCACGGCCCAAGAGATAAAAATATATTAGACTTTAATTCAGAATTTGCTGCTTATCAGTGATTTAGATTATTTCAAAACTATTTAAATTTAGTTTCTTCATCTGTACAATTGGGTAATAGTTACAACAAAAACTGTTCTGAGAATGAAATAAGTATTGCTAATGGGTAGATTTTGAAAGTCTTGTATTTGCATATGTAGAATTCAATAAACACATTTTATCTTTTAAATAAGTTAGGCTTGATAAGCCTGTCACAGTCTGTTTTCTGTATTCGGAATTCTTTTAGTATGTTCAAAAAGGAAGGGAAACTACTCAAAATATGGTAAGCAGAGAAATAGAATATTAAGTAGTATACATGACTCTGTGTTTTTTAAAAAGGAAAGAAGGTTTTGTGGCATTATTCATTAATTAACCTAAAGTACTAATGGTTTACATATCTGCTTTGTTTAACTGTGGCTATTTTAAAACTATATAGATTTGTTTATTCTTCTAGAGAAAAGTTACTGCAGAAAATAGCACATTTTCTACCCAGATTAAGTTGAATATTTCAATACTTTGCTTAAATTAATATAAATTGTTTGTGTAATTTTCAACTCATAAATTATGATTCCTACTTCTCAACTTTTAAATTTTCTCACTGGTAATGTTAACCTACAATATTTTCTTGGTAGGAACCTTAAATGTATGTAAGTAGAATAAAACTGTAACAGAAAATATCAAAATGTCATTGGAAATAGAACATATACTAAAATGAAACATTTCTCTAGTAAAATGTTACGTGAATTTTTATTCTCTTTCTAGTGAATCTTTAAGGATATATGTATACTTTTTCAAGTTAACAAAGAAATTAGTCCTGTTAAATTTTGTTCCCAATGTTTTTGGCTGTTGAAACTGAGTGAGCAGATTCAAGAGTTCTAAAAATAATCAAGTTTAAAATAATCTAGTCTTTTTCTTGTAACCACATAATTATGTTTTTAAGACAAAAGAACGAAAGACATTTTAAAATATAGAAATCTTATCTACCGTTTAGATAAGATAGTCATGCAAAGAACAACTTTGAATGCTATTACCTTATTGTGTAATGACTTGTCTCACACAAATCTTGTTTGACAGCCATTACTAAATCTTGTCAATACCTGTTGCTCAGATGAAAGCAAATATTATATGGAATTATGTACAAACATAAAATTTTAATGGGTTGTTTTGAGAATTGACTTTCAAGAATACATCTGGCTCCTAAGTAATACCTTTTTATGCATAACTTTTTTCTTAAGTGCTGTAAAACAGGATCGGCTATTTCCAACCACTATAAGGTTTACAAGCGTCCTAATTGTGGTCAGTGCCACTGCAAAATCACTGTATGTCGCTTAGGAGAAAATAACAGAATGACGTATTTCTGTTCTCATTGTCAAAAAGAAAATCCTCAACACACTGACATATGGTAAGTTATCAAATTTAAATTACATACTTAAAAGGCTGATATCAGGGACTATAACTGTATAACTATCAAACTATTGATAAAGGATCATATTTAAAAGTATCTGAAACTTTGAAAGTATGTGGTTAAAAAAAAAAAAAAAGCATCATCAAAGAACCAAAAGGAACCAAAGCTGATATATGGGTCACTTATGAATTCAGGTAGAAAACCTCTTACTCAGGTGATGATATCCAACCTATCAGGTATAAACTTTGTAAAATAAATACCAGGAAAGTAAATAATTGCAAAAAATGAAACTATCTTCAGAAGTCTTTGCTTCAGCTAAAAATATTATAAAACATAGCAAGATTTTCTTCCAGAATTTATGTCTTCTTAATGAAATAACACACTTCTTATTAAACATATGTATGGTGACACTGCCGGTTTCTGGGTATATTTCTCTCAACTATGCACTGGAGAACAGGGAAAATAATCGTAGATTGGGTTTGGAAACCCTCTAAAAGATGAACATGATCTAAAATTCCACTGATCACATAACCTAATTTGTGGACCACTTCAATATATTGGACCTCCTGAAATTACTATTGTTTCAGAGCCAATAATCCTCACAAAATATAATTCTACCAATGCATAGTCACCTTGGTAAAAGGCCAAATATCCTTTTAAAGGCAACTAGGAAAAAGATTAGCAATATAAAGTAGATGCAAAGCAGTATATCAGATTATAAATGAAAATTATCAGAGGAGACATAAAATGCTGCAAGAGTTCAGGAATATTAAAGGAATATATTTATATATATTTGAAGGTGGGATTCTCTTATAAAGAAAGTGTAATTTGAAATTTAAGAAATAGAATTTGGGTTAAGTAATTGAGAAAGCAAACATTATTTAATTGGATAAAAGAGTATGGCTGTGAATCATTAACAGGCATGGCTGCTGGAAGAGTGTGAGTTTCACTGGCCACATGACGCATGCTCCGTGCTCCAGGTTGTTGAACAGTTAAGGCTAGATTTACAAGTAGGATGGGATCAATCGGTAGGGATCGTCAATAGTTTTGGGAATGGTTAATGTCTTGCCTGAATCAGTGGGTTAGGACTTTTCACTGATTATGCCATATACTGTAGTTAGCATAAAAATTTAAAAAACCAAAACACATGAAGATGACTATGCAGAGTAACAGGTGAGCGATGATTATCAAACCTAGGATCATGACACTAGAAATGGTACCTTAATTCATTTGTTTTAAAAGTCAGAAAGAATTGTGACAGATTTTGATATGTAAGACAATGCAAAACAATTCAGAGCCAATGATGAAATTTCATTCTATGGGTCAGTCTGGGAAAGTTTGAATAGAACGGTAAAAGATGCATTGAGTTTTGGATATGTGAAGTAGCAGTGGAGCATCCAGGAGGGTTGTCTTATGCATCACCTTAGCGTGTAGGTGGTAATGGCTGGAGAGTTGTCAGCATAGTATTGTTAAGTAAAACATCAAAACAGTCTTAATTCACTGAGAAAGAATAAAGACTGTAAACAAGGTATGAACTTCATGAAAAGCACATTACTATAGAATAGGAGGAAAGAATATGCAAAGAAAATGAAATGATATAATTAGAAATAGGAAGAGAACTGGGGTAGTTCTTGGCTGTGCAGATGCCCCAAGAAGAAGGGCTTCTTTGCCATCATGCACTCAGGCAAAGCATAGAGATAATGCACAGTGGAGATCTAGCTCTTGGCTTCTTCAGTATATCTGAAGCTGCTTTTTAAAAGTCTTTTTCCCCTTGTGTTTCTTTCCTCAGCCCCTTCATCCATTTTATTCTCACAGAGATCTGAATAATTGTTTTTAGGGCACCAGTTTAGACATTTGCTTTTCATGAACAAGAACATTTTTCATAGTACTTCATTGGTATACATTTATTTGACCATATCAGTCAACACAGTGTCTGACAGGTAGAAGACCTTCAATATATATTTGTCTATTGAATAAATGATTAGTGTCCTGTATTTGTTTTTTATGAATTGGTAGCTTCTGAGATTCAAAAAAATCCATACTCTTCCAAATCGTCAAATAAACTTTATCATATAAATAATCATATAATAATAGTTCCAAAGATGTATTTAAACTGGGTTTTAAAGACTGTAATTTCCCTCAGAGAGATTTAACACACATCTATGATTTAGGGAAAGCCATGAAATGCTAAAAGTGTTTAGACCTTTTAACTTCTCCTTTTTAACCTAATCCTGTTTTATATATGGGCATTCAGTTAAGACTGCTTGGTAAAACAACTATACACTGCCAAATAAATATACATAGCTTAAAAAACTGGAAACTAGTAAGTACTACTTCCCTATTTTTAGGCTTTCTATGTTTAAATATATTAATTTTTTGAATGAGTATTTTAATATTTTACATGTTGACCAAATGTTATTTTAACTTATTTTATCTTAACTTGGAAGTCTAAAAAGCCCAGTAGCAATGACCTAAATGCCCTTTAGATCATTAAAAATTTACTGAACTCCATGATGAATCCTCCCCAGATTTTCTGGTTTTTGTTTATTACACACAACATTTTAAATACCTGCATCATTTATTTTTGGCCCTTAATTATATACTAGCTAATGTAATTTAAGTGTGTGAATATTATTTCTTTAGGAAAAACTAAGTTTTTCTTTTGGGAGAGTTCTTAAATTTTTTAAAAATAATTTTTAAAATTTAATTTGTTTTATTGTCATCTACATGGCAGATATTGAGAATAGAAGATAAAATAGAACGTAGCTCTCAAAGTGCTCAAAGTCTGAAGTGAGAAGTAAATGAGAAAATAGAAGATTAAAATACTAGGATGAACTACATAAATGAATATGGTTGTGTTAGTGTCAGTGGAGGCATAGAAGAGGAAACACTTAAATCTACCTGGAAGGAACAAGGGAATCTTTTTGGAGCAGAAGCCATTTGAGCCTGGTATGAAACAACGTAGGAATTCATCAAAGGCAAGAGGCATGCGAAAGATTTTTAAGAAAAAGAAAACAGCATACAGGCAATTGCACAGGGAAAATCCCTGGTGCATTTGGAGAACTGCAGAAAGATGAAGGAGAGGTGTTTGGTTCCTTTAAAATGATATACTGTACTATATTTAGATTTTTAGAAACCATCTAGTTTGGAAACTCCTGATAGTTGGTTGCCAGTTGATGAGATTAGTACCATTTGCAAGCCAGTTTTAATGGAGAGATTTGGAGGGGACAGAAAGATCAGAGGGTGTGTGGGAGACCTGATGAAATCTAGGATGAGTTAGTCTTGGCGTGATTAGCTTGCTTTGGGAAGGAAACTTGTGTAGTTGGCATATTTACAACATAATTTAAAAGGGAAAGCAGCCAAATGAATGTCTGGATAATTCACAGAATTAACAGAAAAGCTGTAGGAACCAGAGCCTTAGAGGGTGGAAGCCATGAAGTAACCTTGCCTGGGTTCTCCACAGATAGAGCAAGTAAAAAGAGAAAATTTTGCTTTCTGCTTCAAGCTTTGGGATAAATTCTTTTCGTATTCACACATACTGGTATTTCGGCAAAGAAAAATTAATTGCTTTCCATGCTAGTAACTTGCCTTCCCGAAGAAGTGCAAAGATACCTTAATGACACTGTCATCCTTCGCTTGTACTTTGCACCCCTCCTGTTACCCACTTTGGGGTCATCTGAGATAACAGGTGAATCAGAGTATTTGTTATTACTGAGCCCGTGGCATAGAGAAAAGGGAGGGAAGTCCAATAGAGAGTCTTCTAACTAGGTTAGCTTTGGTGATCAAAAGAGGAAAAACAGCTCATGAAACAAGTGGAAGAAACCAAGCGGAGAAATAATTGCAATTTAAATTCCACTGAGTTAGAGTAGGAATTGGGTGAGGCTAATTTATTAGAAAATTAAGGTAACCTGTAACAAAGCAGTATTAATAATGCGAGTGCAAAACTCATTCACTAAGCCTATATCTATAGAATATTATTACTATGTTCCAGTAGGAAGAGATTTTAAGAAAAAAAATACATGAATAAGATTAGGCAATGCTAAGTAGTGATCAGTGTCTAAAGAAATGGCAACTTCAGTAGGCAATAAAAAGTAACAAGGAGAGTCCATTCTAGATAGAACAGGGAGGTAAAGTCCCCAAGCAGATTTCTGAATAAAACTGGTGACTTTTAAAGATCTGAAGGTGGGAGAAAGTTTTCCAAGAAGGTAGTTCAGAAACCATGAAACCTCTGTCTTGGTTAAGGAAGAAACAGAGATCAATTAACCAGAAGTCAGGTATGAATCAGAGAGCATGTAGAGCCAGCCTGGCCCTAGAAAGAAATTTCCTCTTTATTCTGTGTGTAATGTGGAGGTGTATGGAGGGTTTTGAAAAGGTATGAAGTAACTCATTTAGTTGTACATTTTGAAAAATCACTAGCTAAGGAGACAAGTATTGACTGAGAAAGCTCAGAAATCATCTGAAGGCTTGAGCAGAGGTACTGCATGAACTGACTTGTATCTTACAGCATTGTTCAGGCTGCTGTGTGGAAACACAACTGCAGTATAATCAGAAGGCAGCAGCAACTTCAGGGCTCTCAACAGGAGTACAGCTAGTAGAGGATGGTGACAGGGAAGAGAGCCAGGCTGGCAAAAAGTGATTGAATTTCAGCTATTTTTGGAAGCTGAACTAGGGTTAAGGACCAAAAGTAAGGTGTGTTCAGGAATTGTTTTCTCTGAAGGTCTAAGAAAGGCTACATCCTTTGCCTCTTCTAGTGTTCTTAGACATGTGCTTTGATCACTCCAGCCTCTGCCTCTGTTTTTACAGTGTATTCTCTTCTGTGTGTATCAGATCATCTCCTTGTGCCTCTCTCTTATAAGGACACTTGTGTTTGGATTACGAGACCATACAGATATTCTCACTAGGTCAAGACCCTCGGTTATACCTGCAATAACTGAAATTTATTGTTTCCTGGAGTTGTCACCTGATATCATTAGGAGGCCATTTTGTAGCCTACTGCAGCATATTAAGTTTGAGTTTTCAGTTACTTATCCAGTGCAGATTGGACAGTTCATTAGTGGGTTGTTAAGAAATGGAAAGGTAAAGAAAGTGCTTCCAAACCCTTCATATACACCAACATTAATAACTGTGGACCAGGTTAGTATGGCATACACATCAAATTTCAGATACTCAAGAGGCTGAGGCAAGAGGATTACAAGTTCAAGTTCACCTGGGCAACTTAGCAAGACTCTGACTCAAAAATTAAAAAAAAAGACAATAATGTTTTAAAAGGCAATGGTAGAGGGTTTGACTAGCATGTATGAGACCCTGGGTTCCACACCCATTGCTGGAAAAAGAACAACAATAATAAAGCTTGTTAGTGACATTTATAGAACAGAAGAGGAAGAAAATAGTGAAAAGTTGGTAGTAAGCTGAAATATGAATGTCGTTTAAGTTGTGCTTGTTTGATTCTGAATAAATACATCATGTTCCCTTTCAGAATTAGTAGAGGACAGGAATTAGGTCAGGGAAACAAATTCTATAGAAGTTGTTGTGTTCCATAGAAATAAGAAATACTAAGCTCATTAAAAGTCAAGGTAAGTAAAGATAAGAGAATCATAATGAGATGTATCTTACTTTCAGATTTCCTTGTGCTATTTGTTATTTTACCAGAGAAGCCTGCTTTTTAAAAACTGGCATAATTATATGTAAGGGGCAAAATGTTACAGAAGTCGAGGCTACGTTTGAAAGTCAAAGAACTCATGTTCTGAAATGTAAGATACATAGCTTTACTTGGAAGAGCTTTTTTCACTATTAATGTTTAGAACCATGAGAGGAATCCTAACATGGCCAAGACTGCTTAACCACATGAAGTGTTCTGCAGACCTCCACGTGTGCATTTGAGAGCAGGACTGTATCAGATCTCTAGACAGGCATTCTCTATGACAGTATAGTACGTGACCAATGAAGAACTCCACTGATTTACATATGTGGCCAAAGGTCAGGGTTGGCTTTATGGTTTGCTTACTAATCTAATAATTAGATATCTAATAATTATTAGAAAATATGAATAGTTTCTTATGAAATAAGAAGAGAGCTAGTACAAAGATAAATTTTTTAAATCAACTAATTGAAAAGTGCTTAGTAAATACCATGAAGAAATGCTGAAGTTTCTAGAATTTTCTTTTTGAGGTCATAAAGTAATGTAAAATTTTTCTAACTGTATTGTCAATGCTCTGATTTCTGCATAGGTTTTCTTTTGTTGATTTAATTGATTAATCATAGCTTAGTTTTACTTTGGAGAGTACTACTTACTTAAAATATTATTTGCATCCCAGCACTCGGGAGGCTGAGGTAGGCGGAGCGTTGTGAGTTCCAGGCCGGTTTGGGCTACAACGCGAGCGCAAGGCTGGCCTGAGCTACATAGTGCGACCCTGCCTCAAAAAACCAGGGCTGGGAGTTTGGCTCAGTGCCTTAAACGCCTGCCCTGGCAGGCGCAAGGTTGTGAGTTCAATCCCCGGTGCTGCAAAAAAAAAAAAAAAAAAAAATATATTATTTGCAGAGTGCTTCCACTGGTTATATCAAATACTTTCAGTCTGTTTTAAAAAACTCCTCTTTAAGGAAACACTTTTATTTGTTTCTAACTTACTAGAAGTCAGCAGGATTCAAGATAAAAGTTATCTAATTGTTTTTTATGACATAAGCAATAGTAAATAGGGTATTAATGGTTCTATAAGAGTTTCTAAAATACTCAGAATGTATAAGTCAATCATAACTACTAATTTAAAAAATTATTTTCTAGCAAACTGCCCACTAGAAATACTATAATTAATTGGGCATCCAGCAGGGGGGACCATCTGACTGACTCAGTGGGTCGGAAATCAGAAGAACAATGGACCTGTTTGGTCTGTACCCTAGTTAATAAGCCTTCTGCTGAGATATGCGATGCTTGCTTCACCTCAAAGCCTGTTGGTAAGACTGGATTTTAATTTTGCATTCATTTCTAAAGTGGATAATTATACCAAATCAGGTATATTTCTCACTCAGTCTTGATACTTTTTACTAAGTGCTTTCTTTCTCTAAGGTGTAAAGAAATTGCTTGCCTTTGCATGTAAACCATGCTGGTATTCTGTTGAAAATATTTTTTTAACAGGGAGGTAAAACATGCTTGTGCTAAAACAGTATGTGTCTTTCTATCTCAGAAAACTGAGATGATCGCATCTGTTCTCTACTGTTTCTAATGAATTATTCAATAAAGCTTTGTTTTATGCAGATTTCAGCAACTTTTGAGTTTGTTATTCAGTCCAAGTGTTTCATAAATTGAAAGGGAGGATTTCTGTAAGAATATCTTTGCAGGTGGAATTGAAAAATGCTGAATTTTTTCTCTTCTTTATCCTTCCTACCCCTTGTTATTAAAATCTTTACCCAGACAATTGTACTGATTTCATTGAAATCGTTCAAAATAACTCTTTATAGCTCACAATTTCATGCGTTCAGAGAATGCAAAACCTCAGAGGAAACCTGTGATTAAGAAACCATCTCATTGATGCAGCTTCTATTGTGTTCTCAGAGTGTTATTTCTTTCTTCAATTAGAGATGAGAAAGTTCATTCTTGACTTATGGACCCCTACATTTTGTACGCTGTCACATTGTCTTTTGTTCCCTGGGCCTGCAAGGCAGGCATCGCCCCTTGTACAGCTTTTCTAATAGCCAAAGGGACTGTTCCTCCTATTTCTTTCTTTTCCTTCTTCTTTATGATCATTCAACAGAAAAAGCACTCAGAAAACCACAATCTTCAGTTTCCACAATTTATTTCAAAATTCTAAAGTGCCTTTACATGTCTCATAAACTGTTTTCTAGTTACTTTGTCTGAGAATGAGAGATATATATCTTCACTGCAGTTTAAAATATAGTATAGATTCCATAACTAGGATATTTTGTTGAAACATTATGTTTAATCAATACTATGTCTTTTTAATTCATCTTTACTTCTCTTAAGCTTTTCAGTATGTCTTATTCAAAAAACATTCTTGGTAGTCCACACAGAGTTGTCTAACTTTCATGGAATATCACTTCTTAATTACTATCACTTTAATGCTTTGCCTAATATTAGCAAAGCTGATAGCTGATTAAATTTTAAATGCTTAAACATAATTCAAAGCAAATACAAGTCTTCATTAACCTCATCTCTTGGTATGTATAAATTGTTAACCTTTGCATTTTAAATAATTCTTTACTTCCTAACTAGAAGATGATTATCACTTGTCCAAGCTAACTAACCTCATGTTAGTAGATAGATTAGATATAGATAGGTATAGGGAACTAAATTTTTTGATCAGATAAGAATGTTTCAAGTAGTTAATACATTTTTAGGAATATTGCAGAATAACTTTTCTTTCCTTCCAGATTCAGTATTCAAGAATGAAGAAAATTCTATAGTCTTTCACAACTTAGTGAAGTACCCTTGTAATAGCTTTGGGAAAGCACATACAGAAGTGAAAATCAACAGGAAAACTGCATTTGGAACTACAACTCTCGTCTTGACTGATTTTAGCAATAAATCCAGTACTTTGAGAAGAAAAGAAAGCCAAGCCCAGACACCAGATGGGGAATTTCAAAACTCTCTTCCTACAAACGTTTGTTTTAGTGATACACGGCACCCCTCCAAGGAGAGAGCAAACTATATAATTCAAGTATCTAACAAAGTAAACACATCTCCTACAGTCTGCTCTCAGTCTGAATTATTTAGTTCAGCACATAAAAAATTGAAAACAACCCACTACTCAACACCAGATCTCAAAAGTTGCAACACTGGATTTTCTAACAGGTATGATGCTTCTAACTATGGTCTTTAAGGTATTTGCACTAAGCTTGTTTTAAGGTATTTTTAAGATCTTTAAGCTATTTGTATTGCATAAATTTTAAGAAGGCAGAACATCCATGGCTAAGGAAATTGAATTGATTTGGGTAATATAAATCAAACCCTGAAAACTAGTGTAGCAATTCTCCTTTCTTTAGCAGTTTATTATATTGTAGACTAGGGAAGAAAATATAAAACAAATTTTCCTGCATCTATAAAAGGTTATTTTTTGTGACAATAACTATATACATGATCACTGCATAATACTTGAAAAATACTGGCAAGTATAAAGAAAATTTTAAATCACCCATAATCATTCTTGTTACCAATAACCACCATTATCTTTTTCAAACCTATCATAAGTTCAAAATGTCATAAGTTGAAAAATGCATTTAATACATCTAGCCTATTGAACATCATAAGTTAGCACCATAGCATTCTGTATTGATTGTTTCTCCCTGATAATCAAGTAGCTGAGATTCCCTGGCAATCTGTAGTATCCAAAGACAGTATTGTTTTGCTTATCACCAGCCCAGGAAACGATCAAAATTCAAAACTTGAAGTGTTGTTTCTAATGAACACCTTACTGCTTTCAAATTATGATAAAGTTAAGAAAACCTAAGTAGAAGCATTGTAAGTCAAAGACCATTTGTAGTTCTTCCAGTAAAAGATGCCATTCTTCCGGAAGAGAAGCTGTCATTCACAAAAGTTTAGTAAGTGTCCTCTATTAAAAACAAAAACAAAAACAAAAACAAACTGAGATGCTCATGGCTGCATTTCAAGCAGCCATGTGGGACGGCATTCTTATTTCAACCAAAAAGTCCTAAAAAACAAGCACCCTATTTTTGTATCTGAAATGAAAAACTTTTAATTCCATTTAATAAACACCACCAGACCTGATGTGGTTTACAAGTTTATCAGCTGCATATCCACAACACCCCCAGTTGCTATTAACTGAGATGCAGAAAATAGACAGTGTTATCCCTTTCATTAGTGAAAGGTGGCAGGTCCTGAAACAATCTGTTGATGTTCTTCAACTTACTTCCTTCCATTCATTTGTCTGGGCTTCCTACCATCTTAATTCATATCATATCTGCACCTGAAAGACATTTTTCTATGATTTTGTTTCCGAAGCTACTATTTTTTTTGTCAAAAAGCAGGTGTTATATATCCAGCATTTTTAAATGAAATGCATATAATAACATGAATGAAGGACTTATTTGCATGCATGTCCTTTTGTGTCAATCAAAGATAGGCAGAGTTACTTTGGGCGGCATCTAAAGTAATCTCAGGTGGAATTCTGATGAGTAGATTTTGCTGTGATGAACTACTCCTTTGTTGATGGGGAGGGTCCTCTACTGGGCAGTGGGATGAGGGGCCACCTGCTATTCACTCCTAGACAAAACTCTTTGAATCCTTAAGAATTCCTTCATAACAATTCTGAGACAGTTTCTCCTCAACACGGATTTTGCTCAGATTTCCTGTCCTAACTCTAAATTTATCATCAGTTAGTTCTTCACTGAGTTTTTCAAAATATTCTATTCATAATTATTTATGATAATTCATTTAACTTCCGTCCATGATACTCCCATTATACTCTGCGGGACTAAACTTTTTAACTGACTGAGTAAATACCCCGCCTTTTTACTTTAACCATGATTTGTGTCTTGTGGTGGAAATCATGAAGGTGCTACTGAAGAAAGACTGAGGATGCTGTCCTGTAGGAGAAAATCACTTCTGAACAGCTTTCCTGTTTGTGACAGGTGGAAAGAGGTAGAAATGATCAATTTAAAATATTGTGCCATTTCTACCCAGATGAAATATCTTGGTATATTTTTACTTACTTAATGCTTTTTTTAAAAAATCCCTGACAATTTAACTAATGAATTAGGGATTTAAAAAAACATTAATATAACCTTAAATTTAATTGATTTCTTCATAAGCCATTAGTAACAGAATCATATGATTAATCACAGTGCACAGTGTTACTTAGAAATGCTGCAGCCATGTGTATGTACTGGATATGAGAACACCAGGACTGAGACACCACAATCAATCAAGATCAACTAGCAGAATAAAAGTCAAGTGATGAAATAAATTCACCCAGCAGCCCTTCTGCACCCAGCTACTTTACAAGGAATAAATTGCAAATTACTGTCATTTATTTCATTTTTCTCCCTGTCTGGCAGCTACAGTGTTTATCTTGTGGACAAGATACCAGAAGAAGTTCACAACATAATACTGTTAAAACAGGTGGTCCACTCAGAATTTATAGCCAGTTTATCTTTTTTCTTTAATAATTATAGAGTAATTAGTTTGACTTTTGTTCTCTTAATGACTGATCTCATCACCACACCACACATGCTATGTTGATGAAGCATATTTTTGGATTGATTTTTAGATGTACTTAAATGTTATTCATCTACTGAATTGTAAATTAGATAAATGAAGAAATTTTTAAGTGCTTAAGAATAACCATTAAAAACAGTTTTAAATCTATGATCCAATTATTATAAACACAAAGCGAAACAGTAATACATTTTCAAAGAAAGCATAGGTTCTGTGGTGAATTTTTTCCTAAGTTGATGCAGAAGTTCATATAGAAGAGGGAAATGATGCTATGAAAATCATTGGCATTTTGTTAGATCTGCTGCCTTTAGCAGTGTGGAAGGGCTGGCTGCTTGTGATCCCTAGTCCCGGAAGTGACACCTTGGACTTGGTTTGGGCTCACCCTTTTGGAGTTCTTAGTCCCTCAGAACTTCAGAACCACCTGGGGACATGGAGAATGAATCATTTAACTTCTTTTGTTTGTCTGTTTTGTTATACTGTTGGAAAATTATCTTGAATGACAAAATCTGTTTTACATAGCACTGACTAATTCAAAAAAATTCCACATAATATTTGAATTAGAATGAATTTATCCTAATTGCCAACAGGTTAAATCATGATAAGGTGATCATTTAAAAAAATAAAAATAGCATTCATTTTGAAAATATAAATCTATACTTGATACTGTCTTTTTGATGATAGTTTTTATCTGAGGGATTTAGTTTTCTTTCTTAATAGGCACTTACTGAGAACCTATGATACTTCAAGCATTGTTCTTGATTCTAATGACAATTTCTTGCAAACTGTAGCCAGAAAGGCCAAATCCAGCCTAACATCTGTTTTTGTACTTTTATTTCCATTTGATTATTTTTTATGACTTCTTGTTGCCAGCAACAGAATTAACTAGTTCCCACAGAGACCATGAGACCCACAAAACTGAAATATGTCTTACCTGAAAATTTTTTCCCAATACTTGAGGTATTATGTCACCATGCCACTTATGATTCAATATTCAAAATGACGATACTAATCATCAAACTAATTTATTCTCTATGCAGAATTTACTTAAGAAAGTGCTCTGTTACATTTTAGAAAGTTAATAACGATTGAAACAAAGAGGAGCCAAAATGTCCTCAATTAAGCAAAATATTTAATTGTCCTAGATAATGTTTTCTATCATAAAATTAAGATTAGTTATGCATATTTAGAGCTGATGTGATCACAGGTGGCATCATAACAACTTAATGTGCATATGAATCCCCTAGGAATCTTGTCAGCCTGGAGACTTGTTCCATAGGGATCTGGAGTGGGGGCAAAGCTATATGTGGAAGGAGCTTTGGGTGACAGAAATGTTTCTGTTCTGTGCAACACACGCTGATACCAAGGATTGAAGAGCATAAGATGAGTTTTTTCCTTAACTTCCACCAAGGTAGAAACAGAATGGAAGACAGAAATGAACCAGAGGGAAGACAACTGGGGTGTTTCTTTTTTCCTTAATCCTACCTGCACCTTTGCCCCTCTCCTCAGAAAAGCTTTTGTTGTAAAGAATCTGCACTTTTCCTGGACATGGGGAGACCTGCAGATCTTCAGGTTGAAGCAAGTGAGTTAGAACATTTTGAACTGACAGTTGCCAAATACAGCCACCCGTTTTTTTGGAACCGGGGGTTGAACTCACGACCTTGCACTTACTTGCCAGGCAGGTGTTTGTGCCACTGAGCTGTAGTGGTGTTTCCTAGCCACCTTTAAAATAATATAGAGAATGATCTTACACATATATATATATATATATATTTTAATTAGCATTGTTTCATTCATTTCAAGTAATATTCTTAACTTTGTTCTCCTTTGAATTATCTTTGAATACTGTTTATGAAACCATTTTAGTTTTGAAATCACTTTACTTCTCTACCACCACCCAGATACTTAACTTGTCTTGAAGTTGAGGTTTTAATATCACCTCTTGGAGGCAGTTGGTGGAAAGGAGAGTTGTGAAAAAGAAAATCTCATTGCTTCTCCGTTTTCCTATTTTGAATTTGGTATTATCCATGACTCTGAAATATAAGATACCACCCTCCACCTTGAAAAAGTTGCCAACAAAATAGTTGCTGGTGAAATGTTTAACTTACAATGATTCCTTTAGTAGCGTGTACAATTGCTTTTATTTTATAAGTGACTGCTGTCAATAGCTTCAGGAACTGCACTAAGAATGTTTAAGTCCACCCCAGCAAACATTTTTAAAACAATATATTTACACATTTATTGTAAAGTAATATAAACAACTTTACACCATTTTCACCACAGAAGATTACATTCTCTGGATATTAGGATTAGATATGATGCTCTGAGGTATCATTATAGAAAAAAGTATTCTGAAAAATGTAGTTCAGGAAGCAAGGAAAAATATACTTGATTTTAAAGCATTTTTAAAAATTTTATATTCTTTAGAAATTTCCTCAAACCTGAGAAAGGGTGAACTATTTTATCATTAAAAAGTTTAAAAATAGGAATATTAGTAAGAGGGACTTCTGGTTTGCTGGTTTTTTTGTTTGTTTGTTTTTATTTATTTTGAGTTTAGACACTGAGCACCCAACAAAGGGCCTTGAGCACGCTAAGCATGTACCATGCACTCTACTACTGAGCTACTCTACCAGTCCCTGGTTTTAATTGATGTGAATATGCCAACTAGGTTGTTAAAAGTCTATTATAAAAACACTATTGAAACTGCAAGATACATAAAAATAATAATGAAGCTCCTTTACAAAGATAAAATTCTTCCCATACAACTAGAGTACAAGATCATCTCCTGGGCTTTGTTCACTCTATACACGGATGACCTCCAAGTGCTCTTGATTCTAATTGTGCGAGAGATAAAGCTTTTCTACTAGGTTTACAAAATGCACATTTCTGTTCCTCCAGGCAGGCTGTTTCTTGCTGACAACTGTTTTAGTAGCCTTGATCAAAGAAAAGCATAGAAAATTGTTTTTTAAGTGGACAGTAGAGAGAGTGATCTCCGTGGCCTTGTTAGATCCATTTATGGGAGTTTCTACTCATGAGAAAATAATTAGAGAACATTGTGATTCTAGTTGTTTTATGGTGCAGGGGACAGTTAGACTCTACAATATTTTAGAGAAAATAAAAATGACTACACTGTAACATTAGGTAAAAAAAGAACTATCAGAAATGAAGATTTAAGAAGATTTGATGTACTGGATGCACAATTCAGCTGTTTCTGTTCTTTAGAAACTTAAGTTTTATGCTTTAAATTTATACATAGTTTTGAATTAAAAGAAAGAATTAAAATGAGTATAGGTTGTGTAATTACTAAAGTTGACCAAGGCCAACTTTTTGATATAATTTCTTTCTGGGAGCAAAATTTGCATGTGCAGAGGTGAAATGGTGTGAATGATCCCTTTAACACTATTGTGCTAGAGTTAATTTGTAACCTGTCATTACAGTGAACTTCAAGCTAGTATGACAGATGGTCCTTGTACCTTAAATGCTGGCAGTCCTCGATGCAGGAAACACAACCGCCTCTGTGTTCTCCGTGTTGTGAAGAAGTGTGGTGAAAACAAAGGAAGGCAGTTTTATGCTTGTCCACTACCTGCAGATGCACAATGTGGATTTTTTGAAGTATGTACAAGATTAATCAAGCTTACTATGTTGCAACTTAACTTTTGGTGATTAAAAAAAATAGCAATGCCTTTTCAGTTTTACCTTTGCATGTTAGATAGCCATATAAGTATTCAGCCTAAATCTTGAACATTGAATAATTTAGAATTTGAAAAGATTCAGCAAAGTAATAATTATGATAAAATAGTAGCCACCAGACTGTTAGAGCATATCATATTTATAACCACAGATGAACACATTTGTAAAAATATTGCTTTTAGGTCACAAAGATAAAAAGGTATTGAGTGGCTAACACGTACTAGTAGTACTTATGTGATTAAGAATCTAAGATAAGAATTTGTTCATCCTCAATTCAGTGCTATATCAAAAGCTTTGGTTTATACATTTGATAGAGGTACATGGGAAAAATAATAATGTACATGCGTTGGGTTTACAGTAACCTTAGTGAATCCTACTACATAAGATTGACCATATTTTGCTCTAGGAGATTCCATCTGCATTTCCAGTCTTTGGGTGTATTACTAAAAATGAAGCTGATGTGGGACACAAGAATCCAGGTCCCTTTAGTCAGTTTCATTTTCTGTATTTCTAAAGAGTATAAATGTGTCACCATACTGAGTGTGATTCTAATGTTTAAAATACACATTTTTCCAAGTTACAATTCATCGGGTATTTAAACAAAAAAAGAAAATACTGATCTGTTTTAGTGTTAGACCAAAATTTTTCAGATTGAACTGAGAGAAAAAATATCTCTCTTCATCATGTTAACTTTCTTTAGGAATTTTCCAGGGAAGACTTGATAGGGATTTTAGACCTCTGTCCTAAACAAGATGTGACTCTGTCTTACTAAATTCACAAGAGGTCTTTACAGGTAGAATGAAAAAAATGCTATGTGTTGCTAATAATGTAATGGCTTCTTTCATACCTGTCTTGAGGCTAAAATTAATAGAAATAAAAATAATAGTGTAGACTCTGCCTGACTTACCCTGACTGGGTAAGTCTTTATTGGACTCTGTCTTTGCCTATGAGATTAAAGAAGCTTAGTATTAGAGTTATCTAATACTTTGATGTTATCATTTTAACTAAAACTTATAGCAGGGACATTGCTGGATACTTTATAACAAGGTTCTGGTAATTTTCAATTATTCATTTTTTGGTTTTTGTTTGTTTGTTTGTTTTTTGTTTTTGTATTTGTTTTTGAGACAGCATCTTGCTACGTAATTCCAGCTGGCCTTAAAAACTGTGTAGCCCAGGCTGGGCTTGAACTCACAGTGATTCTCCTGCCTCAGCCTCCCAAGTGCAGGAATTACAGGCATGTGCCACCATGTCTGGCCTCAATTATTCTTAATAAAAGGAAAGAACTTTTGTAAATATGCCTCTAGATAAAGCAAAACTCAGAGTTATAACACTTATTTGTATGATTCAAACAAATTTGTACGGAATGCTTCTTATAAGAAATAAGCTTTTTTTTTTCTTTTTAAGGGCAACAGCTAATAACTTGTGTCTGTTTTACAGTGTCACATTAATAACAGCACTAGTGAAGACAATATGATACCAACCAACCAGCCGAGGCTTGTTCTGTACATCCTGTAACTTCCTCATAAGGCTTACAATCCTATCTTTTCTTTTTCCCTAGTGGGCAGATTTGTCCTTCCCATTCTGCAACCATGGCAAGCGCTCTATCGTGAGAACGGTGCTGAAGATTGGACCTAATAATGGAAAGAAATTTTTTGTGTGTCCTTTTGAGAAAGAAAAACAGTGCAATTTTTTCCAGTGGGCAGAAAAAATGGGTCAGGGATAAAAGTTATTCTAGGATGCTAGTATTTTTTCTTTCTATAGAATATCCGGCATTTAATTTCTTCAAACTGTTTATCGTTCCACTTTGGAAAATACAAAGGTTATAGAATATCTGTGGCACATGTAAATTAAATTACTACAGGGCTTGAGAACTATATTTTAGGCATGCCTTCTTTCCTTTCTATGGCTATTGCTTTTTCCTTTTACCTTAATGAATACACTTTTCATCAGATGTACAGCATATTCCATTTATAATGTATATTTAATGCATGTAGTAATGACAATAAAGTGTTTCTTAGTATGCCCTTGATCTGTTATAACTTCTTTGAGAAAGCAGTGATTTATTTATTTTTTTAGGAAAGAACTGACAGCACAATAAAATGATAAGGTACTCTATCTATAATGAATAATTTGCTCACATACTACCACTATTCATAATATATAATTGAAAGTATTTTTATATTCTTAAATAAAAAAGCCTAAGATATAAATATATACTTTATGAGAAATATTTTATTTTATTTAACAAATGTTAAATTCTTATTAGATGCAAAGGACATGACAAACCTTTGTATAATTTCAGATGTATTTTAATGGAACATTATAGAGATTCAGACTATAAAAGTAATATTTATGAACAGAGATCACATGCATATTTTTTAAAAGAAAGATGATTTACATTTTTCTAATCTTGATTTTTAACTTCTATTAACTTTTTAAAAATAAGTCAGTTTCAAAATCAGAATATATTGCTATACTTTGTAACTGAAATGTCCCCAAATGAACCATATGTTAGAGGTTGGAGGTGGTTGACCCTTTCAGAGGTAGGGCCTATGGGAGGAAGTTATGGAGATTTTAGTTGTACCCTTTAAGGGAATAGCAAGACCCCAGCCCATTTCTTACTCTGCTTCCTGGCCACGATGAAATAAGCAACTTTGCCTCACCTTGTACACCCACTGCAATGTTTTGCCTCTCCACAGGCACAAAAACAATGGAGGCAACTAACTATGGGCTGAAACTATGAGCCAAAATAAACCTTTTTTGCTTTAAAGTTTATTTTCTCAAGTATTTTGACACAGAGATGGAAATCTCACACATACACAGAAAAACGCACGCATATTATCAGGCATCTGGCCAAGATCCCCAACTACCTATATGAGGAGTACAGCGAAGGATAAAATAAGAAACAGACAAATTTAGTAATGCATGATGGGGGCTTGGAGGTCAATGCCTCAGGATGGGCAGAGACCCAGATACTCAAAACCAGCCACTATTTATTGGGTGTGTACAATGCGATGGGTGTATACAATGATAGGAGGGACTAGTGGAAAATTCAGAGGTAGATAACTCAACAGGCAGTAGATAATCCTGGGTTGTCTCAAGGAGGAGGAGATGATTTTATTCTAAGAAAGCTCTTGCTCTGGAGTGTTCTTTTTCATCTTAGTAGTTTTAATTTAGTCTTGGTGGGAGAGGATGGCCCATCCCGAGTTAATGGAAAGTCTCAAAGGGTGATACTGTAATCCCAAGCCTCCCTTTATCCCTTAGGGAATGATCAAAATTAGCCATTGTGAATTCGTGGTCTCCAATAGTGTATATATTTTTTTCCGGTTTTATTTTACCCCTCCTCCTTTTTTTCTAAATGTATTCTAGGTAACTGATTACTTCCAAAGGAAAATAAAAACATCGATGTAAAGCTATTTCTGCATGTTTGTGGGAAATTCTTTTCAGACCTAGTTCAACATATTTTGTAAAAGGTAGCAGGGAAGACTGCTTCAATGTCTGTCCTATTCTGCCACTAAATTAACCATGCAAAATTATAGAATTTAACGATGCATGAAATAACCAGCAAAAAGAGCATAGCGTTTTGTCTCATATATGTTTTAACTACACTGAGAAGATAAAATTAAAACTAACCTAAGATCAATGATCTTGACCCAAAAAACTCCCAACAGGCTATTGTATTTTCAGGACACACCAAGCACTGAACTGGACAGTTGACAGTCTCAGCTGACCTGATGTGAAGTACACAGATTGTTCATAAAGAAGGAAACTGAAAAAAAAAAAATCATCCAACAAAGAGAAAGCCTATTGCAAAAAGGACTTCCAAAAGTACATTTTTTATTAAAGATGCAGATTTATCATATTAAAATCTGTCACGTTTCATTTTATCATATATTTGTAATTAAGTTGTACATTTTTGTCCCTGACAATAACATTTTCCATAGATTATTTTGTTTAATCCTCTTGGCCATCCTGTGAAATAGATGTTAGCATTGTCGTCTGCATCTCTAGTCTTCCATTCTAGGAAACTCAGTTTACGTAACTTAAGTAGGCAATAGATCTGTGTCCTCACAGACCACAGTCAGAATGAACTTTGCCAAATGCTAAAGCCCATACTATAAAAAGATATTCTCTTTGTCAGGCTTTACATTAAAGTGGCTACACAGAGAACTGCATGTTTTGACACATACAAATAGTTAACAGTCTCAAATATAGGAAAAACAAAGAGAAAAAACAAAACTAATTGTGGCAAGATGAGATTTGGGTGATTTTTTTCTTTAAAGCCAGTGGTAAAATTCTACTGTTGAATCTTGTGTAAATTCATTTTAAATTTCCACTACTTTATTTTTTGTTATATTTTTAAAACCATTGTTTTACATATTTTTCTAGAGATACTTCAATATTAAAGGTGCTAAAAGTTATTCCAAGATATGTTTAAGCAAGATTAAGGTACACTTAATTCAGCACCTTCACCGTAAGTATAGAGACCACCAGAACAGGGTCTAGCAGTACGAGAGAGAGATTGGGCTTGACTTTGAGTGTAGCAGGGGCAAGTGGTCATTTCTAGCTACAGAGCAATGTGGGAATCAGTGGACAGAAAATGGCTAAGAGGAAACATGAGGAGTAAGAAGGATTCTTGCTGAAGATTGGCCAGGCTGATACATATCTGGGTGATGGTGAAGGATGAGGGAGATTTTGCTAAACTGACTTAACCGTACTTTTTTCTGAAGTAGGATTTTCTCAGGAAATACACAGATGAAACTAGCAGAAGATTCAGAAGCCCAACTAAAGTTTGGCCAAGTAATGAATCTTTTTATCAGTTCTAGAAACATTGGTATAGAAAATGAAAAATATTCTAGTGAGTTTTCCAAAAGATGAAACATCTTTTTTTTTTCATTGAATATCTTTGTAGCACTTTATGACTTATCTGAGGCTTAAACAGTGGTCCTCTTCTATATTCTAGTTGTTCTATCTACACTTTTTCCTGTGATTCTGGCAACTGAATCTAGACCCTCAAGCATTCTAGCCAAGCACCCTGCCACGGAGTTACATCTCCAGCCTAACTGCATTCCTTAAAGTTCCCTTCGTCAAGGAATTATCTATAATATTTATTCTTCTCAACATCTTAAAACATATTGTCTTGCACATTGTAGAAAAGTGGTAAACATTTGTTGAATTTAATAGTGGATTAAGGTTTAATGTCAGTCTTTTGAACTTTTTAACAAGGTTAACTGTTATTGAAATATGAATGCATTTAAGTGTCATTGAAAAATGTAGTTGGTTTGATATCTAAAAGCTGTTAAATTATTCTATTAATTTAAATAAACATCTCATTTTTGGCATTTTTAGAAGTTTGCTTACAAATGAATAGAGCAGAATTGATCAGAACAAAAGATACACATTCGGTGAAAAAGACGACACGAAATTAGTGCTGCCATACATCTGTGCTGTACTTAACAGCATATAGAGAAGAATAAACATAATTACTTTAAACCATTTTGTGGAAAACAAGCAAACTGATTTAAACAATTTAATTTTAATTCAGTTAATCTCTTAAACACCTACTATGTGAAAAAGTCAGTGGCAGTTTTTTTAAAGACCTTGCAAATACTTGGATGAGGTTGAAATAATAAGGGATAATGGCATTCTAAATAAAATGCTAAAGGGTATAAAAGGAAAAGATCACATATGATTCATAAACTAGAGCTTCAAAAAGGACAGCAGTCAGAATTTCACCTTGGTAAAGATTTGCATCCATAGAAGGGCATTTCAGGCAAAAGACCCAGCATAAGCAAAGACATCTAAGCTGTACCAAGGATGTATGAGGAAGAGCAAATAGTCCTGTTTAGCTGTATCATGGGTATGTGAAGGAATATACAGGGAGATAAATGAGTAAGGAAAGAATCAATTCCTATTTCATAGCTATAAATGAAATTCCTAAGATGGACCACTTCTGTGTTCTGAGGCTATAAAAATAAGTCACTCTTTCCTCTTAAGAATCCTGCTGACAAATAAGCCACTGCACAGTGGAACACATGCTAAAGGCATGATGCAAGCAAGGAGGTGTTTGAAGGAAAATAAAAGGGACCTATTCTGCTAGTGCTGTGAGAGCTGAGATGCAGTTTTGATGCCTCAGACTCTTGAGATAAAGCTGTTCTGGATTCAGACTGCCATTTCAAGGACTTGCACTACCACTTACCCTTTGTCTTGACAATATGACCTTGAACTCAATATTTTAATGTTTTGGCTACTATGTGTTAAGTCTTAACTACTTCATCTGTTCAACGATGACAATAATGGTATGATTCTTATAGAGCTATTTTAAGGACAATGTATAATATCCTTCTAAAAGGTATAGCAGAATCCCTGGCAATTTGAGTGCTTGAGTTAATTTTCTTTATTTTTAGTAGTACTACTAGTATTATCTGGTCCAACTATTCTCATGGAATGCCCCATATCAATAGTAATTACCTTAAAGAAAAACTTGAGGCAGAGTATGGTGGCACATGCCCATAATCGCACAGGGTCCTGCTAACTCAAACCTGTTCAAAAAAGGGGTGGATCCAATGAGAAAAGAAATAGAGCAGAGCCTATGTGGGGAACGGTAGAGAATGACAGAACCCTATCATTCTTAGAAGTTGCAAAGAGAAAGCAAAGGAGTTTTGGGTTGCATAACCTACTTATCATTGAATTCAATGGCTTCTCTAAGTAGTAAGGGAAGAAAGAGGTGATGTTAAAATGAGATGAAGGAATGAAGATGTGACGATCCAATAAAAATAGATCTTGTGAATGGAAAAGGAAGGGTGAAGAGGAGTACCTGAAATATTTATAGTTGTGCTCTGCATTCATTTTTGTAATCAGAAAAATGTTCGTTTTGCAGAGTCAACAAAAGAACAGCCTTCTAAATTTTTTAAACTACATACAAGCATTTCAGAATAAGCGTTATCATAAATGCAAAACTACCAAAAAAAATGGCCCCATAGCAACAATTCCATGTCTATCTTCCAAATTAACATTTCGGTGTTACTCCCAATCATTAGCATGGGCATCTTGGTTTACAAATTAATAAATACTTGGCTACTTTTACTATGCAATTATTTTTCTCATTATTATGTTATTGCATTCAGCTTGTTTGGCACCATTTAAAAGAATTTTTGCTATCAGTGGCAGGAAACTGAACAGAGCAGGAAAAATGTTGAATCTATGTATTTGAGTAGGTTATTGACTCATTAGTTTAATAACTTGTATTCTCAAACTTGAATAATTTAAATACGTTAGAAATGATACAGCATTAAAAAGAGCATTCTTAAAACTCAGATCTAGGACTGAGTGTGTAGTTATTATTTATTTAAAATAAACAAGCAAATTCCATTGAGATATGGTCTCATTTTCAGGAATAGTCTATTAGCAGGCAGCAGTGAGCACAACAATTAACCATATCAGCACATTAAAGCCTAATGTGTACACTCAACATCCTACCATGGCCTATTAAGTAATCAGAAATGATTGCAGATAATTAGCTCATGAACAGCTGCATAAACCCAACTATTCCATTTTTCTTTATCAGACATGGATACTTGAAGTTCAAGGGAGGTTTATTAGCTGTGTCTTGAACTGGGTAGGAGTGTCACCATGAAGCAAAATTAGGGACAGACTCTAATGTGTGAGTGTATATTATTACCATTTGAAAATTTACTCTGATAATACATCTAATGTTCACCCAAATATAGTTCTGTAAGTAAAAAATGTGGAAACAAAGATATTACAAGTATAAAAAAATTGTAAAATTGGAAATTGAAATACGATGCTATAGTTTGTATCTAGATGTCCCCCCAGAGCCTCATGCACTTTTAGATGGGGCTTTTTTCAGAGATAACTGAATCAGGAGTTTGTGACTGATTCATAATCTAATGCTGGGATTAAGGGTGTGATTGCTGTTCCACCATAGGACATAGGGCAGGTAACCTGTAAACAATTTAAAGTGTCACTTGGACAGCACATTTGTTTGTATACTGACTATCCTGAGTATAACTTGGGCATTTGATTTTAATCAGCTGTTATTTCAATCAGTTGATCCTTCTACTGAATAAATTTGATAAAATTGTCATTCTTATATTTTCTGTTATATTATCTTATTAACATTAACAAAAGTGCAATTTTTGGTCATCCTGTATTTAAGTAATTGGGCTGAAAAATGCTTACTTTCCTTTAGTTTGCAGAGGTTTCAGTCCATAGTCAGCTGGTCCCAAGACAGGGTGGCATGATAGAGGGGCATGGCAGAGGAGAAACAGCCCTTGGTATGGCAGGCAGGAGAGAATGAGTTTTCCTTGTTTCTCTTTTTATTCTATCCAGGCTGTAAGCCTATGGTTCATGCCACTCACACACAGAGTAGGTCTTCCCTCTTCAGTAAAGCCATCAATCACACCCAGAATTATACTAAACTATAATTCTGGACTAATCCAGTGTCACACACCCATGATCCAGTTACCTCCCAAGAGCCTCACCTATGAATGCATGAAGCTTTGAGGTGGACATCTACATATAAACCATAATACTCAGATTTTATCAAGAATTCCTTCCCATTTTATGATCTAGGAATTTAAAGAATATGGCTCAGCAATGAATGAATATACTATCCCTGATGGTTCTAAACTTTTGGATGGTAATTTCTGAATATTTGTATGGAACACTTTTTACACATTTATCATTTCTCATAAAAATTTAGTCTTATTTTATTTGTAGTTCTAGTAAGATTAAAATAGGGGTAGATAGATGATAGGTAGACAGACAGGAACCATAAATTTCACTCATAGAGAATTAATTCTACTGTGGGTATTTTATTTTTGTTCTCTTAACCTTTATAAATTATCTTCATTTTTATAAGCATTCAATCAATAAGTATTTCTGTGACTGGTGCTCTGCTAGGCATAATGAAAGCATAAGTAAATAGTGCCTCAAGGAATTTAAAGTCTTTAAGGAAATAAACAGGCAAAGCAGAAATTATAGTTCACCGTTCATGGACTATGGTGGAAAGATACAGGGTACAAAAATTCAACCAAAAAATAGGTACCTAAAATGAAAAGACAAGCCGGGCGTGGTGACGCACGCCTTTAATCCCAGCACTCGGGAGGCTGAGGTAGGAGGAGCATTGTGAGTTCGAGGCCAGCTTGGGCTACAGCGCGAGAACAAGCCTGGCCTGAGCTACATAATGCGACCCTGCCTCAAAAAACTAAGACCAGGAGTTTGGCTCAGTGGCTTCAGTGCCTGCCCTGGCAGGTGTGAGGTTGTGAGTTCAATCCCCAGTGCCGCAAAAAAAATAAATTAAATAAAATAAAATAAATAAAATGAAAAGACACTTCTTAGAAGAAGTACACATGGCCAATAAATACATGAAAAAATGTTCAACAACTTCAGCCATTAGACAAATGCAAATTAAAACAAAACTGATGTTCTGTTTTACTCCAGAAAAAAATGACTATTTTTTTAATGACTATTATTAAGAAATCAAATAATGAAAAATGCTGACAAACTTTAGGTGAAAAAGGAATCCTTCTATATTGTTAGTGGGAAAGTAAACTAGTACAACCACTATGAAAATTAGTATAAATATTCCTCAAAAAACTAAAACTAGAAATTCCATTCAACCCAACTATTCCCCTTCTAAATATCATCCCAAAAGAATTAAAGACATCATATTACATGCATTCACATATTTATGGCAGCATAATTCCAAATAGCTAAACCTTTCAAGTAGTACATATGGCTATCAAAAGATGAGTGGGTAAAGAAAATGTGACATTTATGCACAATAGACTACTACTCTGCCATAAAGAAGGATAAACGAGTTATTTGAAGAAAAGCAGATGTACCATGAGACCACACTGTTAAGTGAAGTTGATCAAATACCAAAGTTTAACTGTCACACAGTTTCTCTTATATGAGAAACCCAAGATAAATAAAGAGCAAAATAAAAGATAAGATACAGGGAGACATACTTTCCTAAAATAATGGTGTAGGGAGGAAAGAAGAAAGGAATGGAAAAATAATAATGATGTTACATGCACGTATCTACTCCCCATGAGGAATGTAATCATTGTGTACTGCAAACATGTGCCAACAAAAATAAAACTTTAGTATAAAATAAAATAGCAACTAGACAGACAAAAAAATAAAAACTTCAATGGCAACATGAGGGACACTGGGAAAACTTCACAAAGGAGGAAACAGTGGAGAAATGGGTCATTTTGCTCACTGCAAAGAGGTCAGGGTTAAGGGGGGTCTGTAGGCAGAGACAGGAATTTGTAAAGGACTGTTGGGCATGGCAAATAATTAGAGCTAAAGTCAGTACTGCAAGTCCCTGGCCTATGAACAATTGAGCTCGAACTTATACACTGCATAAGGATCACTTTATTGGATTATGAATGAATTCAATTTTCCAGTGTTCTCCATGAACAGCACTTTTTCATCAGTCAGGGACTTATTGTAATGATAATTAAGTTCATGCAGTTTATTCATGGCTAATTATTAACTGCTCTTACCCAACTCACTAAGATTGGACAGACGATAACTACTTCCTGTTTTCTAGAGTAGCGGTAGTAAATATGTGAATAAGAAGGTGCCCAGGTAACAGAGAGATTGCTGGACTCTCAGGAACTGAAGTCCAGGAATGCTGGAATTTTTGTTCCAGCAAGCCATCCAGGTCATCCCTATGTAAGCTCACATTTAAGTATTTGAGTGCAGAGTATTTGCTGTTTTAGATAACTTTTTAATGTACTGTATTAGAATAGACATGTAACATTTATTTTTTGAAATGTGTTGTGATACTTAGGCATAAATTGAAAATGGAATAGGAGCCAGACATGGTGACGCAAGCCTGCAATTTCAGTACTCAGAAGGCTGAGGCAGAAGGATTCCACAAGTTCAATGTCAACTTGGATACATAGTAATTTCAAGGCCACCCTGAACTACATAGGGAAACTTGTTGAAAAAAAAAAAAAAGGAATACAAATGTGAAATTGAGTAGAAACAATAAATTGACTAGAAGTCAGACAACTTAGTTTTTTTACTATAATAATAATAATAACTGCTATTATGTAGCAAATATCTATTCCAAGATACTGAACTTCTCAGGGACCATAGACTCTTCAGCTGTCAAGCAAGGAGACTGCATTGAAAGATCACTAAGACCATTTTCCTAACCTAAAATGCTGTGGTTCTCAGTAGGTTTTAACCTTAATCATTTGCATAATTAAATAATACGGTTATCCACAGACTCCTTTTGGATTACTTTCGATTTCAGCTTCTTATGCTTTTTCAAAGCCACATTATCCTACTCTGTGGTGTTTTCTATCACATTTAAACCAGCTTTTATTTCTTCCCTCTTTGGGGTCAATGGTTAGTTCATTATACAGTTCTTTAAAATGTGATATTCTTACTTTTGCACATGTTAACTCCCATGAAGTCTCCTTGATTAAACTTCCCCAATAGACTTTTAGAAGGAAGCAAAAAGAATAGCACTCATCGCAATGTGTGAAGCATCCTGTCTTGAATGTCAATTGAACAATTCACAGGGCTGTGAAATAAGAAAAAAAAGAGACAATATTTCAGTGAAGTGAAGACAAGGGAGAGAGGATTAGAGAAACTAGAAACCCAGGGAAAACATAGAACCTTTCTGTTTATGCACAACACATTCCAATTTTCCTTTCTCTTCTTTCCGCTCCTTCTAGCCTTCCTTTTCCCCATTTATTCATGCTGACTTTCTATCTATTGAATTGCTTTCTTACCAAATTTTGCATGTATAAAGTTTAAAATTCCAAAAGGCGAAATGTATTAACTCCCATAACATTTTAGCATAGCACTCCAAACAATTTCTCAACAAAAATTCAAGGACTACAGACTTGAAGAATAAATGCATAAAGCTTTATTATCCTGGCCACAGTCTATTCATTAGTTTTCTTTATAATCATTGAGTTTTTCCCCAAAGTTTTTTTTTTATTTTTTCTTCCTGAAGAGATACTCTTGCCATTTACCTATTTGCTGCTTCATCTGGTCCTACTTCTTTACCGTGTGATCTGTGACTGGGGAGCTAACATATGCTGGCGCTTTCCTTATATCTTACACAGCGTGGTGTTTTAGCACTCCATATTTTATGTCCTGGCAAACCAACTCCTAACAGGTTCCTAGGTAATGCAGCTTCTGCCTGAGTGCCCTTGAGGCCCACTTAGAGCATGTGCATGGTTGCTCTAAAACTTTTCAATAACCCTTCTCTGCCTAGGATAGGAAATTACAGGAGAATGCTCAATTTCAGCTTCACTTCGCAATCATTCTACCTTTATTCCTTATGATCTTGCATTCTCAAATTGGTCTTATCAGCTGTAGCTGATTGTCCAATGCTTTACAGTGGGGCTGGAAACATAACACATTTCCAGCACCCTCATTTTGTTTCAGGAGTGAACATAGATAATTTTGATCCGTGGTCAACTCCAGTGGTGCAAAATCTTCAAAGCTGTTATCTGTTCTAAAAATATCACACAAGTAGCTCATTTCTGTACAGTACATCATGTCTGGAATGCGTATTACTGTGTCAGCCTCTCTTGGTGCCATTCTTAAAGGAACATTAGTGTTAGTCTTTCTAAATAGCTTCTCAGCAAATAATTGTTTTATCACAGATTGTTTTGAACTGCTTATTGTCACCCATTTTATTCACATTCTTAGCCTAATTTTCCTCCCTCAACACATATCTATTCTTGCTGTTCTCTGTTTCTTTCCTTTTTAAGATATATGTCAATTAAGCAAAACAATAATCAGAAAGCTTTCTGCAAATCTCAGATCAGTTCAGGGGCCCCATGATTTTTTTCAGTTCAGGTAAATCCTGCACATTTTCTTCCTAGAAATCTTATCACTGTAATAAAATAATTTAATATATAACCAGTTGTTTAATATTTGTCTTCTGGTTTTTAAAATGAATGTTCCCAAAGGGCATAGATTTTCCATTCAACTGAATCTCCAACTCCTAGGCCAGTGGCTTAAGTATGATAGTAGTATTTCAAAAATGGTTATTGAATGAATATGAGTCCTATCCTTTTACTAATCTTTATCAGCTGCTCTTTGGCTGTTATTATAATTATAAAACTGAGATTCTTTGGCCTCAAAACTGATAAGGATTGTCTTTGTGTTTTGGTTTTTGTTCTGATAAATGTACTCTCTCCAAGTAGACAAATCTACATCTAAATAAAGCTTTTGAAATTCAAATTTCTGTGCAAACAGCCCTTGGTTCTTGCAGCCTGTTAAATAGAGCACTGTGGTTGCATATCTTGCACTGGAGGGAGCTGGCATCACAGACAAATTCTGGCTTCTTGGGAGTCCCCACTTCCTTAATGATACCCCGCCCTTTGTTAGTATATTCTTTCTTCAGGTGGCTTATAGCACAATTCATTGTGATTAGAGTACTTAATCTATTCGCTATAACTGATTAAGTTACTGCTTGATGGTGTTACAGGTTCATCCATTTACTGTGATTAGATTGTTGCCAGAAATATATGGATACAATCAAGCTTCTACTATTGCTGAATTCCTCAGGGTGTTTCTAAATTTCTTCACATAATCTTTTTGGCTATTCCTTAGGGTATGTCACTTCTGAAGATAACTAATCTCATCTATTATGTTTGAATCTTCCTGATTTTATTCTTGGAGGGCAACTTTATCTCATACTCCTGTGGGTGACTTTCCTGCCCTCCCCAGTACTTCCCATTCCTGGCAAATAAAGTGGGACTCATAGAGACAACAAACCAAGCCCCTATTACTTTTCCTTTCCTACTATCTGTTCCTTGTCTCTGAAGAGTAATGGCAGAAACTCATTCATATAGAATTGCTAACAAAATAAGGGAAATTTTATGAATTTTTCATCAGAGTCTGAAATGTTAAGTTTATATCAAGGTCTTCAATATATTAGAGGAGAAGAGTAGGAAGGAAGACAGTTATAAATAATAATTAAAGGTTTCTGGCTGCTCAAAATCACACTTTAAGAGCACACACACAACTTAGTTTATAGTCAACCCATATCAGACTCATTTTTTCCAGTGAGAGGTGGGGTCAGGTGATAGCGTCAAATCTGCCTTCCTTTCGTTTTCTTGATCATGGCCACAAGAATCCAGAGACATAGGGAGGTTCAATCACACCACAAATGTGAGGCCACTTGGATGACTACATTTGTTTTGTTTTGTTTTGTTTTGTTTCCAGATGTCATCAAAACAACTGGACAGGTTGTGTTTGTTTGTATGACTTTACAGTGTCTCCTCTTGTGGATAAACAACCATCCTCTTGTATCACTGAAACCAAATATCAGAGATTTCCCTCTGCTATCCTGAGAATACTACAGCACAGCTAGATATTGTCTAAATATTTTTCCCTAAAGACTCAGAAATATATAGATCTCATGGTAAATATTCATTAGTAATTGAAACGTTCTTAGTCTGTGAATAATGGTAGTATTAGCATATTCCTTGTATACCATTAAATTATTTGAAAGATTGAGAGTTGCAGTTTTCTATTTCTTATATCTCTTCCATTCATATAAGCCAGTTCATTGTAGTTGCTTCAAAACTGTATCTAATTGCTTTTAAAAAGAAACAAAAGAAGCAAAAGTTTATAAAGTTAAATACATATGAAACATATTTTTGTTTTATTTCCTCAATTACAGAAATGTAATCTATTAACATAACCCAAGGAACTTTACTAGACATGTAAAAAAAGATGCACATGTAATTATTTACATATTTAGCTTCAAAAATAGCTTTTCAGATATATAGAACATCAGCATTCCTAAAAACATTTTGCCATGAGTGACAGTAGTACATATACATCTGAAACCAAATGAAAATTTTAACACACCTTGAGATTCCTGAAAGATGTTACAACATCTGTGTTTTGAATCTAGGTATGGAACAGTCTCATATGAGCCGAACACTGTGAGGTAAGCAAACGTATTTGGCATGAGCTAGGTCCCCAAGTCTAGAGTCCACATTTCTACAACTTACTTTAGGAATGAATTCTCACCCTCCCAAACATGAAGATAAGATGCTAACCCTATTCGTTTCATGCAGTATTTTAATGAAATCAATTGGTATATCAAGACTGCAGGAGGTAAAGCAGAAATGGGAGGTTGGCAGAGAAGATGCTCATTGGTGCCCACATTAATAAAAGAAAGAAAACACTATAATGCCAGGAAACTATGACAAGCAGAGATCAAGAAACCAAATGCAAGGCCTTTTCTTTTTCATTAAGTTTTAAACTCATCCCTTTATTATAGCTTGGAATATAAATTTACATTCATTTGAATAATATTGAATAATTAATTCATGAACATAATGGTAAGTACACTGTCTACAGCCTAGCATTTTCTATTTAGCCCCCAACACATTTCTTGGCACATAATTAGTTCAATTGGTACATATTAAAGTAAAGTTTATAGAAACATAATGGAAATTAGGTGCCTTGCATCATGACTTTTTAATGAGATTTTCAAGAGAATATGAGAAAGTGAGAAGGGCACAGCTACTGAGAGTTTAAAAACTGGATGATGAAGCCAACAAAGATTATAGAAAAGGTCAGAAATTTACAGCTTTGAAAAATAGAGAGGTAAGAGTAAAGCAACAGAACTCTAGATCTTCTGAAACTCAGAGATTAAAGATTTAAGAAGGCTATAAATGAGGTGAAGTTAAAATTTGATATTGAAAATGATTACGATATAAATAAGAATCTCAGCATAGGAAATATTCTGGTAAGAACATGTATTAGAGATGCTCAGGACTGGATAACAGAAAAAGGCAGAGGGAAAAATGGTAAATTCCACTCAAGGACAATTCAGCTATTTTGAATTCTTGGGAACAATACAAAAATGAAAAAAATTGAAGGAAAAAGTGAGCGAAACCAAATTATAGTCCAGGATAATTAGAAGGTAGACTCCTTTTTTAAAAGAACGAACAATGAATTGATATAAAGTTCAAGAAGATAATGGATTTAAACTAAAGAGTAAAAAAACCAGAATAGGTTTGAAGCTGATATAATTATTGAATACTGTCATCAGAAATTACTGTGGTAGATTCAAAATTACACTTAATTGTCTTACAAAAGTAGTAATAGTTTAAAACTCAGAATTTTTTTTTTAAATTTTAGAAAATGCCCCCAAAATGATGGTTTGCTTTAGAAAGAGAAGCACACATAATATGACCCAAGCACTATGATATTATTGGTGGTCCTCCTTACTATTAAAGATTTTATGACTCGATTTTAATAAATACATTTCTTCTGATCTTTCTCACTACAGTATGTTCATGAAAGAGAATATCAAGGATATAGATAAAATTTTAGACTAGATTAGAATTATTTCTCCAGATTTCATGAATTATAAATTGGAAATCATTGTAATTAGTGCTTCACAATAAATATTCAAGTAATTGGAGCTGTAAAACATAACTTGGCAGTTTAATTGATTTATTAAAGAAGCAGAACAGCTGAGACATTCCTATTAGCTGAAAATCTGAAATGTTTCAAGTGAAATATTTAAAGAAAAAAATGTCTTTCAACTAAAGGAAGAGCACTTGTAAATGAGATGGGTAGATCCTTCCCATTTTTTTCCTCACAAAAATTATCATCAAAACAACATTTTACTATACTCCACTGTACCAATAACACATCACTGTATCATGTTGTATATACAAACATCAGTAAAAATCAGAATCTGATTGCTTACTGGCCTACTTGCAGCCATTCGAAGAAACAAATTGAGTACATTCTTTCATCATAATTATTTTATAATATCTGAATTTCTTACTGATGATACTTACATGTGGAATATTGTTCTAAGAAACAAAAAGTGAGCAAAATGAAGTAAAATGGTATTTTAAAATATGACTTTCTTTCCTCAAAGCACTAACAAATGTTATTTAATATATTAATATACTTTTTGCTATCCAAATAACTGCTTTCAAAAAAATCACAGACTATTTAAAATTTATGTATATTTTGTTATTATTTGTGAAAGGGAATTTAGCTTAACTGATAATTCTTCCTGCTTAAAAAGAAAAATAACATTTTTATGAGGTGATAATTAATGTGTTTTGGAATTTATTGATTTAATAGCACCCAAATCCAACAGTGTCTGGCACAGTTCTTAGCTACACTAGAAGAAGGTAACCCTATTTCTGAACATGGGTAAAAAATGGCCTCTTTTTGTAGGGAAGTCTGGTTGGAGTGTCACAGTTTGAAAAAGAACACATTGAAAAGGGTATTGACAAAGATTTTTTCAAAGAAACCCATAAGGTTATATCAAGCCTATCAAGAAATAGAAAATTTCAACAAATTGTGTTCCTTTGTCCAAATTCAGCAGGTGAAAATACAGCGTGCTGGTTGGCCAGTTCAGTTTTATATTGCTCTATTTTTTAAGTTACCTGTCAGCATTTAAAATTGGAAAGTATCATCTGACAAGTCCAGATTTGTGAATTATCTTTAAAAACCAGGCCTTAAAACAATGGATTCACATTCCAATATGGACTGGTTCTTTATGGTAACCTTGTTGTTTACTGTTCTTCTGTGAATAGAGTGGTCTATTCCTTTCTATAGGACACTCACTTGTCCTCGCCATAACTACTCCCTCTACTCCCTCTCATTGGTTGCTCCAAAAATTAGAGAACATCACTTGTCTTTAAACAACTTGCAAACTTACCCTCATTTTACTTCTCACACTTGGGTCATCTGCCTGACAATGCATTTGTGTATGAAGGCCCCGCCAAGGCATAGAAGCCGGGCATGGTGGCACAGGCCTTTAATCCCAGCACTTGGGAGGCTGAGGTAGGCGGAGCGTTGTGAGTTCTAGGCCGGCTTGGGCTACAACGCGAGTACAAGGCCAACCTGAGCTACATAGTGCGACCCTGCCTCAAAAAACTAGGGCCGGGAGTTTGGCTCATTGGTTCAGTGGCTTAAGCGCCTGTCTGGCAGGTGTGAGGTTGAGTTCGGTGAAAAAAAAAAAAAAGAACCAAGGCATTTAATTTCCTTGTGCCTTATTTCTGGTCCCTCAGCCACATTCTGAAGTACAAGCTGGTACTATTTTCCACAACGCCATCCTTCAGTGCCCAGAGTAACTCTGACGATTTCCTCTCTATCATTAAGTGTGAAAAACTGTGGGTTTACTTTCATTTGGTTTCTCTTTTAGTTAATGTATTGCTTCATATCCTTAACATTTTTAACTTTATATTCTGAAATGGAATGAATTCCTTTCAAATTAATATTTTGATTCACCTCTTCTGCTTAAGTTTACATAGTCTGGAAGTTCTCTCATAGATTTTATTTCAAAGTATGTGTTTTTTTTTCATATTTCTAAAGTGTTCTCTTCTATAATCTTTGGTAAGGTATGTTGGTTATATTTTATGATTTCTTCTTCGTTGTATCCTTATTGAGAGACCTAAACATTTCTTTTATGTAATTTTCAGAGTATTTCGTTGTTTTCATTTCTTCTGGAGCAAGTTTAGCCTCCTGATTTGGGAGTTTTATCGACTGTCCTTCCTATTTTATTTTTCCTCACATATTTTGGAATTTTAGTTTGCATGCTGTTTCTCAACATTACTTTGTACTCATTCTCTTAACTAATCTCTTTCTCTCCTCTCTCTCTGCATCTCTCTCCCTCTCCCTCTTCTTTTGCCCTCCTCCTTCTTCCCCTCCTCCTTCTCCTTTCTGCCATTCCTAAAGCCTCACCTCCCATACACACACTTAATCTCTTTCAATTTTTGCTTGTTTTTCTCCTCAAGTTAAGTTCAGGATCTGAAATAAATTCTTTTCATGGTGGTTTGTGGCATCCATTCCATTCCAAATGATTTTGGAATTATCATAGCTTTGGTCGCTGAGACAAACAGCTCACCTTCTGGCTACAAGACTGTTTATTTCTCTGATTCTCTGGGGCAGTCAAGTGCTCTGTGATATTTTTCTGATTTTTTAACGGGCAGGATATGAATGTCTAGTTTCCATCAGTACACTAACAAGGCAGGTGACAATATGTGTCATCCAAGAATATAAATGGCATTGTGACATTATAATTACATTTAAATATATATCAGTTATATATATATATATATATGTATATGATACTACATAACTGAATAAATGGTTGTCTTGTCTTAGGAACAAGATTTGGGGTAGTTTTGGTCCTCTGTTTGTCTATATTTCTGATTTTTTTTGTAATAAGCATGCACTGTTTTTCAATAATGAAAACAGTCACAATTGCTTTGAAGAGAGGAGTTTCTGTCATTGCACGTTATTCCATAATGGTTAAAAAAAGAATCTTAGCAGCATCTGCATGCTACTGCTAGTTCAGTCCGAACTATAATTTTGTGTTTTTGTTCTGCTTCGGAGCCGAAGAAGTAACGATTTCTGGTTGACCTTGGCATGACCCTACACTTTTTCCTTTCCCAAATATGTTATTGCTATACGCCTGAAGAGGAGGGACTGTCTCTAGGAGAATATGTAAAGTATATTCTTACATGGAAGTTTTCCTATTCATCTTTCCTCACCATCCAAACTGACTATTGCTCTCTCTCCCTCCCTCCTGTGTGTCTCTGCCTTCCTGTCTTCTTTAAGTAGTAGTGTAGAGTGGAGCATGGCACTATGCTTCACCATAGATAGGCACCCTTCAATTCTGCTATTTTTCTCCATCCAAAAAATAACAGGAATGAGTTGATCTCAAATTGGCGGTGATAGTAGAAAAATGTATCTAAAAAAGGAAGCGCTCTCTCGCTTTCTCTGTCTCTCTCCTCTTTGGTATTGTTTTTGGTTTTTGAGTAGTTGCTAGCTTTCTGGCACTTGAAGATGCTCTGGGCTTGTCTCATACATTTCTTTTTACAATCCTAGAATTAGCTATTTTTCTTGGGAACCCTAGTTCCTTTCCATGGGGTATAGTATTACAAACCAAGATCTTAGCCCTTGTATGTAATACTCCAGTGGAATATCACTGAACCTAGTCTGTCTTAGCAGACAGAAACAGAAAATGTACTAGCCAGGCATGGTGGCACATGCCTTTAATCCCAGCACTCGGGAGGCTAAAGCAGGAAGATTGTTGTGAGTTCGAGACCAGCCTGGGCTACAAAATGAGTTCAAGGTCAGTTTGAACTGCATAGTGAGACCCTGTATCAAAAAATAGGGCTGAGGATTTAGCTCAGTGGCCTAAGCACCTGCCTGGCAGTGCGACATTGTGAGTTCGATCCCAGGTACCAAAAAGAAAAAAAAAGAAAGAAACAGAAAATATGTCTGCATATACTAACCCATTGTATACATATATCTATAAATAATTCTATATTTGTTTCTGTGTCTACATTAAGCTAAAGAAATATCTCCTATAATATATTACCAGATGCACCCTTCTAGCTTTTCTCCCTTGTTTATCTCCAAATCCTTATTTCAAAAGCAAGAAACATGGCTTCAATTATCTGACCTTAGTTTAACTATTCACTCCTATGTGCATACATAATAGAATCAGAATATCTGAACTTTATCCTCATACATAGATAACATAAGTATGTATTTATAATTTTTAAAACTTACATTTTGAGGATTCTGAGGTGTGAATGTTTTGCAGGTCTTTCCTTACATCTCCTATTATATTAATATATAAATATAAACACAAAAATGTAAGTATACATGTGTCTGTAAATGAGAGTCTTTTAGGGACTACCAGAGCCATTACTTATTCAAGATATGCTTTTGGCAGTATATATCTAGTCTGTATATATTATCTATTATAATTATACTTGTACTGTATGCATATATAGAATGCAGCTGTGTGGGAAAAAAAGGTTTTTTTGTATTCTTTTTAGCTATGCAATTAGGAAGATATAAAAGCCAATAATCTTCAAGGTTAGTGACCCTTCTTTGCTGACTTATATTCTACATTTTGCTAGTTCTCTGTAGTACAAACCAAACCCAGCATTGTATGGTAAAGGCTGCTGCATTTGGGTATTGGAGTCAACCACCTATGTGACCAGGTGCATACTCCTGGACATCCATGTGGTGGATACAATAGATCATGATTAATGAAATTTAAGTTCACTATTCTTGGTTGCTAAACTATAGTCTGGTTAAATAAGACCTGTCATGAGTCAACATCTATGAATCTAACTTGAAAACAAATCACACAATAGGTTTCATTTTAAATTTATTATCATTAATATTAAGGGAGTTACTATCTTCTAATAGGCATGATTTATTTTCTTAGTCAATTCTATTCTTATATTATTTTCACTTTTTTTTCCTCTTCAAACATCAAAACTTTAAAAGTTTTGAAGCTAACAAGATATATTATGGTAGCCATTGTTGATTTCCTACTATTTTGTTTTGAAGTTCTGTACCACTTTCACTGCATTTTCACTTTCAACTGATTATATTATTTGCTAGGTCACTAAAAAAACAAAAGCAGTCTGAAGAAACCTTCCACAAGCTTTCTTTACCTGTATTTATCAAGTCAAATCTATTAGTATATCCACTTATTTACCCCCTCCAGAGAAATGTTTCTTTTGGGACATTCAATTAACAGGGCTTTTAAATTGTATTTTTAAAAAGTCTCTGTCGATGATTTAAAACCATATTAAATCATTTGAAAAGGTAACCTTTTTACATCTCATAAAGTTTTTATTATTCTACCATAAATACTGCTATGTTATATCTTTGAGAACAATGATTAATTAACTAAACATCCTATTGTATTACAAAGTTAATGCGATATTAGCTTACAGTAGTTTTTTGATAATGTCTTCAGCATTGCACTTCTTATAAAGAATGCAATGAACAATACTGGCCTCATTGTTCTTTATATATTCCCAACATGATTTCAGGGATGGATATATTTTAGACTGCTTTAAAATTATTTTTCCCTCAGATGGCATCACAGCATAAGTCTGATATTAAAAACACATCATGAGATACCATGCTAGGTCTGGAAGGAGCATAACTAGAAGCCAATTTGCCCCTTCCCATAGTTGACCAGCACACAGGCTGAGAATTAAGAACACTGAGCCCCTCCCCTTCCCTATCCCCCACCATCCTGTAAGCAAGCTGGTTTGGAGGACAGGCTGAGTTGCTAGCAACTGAGGTACAGAAACAACTCAATGCTTGTATTATTTGATTAATTTTGCAGGCCTAAGCCTGGTAGTCTGAGCATCTATTAAGAGGATAACAGTGTGAAATATAGCAAATATGGGGGATTTCCTTCTGTCTTGTTTTTGAAATCCAATATTATTCTCACTGTTTTGTTTTGTTCCAATTTATTGTTTTATTTTATTCAATGTTCTGTTTTGATTGGTTTTGTTGTGTTTTGTTTTGTTACTATGTCTGATGGTATGGACAACTGTTTTGAAGATAACAAGATATATTATGGTAGCCATTGTTGATTTCCTATTATCTTGTTTTGAAGTTCTGTACCACTTTCACTGCTTTGTTTTGATTGACTTTATTCTGTTTTATTTTGTTAGGTTTTATTCTCTTCAAAATAACAAAATATATATCATGAGTAAACTTTTTAAGAACTGACTTTTCTTATTTATCTCTCAGGATATAGAATATATATATTCTTGCCGCTTGGTCATGAGTGCCAGTTTGCATGTACTCAGTGATTCATGACTATAGACAAGCCTACTCTGCACAAATCTGATGAGCAAAGAGGCATTGGAACCCAAGTTATAAATGGGTATCCAGGGAAATGTTGAAACTGGGGCTATTGGAGAACTTTTCAGCCAGAGAATGAAAATACTACTGCTGAATAAAGTAATACTTATTCAAGGAGAGAGGCATTCTTTTTTTTTTTTTCTTTTTTTCTTTTTTCCATACTTTACTTGATCTAAAGAGGCTCTTGTTTTTCAAGAGGGCTGTATCATAAGTTAGTTTGGCATTCTCTTCATGAAAGCAAAGGTTCAGTAGTAATATCAAGCTGGTTGCTTATTGCTCTTCTATGCATAGCATACCCTGACCAATCTATTTAAAAGAACAATACTCTAGGCATAACATATGATGCACATGTAATGTGGCAATTTGATTTTCAAGCAGCCCTTCATGGGAAGCATGGTTAAAGAAGAGCAGCATGTCAGAGTCAGCTCTCGTAAATGCATTATATCAAACCTCTTTAAGTAACAATCCTAACTTTCAGAAAAGCAAATCATATCCTTAAAAATGTCTTGTTCTCTACAACATTCAGCTCTTACATTCAAGTCTCTGCCCTTTCCTCAGCAAGAGTTGATGCCCTTAGATTACAAGTTGGGGAGAGAGTCCTTATTTCATGGTTTCAAACTCCTCTTAAGAAATTCATGGCAGAGGTCTCAGTCTGCTCCTGCTGGTATAACAATAACAGACTGAATAGTTTTTAAACAAGAAAAATATATTGATAACAATTCTGAAGGTTGGAAAGTCTAAGATCAAGGTCCCAGTACATTCATTAACCTGTAAGAGTCTCAGTTCTGCTTCGAAGTAGGTTCATTTTTGTTCCACTGTCAAATGCTGCAAGGGCAAGGAGAATCTTTCAGCTCATTTTATAGTAACACTGATCCCATTGGAGCTTGTATGACTTCAGACACAAAAGGCTCTTCTACCTCTACATTCTAGTAGGCTTTGACCTATGTATTTTGATGGATGCCAGTATTCAGATCATAGCAGAAGGTTTCTGCTACTCTTTTAGATGTTAAGCCTGGAGATATATATTGTACAGCATCTTGGAGAAATCAAGAGAATACACAGACCTAAAAAGGCGTCTTCAGAGTTCACCTCACTTTGTTTCAGATATTACAAAATTAGCTAAATTATTGCAAAGAGTTTTGCAGGAAGCAACCACTGTCTCAGACCAAAGCATGATTTACTTTACAACCCTATTCAAGAATTAAACTCTTCCTAATCCCTTAAACATTTCTAACTGTCTGTCTATTTGTCTGCCTTCTGTCTGTCTATGACAGTCACCAAGGGACAATATCTCAGAGCAAATTCTGACCCCTTGCTTTCAAAATCAGAATAGGTTTTTTGAGGACAATCAAAGTCTTTGCAGCTTCCTTTCCAGCATCCAACTCTGGCTCAGATCACTGTCATCTTATACCACTGTAATTTCTGTACTATGAAAACCACTTGTTTGGTATTTCATTTCTGCTTGACTCTGTCATGCACTCCTCAGACCTTTCCTGGCTTACTTTGGACTTTTGTATTAAGTTCCATTTCAGCTCCCTCCATCTCCTTCTTTATTGTTAGGGGGACTACTGCGTCCATCTAAAGAAGTCTTTATTACCCATTGCTTTGGTTTAGTGAAACACTTTCTTAAACATTTTGGTGGCAAGACCCCTTTATGTGCTTAAAAGTTACTCAGAACAATAATGTTTATATGAGTTACATTTATTGATTTTTACATTAAAATTTAAATCTGAGACCTGATCCAAATATCTACTTATAAACCCCAATACATGTTGACAAAATGAATGTTACATGGAATATAATCACATTTTCAAAACAAAAGCCAAATGTGATGCTCTTAAATTTCTGCTAATTTCCTTGATGCCTGGACTAAGAGTGCTTGATTCTCATTTCTGCTTTTGAATTTAGTGTTGCAGTGTGTTCTTTTTATTGAAGTTTCTAAAGGAAATTCAGCCTTGAACAGCTATGTGATTGAAAAGAGTATTTTAATTGCCTTTTCAGACAATTTTGTATGTTCTTATTAAATATCACACCAAAAGTTGACAAGTGAAAACCGCAGTCATATCTATGAACCTGTTTTACTGTGTTAAATTGAAATCCACTGTCTATTGTATTCTGGTCTATTTTTTCCATTCATAATATTGTAATATCTTGTATCAAGTATTTGGAAAATATTGACTGATTGTGCAGCTCTTACAAATATTGATGATTTCATTACATAATATTAAAATAGCACTTACTATAACTACTGATCTCATAAAAAAGTCCTTAGGTAGTAGGAATCTTGACTTGTGAATGTAAATGTTCCAAACTCTAATTTCCACAGGAAAACTCAAATTGTACATTTGATAATATTATACATACCTCCAAGTATCAAGCTCACTTTAGTGATTTTCAATAAAATGCTTGCCAAACACCCAACTCTGTATAATTGTAGTTATATGTTACTTGGTCTTTCAAATAAAAATGTTTCATGAAAACACTGATGAATTTTAGCTCATAACTCAATAAAATGCCTGTTTTTCCTCAAGATATTGTAGTTTGGTATACCGTAGAAGTACGATTTGCATAATTCCTATTTTGTCATAGACTATTAAAATGACATATAATCAAGGATAGTTATTTAATAAAATAAATACTATTTTCTGTTTCAGAAAGGATATTCTTCAGAGAAACTGTCTTTTTTTGTTGTTGTTGTTGGTACCGGGGATCAAACTCACAACCTTGCACCTGCTAAGCAGGCACTGAAGCCACTGAGCCAAACTCCCAGAAACTGCCTGTTTTAAAAAACCAAAAACATGTAACTACAATACATGATGATAATTAGAATAATCTGGTGCGACTGTCTTCAGTGTTGAGGCACCAGAGGTTCACTCCATACTGTTTTTGCACCATTATTGTAAACATCAACACAGAGAAAAAGCAGACGATGCCCTGGTGTTATTATGAATTGTTATGACTCGTGGACCATGTGAGAACTCTGGAACTCCCAGGGCCCAGAGCACCACACTGCGAGAAATCCTGGCCTGGTGAAGGGAATTACTATACTTGGTTACAAATGGAAAGAATTCATAGCATTTTTTAAAGCACCAATGATCAGGAACCAAACAAAACTAGTTGAATCAGTGTGGCCCAGGCATCAGTATATCCTTCCTAAAAGTCTCCCAGGGGTTAGCAAGGTTGAGTTGGATTGGTCTGATCTCTATGGTATTTGAACCTGTTTTCCAACTTATGACTCCTCTTATTTTACCTTTCTAACTTGTTCTACTTCTTTGAAGGGCTAAGAGTACTGGGGATTTTTTTTAACTTATTCCAATTTTATATTTCTATAAAAAATACTTTCAGATTTTAATGATGAGAGAAAATAAAATAAAGGATCAGTAATATGTCAATTAGCTTATGTACTTAAGTTTTTACTGTATTTCATTGCTTCTTATTGAAAGACAAATATTGGAATAAAAAAACCTTACCTCAGTTTTATTTTTTTAAGAAAAAAATTCAAGGGACTAGCCTGGAGTAAATATCATTCTCTTAATTACTCATAATGGATCCATTTGAAAATGTTTTCTTAGTTTATTAAAATATTTGCCTAGAAGCCATGTGGTTTATTGAGGATTTATTCTGGTTTTTTTTATTGATTATTGATTAGTACACAAATACATCTGTGGAAAAGAATATACCTTTTGTATTGGCCAATAAGTAAAGAAAATTCTATTGTAATTTATTAAATTCCTTCTTACACACACCACTTCTCACTTTTAAATTTTACTGGATAGGATAGTTTAGCATTATATGAGCAAAGAGTTTGGTTTCTTGAAACAAATTACACAATAACTCCCTGTAAGTGACAGAATTTCCTAGTAATAATTAGGTCATAAATGTCAACAGTAAGTATCATAAAATAAAGTTTCTTGTTTGTGAACTCTTTTCTCACCAAAGCCTTAAAATACTTTCAGAGTTAACCTGTGCTTTAAAAATGCTAACCCCCTCGTGTCTAAGGAAACGTTTTTCTTAAAAATAATAATAATAAAGTAGGTTAAGTGTCTCAGATGTCTAATAACAATAAGAGAGCTGGTCTCAAAAAGATTCTAGCATCTAGTTTATGGGTCACTGTGCACAAGCCCTCTAGGTTGGTTGATAAAACTATCTCTATTTTCAGAGATAAAGCTCTTCAGAAGATATGATCTATGTAGAATTTAAAGAAGGAATTGAGGAGAGAGGGGAGAGAGGAGGTGTTTCTGTCTTCCTACAGGTTGTTGTTCGGAGCTGTTATCAAGTTGTCTGAAAGAACACCAAAGAGTGACTGCTGCTCAGAGTGTGAAAGGGGAGAATTCCTCCAGGTCACAAGAAGAGGATAACAATTTTCTAAGAGCGTATCAAGGGACTGAGGGCATGAAGAGGGATTTCAGGCCGGCAAAGGAAATGACTGGAAATAACTGTCTCAAGCTTTACTGATCTTCCACTGTTGTCTTTCAGACCTGCCACTGGGAAAAACTTTGTAGCCTTATTGACCATAGAGCAGTTAAAATTTCCATTAAAATTTGCTAAATTAACTCTCTGGATGCTTTTGAAAAAATAGTAGAAGGCTGAGCCTGATGTTTACCTGACTTGATAAAACCTGTCTTTCTTTAGTAGCATTGTTTTCATCTTTCCTTTTTCTTATCAGTATTTCAGAAAATTTTATGTACTTAAAAATTTTATGATATAGCAAAGCAACACCAGACAAGTATAATCACAATGCATCTTTACCAAACTATGTTTCTATCTAATTGCAGTTCTACATTTTCTATTTTTCTAATAGACCACTGAACTGTAACTTCTAAGCAGTGAGAGCTCACTGTACTTTTGTCTGTGACAGTCTCTTTTGCCACTTCGGAGTATTCAAAAATATTTTACATCTACACATAATTTTTAAATCCCATTGTCTTTTCTTCCTTGCAGATGGTTACTAAAGACACATTAACTTGTCAGATTATTTGATTGCTTTCCATATCAATCATTTATTCTAAACTAATTTTTCACTTCCTCTTTTCAGGTTAACTGAGCAGTTTGAATGTTTGGTGCATTTGACTTCTAAAATATCTTGTTTGAAATGCCCAATGAACTAATTTTTACCCTCTCTTTCTTTCTCCATCTCCCTTGCCTCTTTCTGTTGAGGTTCAGAAAACAATAACCCAAGTGTGAAGCTTTGGAATGCTGAATGTTCTCAATTAAAGGAGAACCAGTGTCTCTCTGACCGTTGCCTGATCTTTCCTATTTCTCTACTACAGCACAGATTAGGACTTTGCTTGAAGCCCCCAATTTGCCTAAATCATCCCAGAAGAGTAACTCTAGGAAGGAAGACTACATTAATACAACACCCAGTGCTCACAAGAATGTTGTCTCAGGCTATGGTCTATTCTGGCTCATGGCATCTTTCCTAAAACTCATTTATTCTTCCTCTAAAATCTCTACAGTCACCAATTCCCTCTCCCCTGCAAAGAAAGTACTTAAACTTCAACCACTTGATCCTCTTTTGAGTTTTACACTTTATATGATTCCTGTGTGTTTGTACGTTAAGGAATTTGTATACCTTTTGTTAATCTGTTCATGTCATGCTTTGAATCTAAAATGTCCCCTGATATCATGGCATGTGTGTTACATTATTGAATCATGGGGATGCCACCTCATCAGTGGGTTCAACCGTGAGTTTAGTAGCTAAATATGCTGCTAGGAGGTGGCCTGGCTAGAGGTGAATCATGACCTGTAAGCTTGTGTTCTTGTCCCAAGCTCCTCCTCCTCTCTTTCCCTGCTTTCTGGCTGCCACAAAATGAACAGCTATCCTCTGCCAAGGCTCTTCCACCATGACAGTTTTGCCCTTGCACCATAGACTGAATATGTGAGTCAAAATAAACCTTTCCTTTTTTAAATTGCTGATGTTGGGTATTTTGTTCCATCCATGAGAGAGTAATTAACATAGTCCATTTCCATTTTGATCTAAACTATCAAATCTTCAGATGTTAGGAAGAAAGTGCCTTTTGCCCTAACTTTCCTGTCCAGTCCTGTCCTGTTCTGTCCTGCCCTTCCCTTCCCTCTCCCCCATCCCATTCCTTTCCCTCCCTTTCCCTCCCCTTTCCTTCCCTTTCCCTCTCCTTTCTGCCTTTCCTTTCTTCCCTTCCCTTCCCTTCCCTTCCCTTTCCTTTCCTTTCTTTTCCTTTTCCTTCCTTTCCTTTCCTTTCCCTTCCCTTTCCATCCTTCCTTCAACTCCTTCCTCCTTTCCTGCTCTTTCTTTTCTTCTTTATTTTGAAATTATAGGGAAGGCCTATAGAGTTCTAACAACTACTCAGTGCTTACCATAATTGATGCACTGTGCCAAACCTATACATATATATCTTTGTTAATCATGCATCATTTCCTTCATTTGTAGCTACTGCACTTTGGGCTTAGACCATGTGAATCGGCCACTCAATAAGTGGTAGATAAAGTCAGACTCTACTTCTTTCTCAGTAGCTTGAGATCTTAAACTTTCTATGATTGTTGTCTATGAGTCTATCTCTGACCACAGCCAGAGAACTCCTTTAAAAAAGAAAAAGTAACTATCCTCAATGATATTAACCTCAAAAGAATTTAATTGTATTTCAAATATCCTTCCCTTAAGGATACTTTAAAGATTATCATCTGTAAATTTATCTAAAGTCATCTTGAAGTCATTTATAGTTTTTAGACTTACCATTTGTCTTGGTTACTTTTACTTTTTTCTTGCGGCTGGGACAAAATATCTGACACCCAAAATGAAGGAAGGAAAGGCTAATTTATCTCATAGCTTTTTGGAAGTTTCAGTCCATAATCATCTGGTTCCAAGGCAGGGTGGCATGGCACTGGGACAACACTTCAAGGCAGCAGCCAGAGCAAAAGGGGGCAAGAGCAAGCCTCTTTTTCTCCCTTATATTGTACACAGGCCACCCCCTCCCTCCAGGGTGGGTGTAACTTCACAAATCTCCTTGCCTTCCTTTGCACTGGATGAGGCTATTTACAAAGTAAGAACCCTGGCTCCCTGCTGAGTCTCTCTGTTAAACTTCTGACCTCAAATTGACACAATGAACAGGTAACTGCCTGTGCTCTACACCCCAGGATGTAGAGCTGCTGAGTTACTTAATTAAGCTTCTCAAGTTGACACAATGTATAAACCATAACACCATTCCACAGAGCAGAATTTTCTAGAAGTTTTCATCTATCCTATTATACTGCTTTTTTTTTAGAATCTTAAAATCCACCCCCACCCCTGCCCCGCATCACCCTTTTCAAACTCATGGCAATTCTCTAACTTGCTTCATATATCAATGTTCACTCAATTCCATTTCTTATATTATTGGCTTTTGTCACATTTCTTTCAGTTTGTAGTTTCAAGAATCCAAATTCAAGTAGTCTATTATCACATAGCCTTAATTGCTACTTCTTTCTCCTCATTTCTTTAGCTTCTCTTCTCTGGAAACATTTCCTGACCACTATGTTCTTCTGAAAGTACACATCAAATAGATTTCACACATTATTTCAAATATGAAAATTTTGCTTGGAAAAAATATTTTGGAACTATTGTGAGGGATGATCTGAAAGGAGAAGAAACTGAAAGTAGGGATGCAGGTAAGAAGCAACAAGCTGCACTGGTGGAAAAGTGGGCTATGTTGAAAAAAATGCAGACAAACATGTATCAAGATCAAACTTAATCGTGGGCTCTGGGTGAGCTACAGAAAGTCTTTTTTTAGTGTAACAGGGAATGAAGGTACAACAGGGAATGAAGGAAGCAGAGAGGAATAAAAAGAACTCCAATAGATTCATCTTGATAGATTGGAATAACAAGAATATTCCTTGAATTATTTCTGTGATAATTTTCTAGATTGTCTCTGACTTGCCATAATATAAGAGATAGTCGTTCTCACTTGGAAAAATTTAAGACCTTTGAAAAGATATGTTTTTGAAAACATTAGCCTATCTTTGATAGTAAACCATGCTATGTGTGAGTTTCTATGTGTAGGAAATTGGGGAAATGAAGTCAGTATTTGGTGGGGAAAAAAGAGGAAGAAAGAAAGATGGAAATTGGGGTAATAAAGGTTAGGAATTACACATTCTTTTTGATTCATAGTATGCATTTTTCCTAGGTTTGCTTTAGGGTGCTTTCCAATAGTATACAGATTTCATGCTGATTATAGACCCTGCTTTACAATACTTGTATTTTGTCATAGTTAGTTTTCTAAATTTGAGCAACCAAGTGATACATTTTTACAGAGTGTTCACTCTCCAAGAAGGCATTGTATCTTATTATATGGTGGCTTAATCCACAGGTACTTCTAGTGAGGACTTTTGTTCACTATAGTCCCTATATCTCTCCCTGAATTATTGCTGCCCAAAGGAGAGATTCTGCCAGTATAGTGTAGATAGTCATATGTCATAATAATTTCTGCATTTTAAGTTTACATTTCTCCTGATCATCACCAATATTTTAGAGTACTTTATCCTTATCAAATTTCTGTAATATATTCCATAATATTTTATAAAATGTTATCTGGATTAGTACAAATTCTGGACTTTACATGAGAAGATTGACGGTTTCTGCTTTTCTCTGTGAAATGCTATTCTCCTCCTTTTTTCTTCTTTTGTAGTTTTCCCGTAGACTTTATGATCTCCATGTTCTGTATCTCTTCCATCTTTCAAAAATGTAACATTTAGATTACATCTGGGTTTTTATTTGATACCATGTATCTTGTTCTTCCTTCAGTTTTGAGGGGTCTTCATTTTTTGTTTCAAAGAGCTTACATAGGTTGATTTAACTTTTGTTTTCTACCACAGTGCATAAGTTGACATAATAAACAGTCTAGTTCATCACATTTTCCTTATATTGACCAAAGACCTAAAGATTTCCTCATTACTTTTAAGCAAACATCTAAATGTAAATCTCACAGTTTCAAACATTAGCTTTTCAGAGTTTTTAATTCAAAAATTATTTTTGCATTTTTAATTTATTTTTGAGAGAGTTAAATTTAATCTTGTTCAGAGGGAAATTCATCTCTCTTTAATTAGTGTAGTAAGCACATACTTTTCTTGGGTACTCCTGGCTTTCTTGAATAATTCACATATTAAAACTTCTGGTGCACTTATTTTGATTTAACTTTCTAAATAGTGTCTGAGGCAATGCAACTCAAAAGTCTTGGATTTAAGTTTTCAGTCTATTAATGGAAATGGAGTATTAACATCTCAATGGTAAAATACCTTTTTCTTTGCCATAAATATATTTTTAGTGAAATGATGTTTTCTTATTTTTCCTTTGAATGTTCTTATAAATCTGTGTCTGGTAGAAAAATCACATTATTCTTATTTCAAAGTTGTTATACTGTTAATCATTTATAATTATACAATCTCATCTATTATATATAATTGTTTCAATTTTTTTCTTAATTAATGCAGAAGCATTAGCTAGAAGGTAATTTATACATTTAAAAACCTAGGTTTTTCCTCCTTGCCATTTGGAGGTAACTGTTACCATTTAATTTCTCTTGAAAACATGAATGATTATCATATGTTCTGCTGTCTGATTCTCTCAATCAATATATCTCAGATGAAAGGCATGCCATGTCATTCTGAAATAAATATATAAAATTTTGTAATAAAATTATTCATATATTCTTGAATTTGAAAGCATAGATGATAGCAAACATAATGCTTGATTTTATATCATGGAGTTGTTAACCATTACCATAGTAGAAGTACCTTTGATGAATATTCATAATTGTAGAAATGAGAAGGAGAAGTGGGGAAGGGAAAGCAGGAAACCTTAGAAAAATAAAATTTCACCAAAACTCCCCCCACAAAGAGCTACCTCAGAGATCTGATGGAGCTGAAGAAAGTAAATATTAGGTGTGCTTTTTTGTTGTTTCCCCTTTAGTCTCTAGTCACTTCTTTGATCTATTTTGTTTATTCTACAAGGTCTAGATAGACCTTGAAGACATCTAAATTCATTAGACATTTGAACTAGTCATCTTTTCACTGTGCCTAAATAAAACCTGGAGGGTATACAAATTTCATTATGTAAAATTTTTTATTTAATAAACTAGAATCCAATGTAAAGAATTAGTTAATATTAATGTAATGTTACCAAACAAGACATTGATAAGAATCAGAATTTTTCAAATAATCTTCATTTAACAAATAGGATGTCAAATATCCACAGGAAATATGAACTCTGAATTGGCAAGGCAGTCATTCTAGGAAAGGGAGACCACTGGATCAAAGATGTACACATGGAGTTTACCTTGGATCACATGCAGAAGACTAGAAGGAATTCTGTCTAAGTAGATGGAGGACATACTTTAAGGGATAATGTTGCATCGGCTTGTACAATGAAGGGTCAAAGGATGTAGGGTACTGAATATGAAACTGAACTGTTGGAATGAGATTCAATCATTTAAGGAACCAGACCGAACCCTATAGAAGAGTACTGAAAAGTTTTAACATTGATGTGTTTTACGAAGATTAGTCCATAAGCAGTGTGCTCTAAGGATTCACATAGGAGAAAATAGGAATGTTTGCAATGATGCAGTCATGAGGTAATAGGGTTGTAGAGGAAAACGGGAAACAGATTGAAAAGCACAACCTCATCTCTACCTCCCTGCACTACTCTTACATATTAATTCTCAAATGTTTACAAACTACTATATTAATAAAAATAGCAAGATATGTGATATAATGTAAAGATTAAGTCAAATATACTTGATGTCCATCTAGATATGGACAACCAAGTAATTTGAGAACGGATGATTCTAAGGAAATAAAAAACAATTCCCTAATATCTTATTCAATACATCTTTTTGTTTCACTTCTCTTCTCATAATAAATTTTAAAATTTAGCAAAATTAAAATAAAAGATTATACTATATCTTTCTGCAAAGCTGAATGTGATTAAAGACTCAGTAATTTTAGGGCATGCATCTTGCTTTTATTTTATAACTCAAAACCTACCTGTAAAACCTGAGCAATAATTGATACTGTATTTTGTATATGGAGTAACAATTTTATCATTTGCATGTTAATGGAAAATTATAGTATGTTTTATCCAGTAGGACTTCAAAATATCATTTGCAATAGTTCATTAATTCTATTAAGTATTTTTTATTTCAAATAAATGGAAAAGCAGTACTCTATTTTGCCTTTGATGCATTAAATCATGACAAAGTCCTTGTTTTCCTTTTTAATTTTTTCTTCTAATGATAAAATAGGATCTTACTCCCTCTTTCATACCATCTCCAATGATTGACTTTCTAACAAAGGAAGGTTTTTGTGAGAAATCTTTTGTTCCTGGGATGAGACAGGTTTCCAGATACGGGCTGAGCCTTCCAGATGTGGGTTCAGCTGGAAGAGGATATAGAGTTTTCCAGGCCATTTGCTGGAAAGCTAGGTCTGCAGAGAACAATTTTTTCTTGTCATTCTTATCAGACACCTAGATAACCACTTGCCGCCTTACTGTTTCATGTCAATTTAAACATGGGAAGGAAATGTAATTATATCCCTAGATCTATTGCTATCATCTTGACCAAACTAATGGGGATATTACAAATAATGCTGGTATTCTAATTATCCCAACCATGTATGAATGTAGACCTACTTTAAAAACTATTGTTTCTTTATATTTATTGTTTCAAATGGAAGAATGGAATATATACAAGGTGCCTTTGTTACTTTTCACTCATTGCTGAGACAAAATACCTGACGCCCAAAATTAGGGAAGAAAAGGTTTATTTCTTACAGTTTCTTGGGAGTTTCTCTCCATACTCAGTTGGCTCCAAGGCAGCATGGCGTGGCAGGGCTGCCATTCATGGCCACCACAAGCAGCAAGGTGCACTGGTGAGCCAGAGAGAGAGAGCTGAAGCAACAAACAGGAAGACCCACCTCCCCTACACTGTATCTCAGCTCCACCCCTGGGTGGGTGCAGCACTCACATCTCCAATCCCAGTGCTAGACAACAAACCAAACACAAGTGCCAGACTCAGCCCCGTCAAAAGTATATGAGGACTTGGGGGTACATAGTATCACCCAATACACAAGGTATACATTATATATTAAAAACTTGCCATACAGATACATGGCATATAACAGCAATTTTGAAACTTATGGTTTATCCCTGAATTCTTTCAATCATTAATAACTATTATATTTGGATGGCAATAATAATAAATTCTTTTACAGCACTTATTATTTCCCATTATAAATATTTTTAGTGTGTTAATATTTTTAATGCTCATAATAACCCTGTGAAGCAGATATCTTATTATTGCCATTTTCTAGTGAGGAAACTAAAGCCTATAGAGATGAAATAACTTTTTCAAGGAAAGTGCTAGAAGGAAGACTTGAAACCAGCTGCTTTGGTTCAAAAGAGTTACTCATAAATCATTGCTTACATCAAATAATAAACTTATCACAACTTAGAGCAAAATTCAATTTTGATAGTTCAAGTTAGTTTAATTTTATCATCTTAATAAACCTAAAATGAGACTTTTAGAAATGTATTTTTAAATTATCTCATTTATTCTTTCACTTCCACAAATATTTGCTCGTATCAGCATTTCACTCTGCCTAACAACATACTGTGCAGGGGCCTGCGTGACCTGCGTGGACCCCAGGAAGAAAAAGAGATGGGCCTCTTGGGAGCCCGCCCCGCTGGGCCTGAGTGCCTCCAACCAGAAGACAACTAAGTCTGCCGTCCAGGGGCCTGCATGACTGGTGTGGACCCCAGGAAGAGAAACATGCATCCCGCCCCCCCCATACGCCTACCAGTGCACAGGGTAAAAATCAAGGACAAAGCTCTGCGCACACCCCGCCCCATAAAGCAACCTGCTTGTTCGGAGGTCTGGCTAAATTGATAGCAACTAAGGTACATAAAACAACTAAATGCTAGTATTGTTTTGTTCATTTTGCAGGCCTGGGGCTAGCAGCCTGAGCATCTCTTTGGAAGATGACAGTACACAATGTAGCAAAAATGGGGAATCTCTACTGTCTTGTCTCCGAGGCCCAATATTGTTCTCATTGCTTTGCTTTATTCTGATTAATTTTTTGGCCTTATTTTATACTCTGTTTTTATTGGTTTTATTGTTTTTTGTTTTTTTTTTTTTTTGGTTTGATTTTACTATACCTGTTGGAATGGTCAACTATTCTGAAAATAACAAGATATACTATGGTAGCTATTGTTTTCATAGTATCTTTCTTTGAAGCTCTGTACCAGTTCTACTGCTTTGTTTTGATTGACTTCATTCTGTTATGTTTTGTTGGATTTTACTATCTTTAAAAAAAACAAAAAACAAAAAAATATACTGTGTACACTGTGGCTGACATGGTTTCATGGCCCAGTGGAGAAGAAGAGAAGTAAACCAGGACTTGCAAACAGTGTAATACATGACACAGTATGTTAATAATTGTGATATCACTGAAGACCTTGTACTTCACTTAAAGGAGGGCAAACCACTCTATGGCAGTGAAATGCCCCTAAAACTTTTGGTGGGAAATGACCTTATCTAATATGCATTCTAGTAAAGTAAATCTGCTTTCAATGAGAAAGATACACAAGAAAGTGAAACTGGGCCAGGCAAGGTGGTGCACGCCTTTAATCCCAGCACTCAGGAGGCTGAGGTAGGAGGAGCATTGTGAGTTTGAGGCCGGCTTAGGTTAAGAATGCAAGGCTGGCCTGAGCTACATATTGTGACTCTGCCTCAAAAAAACTGGGGCTGAGAGTTTGGCTCAGTGGCTTAAGCACCCATCTGGCAGGCGCGAGGCTGTGAGTTCAAACCCCAGTGCCAAGGGGGGAAAAAAAAAGAAAGTGAAACTGGAAGAAGGAGAGAAACTACAATAATCACCCAGAGCTGATGGTGATTTCTACTAAACTGCTGACAGTCTATAGTCTATATGGAGGTAAGAGGATAAATTCAAGTAAAAGAGGGGTAAAATAACCTAGAGATTACATGTGTCCTGTTAAGAAAGGTTAAGCAGAAACTTTAGTTTGTGAAAGGTCCTTGCCCTAGTATAAATTACTGTACAATTATGGTGATGGTCTAATATGGCGGAAGGCCAAAGTGAGACCATTTACCCTCCTTCTTCCCCTTCAGCCCAAACTGTTACTTTCTTTCCTGCTTGCATGTGAAGAAAATTCCAATCAGTTCCTTGCACGTCACCAATGCCCTCCCCACATGTCACTTCCGACCAGAGCTCATATAGCTCTCTACCTCTCTATATCCCTTAGAAGAAGAAAGCCAAAACCCCATGGGTTGTGGGCTCCTCTCTTCTCTGAGTCCTCAAATAAAAAGGCCACTTTCACCTTCTTTTTCCTTCTGCTTCTCTATTGCACCAGAAAACTCTAACAGCTCGAGGCTTATAACTTTAGATAAGTGAGGGTCATTTTCTCACTTAGGAACCACTTTAAAAGTATTGAACTAGAAGAATTCAGGTAGTAGAGATAACGTCATATAGTATATACTTTTGCAGTGACTCCTAAAGAAAATAATTTAAAAAGCAGAGAAACAAAGCACAAAAGTATTTTCTACATCATTATAATCTTAGTATGTAGAATGTATATGCAGACATTAAATCTCTGTCACTTCAGAATATCAAATCACAAAGGTGGTTATAATCTGGATAACGACATTGTGGAAGCATGATAACGAGAATCACAGGTTTAGAGGTCAGAAGAATAGAGAAATCCTGCAGGAACCATTCTTATGAAAAAGATAGGAAAACACAATAGTAGACTGGGGCAGTCTAGACTGAGAGAGAGGCTATGAGCTGGAAGATACAAAACTTATTGTCTTCCATTTTATAGTCCTCTCATTTATCCTCTGTTACCCACTACTGCAACACAGACACCTGTATTATTCCTAGTCTGCCCTCTAGTTGGCTGAGTTTTGGTGCTGAGTCTCACTTCTTGTATCCCTCCTTCCCATATGCTATGCAAATATCCCCACTTCAACAATTAAGGAGTGAAGGGCTGGGGATTTAGCTCCGTGGCATAAGTGCCTGCCTGGCAGGGACAAGGTTGTGAGTTAGGTCCCCAGTACCAAAGTAATAATAATAATAATAATAATAATAATTAAGGAGGGCATTAACCTGAGTAGAATATTCATAACATTGAATAAATGAGAATTGATCTCTTTAGAAATCATTCCTATTCTAAAGCTGAAAAAACTAAGAAAAGAAGTGTTGGGAAAGAAATAGTCATTTTATATTTTGAGGACCTCTTATCTGCTTTTCAGGAAGGTCAAAAAATGAAATTTAGCCGGGCGTGGTGGCGCACGCCTTTAATCCCAGCACTCGGGAGGCTGAGGTAGGAGGACCGTTGTGAGTTTGAGGCTGGCTTGGGCTACAATGCGAGCGCAAGGCGGGCCTGAGCTACACAGTGCGACCCTGCCTCAAAAAACCAGGACCGGGAGTTTGGCTCAGCAGCTTAGGCGCCTGTCAGGCAGGCGCGAGGTTGTGAGTTCAATCCCCAGTGCCGCAAAAAAAAAAAAAAAAAAAAAAAAGAAAAAAAGAAATGAAATTTATTCTGGCTACATACTTTGTTAATGTCTTGACTTGCACTTGTGCTTGCCTTTTGCTTTTCCCTACCTTTGTCAAGCAGGTAGCTGGGCCTCTGTGCCTCCTTGCATCAAGGAAACTTTGTGCAGAAAAGGGGTGTGCCTGGGATTTAGCTCAGCGGCTTAAGCGCCTGCCTGGCAAGTGCGAGGTCATGAGTTCAATTCTCAATACCAAATAAAATAAAAAAAAAAAAGAAGAAGAAGAAGAGAAGAGGGAATAGAGTCATAGTCAATAGTCAGCCTTCCCTCCTAGCCTGCGTTTTCAAGAATCCTGGGCTCTGTGAGGCTATTATGTCAAAACAGAAGGAAGGGAAACCAGTGCCTTTGAGCACAGTGCAGAGAAGGGAATGGTAGCACACTAAGCACAAAGAAACCGGGCTCCAGTTGTTGGATCATCAACCTTGTCAAAAGCTGTGTGAGGCACTGAGGCAGCAAAGTTGGACATAAGGGAAAATAGGGACTGAAACATGAACATATTTGAAGCATCTAGGCAGGTCAGTGACAGTGGTGTAACCCCAAATGGTCAGCTTTGGGCAAGTCTCCGGGAGCACAAGGACTGTGGAATGGAAGAGCTCCAAAACAATGCGTAAGGTTGAATTTCTCAGTAAGCAACTACAACGGGGCTCTGAGAATTGTGTAGTTCGTATTTCAAATAAGCAGAATTTCTTAGCACATGGGGTTGGTGATTTGAGACTTCTACTCAATAAAAATCAAATTTAGAGCCATTTAAATTCACTTTTCCATTTTATATCCGATCATGCTTATACACACAACACTAATGACAACAAAGCCAATGTGGAGCAAAATTGACAATAACAACTGAGGAAGAGGGAGCTTGTATTATATTTTTGTGGTCCCTATGGTTCTGCATCATCATTTCATTCAAAGCTAAACACTGAGGACTCAATCAGGTTTCATATAAAAGTAAAAGTCTAACATGTTAACAACATTAAAAAACAAAAAAATGCCTCCTGTTTTCACTTTTATATGTTATTTTTCACTTTAATATTTTCATGTATTTGCATTCACATCTTGCAGATCATTTCACTTTGTTTTCAAATCCTTGGTATAACAAATAGTTTTCTAACATGTGAGGAACTGAGAGAATATACTTATGTTTGTGAATTAATTGGATCCAGAGAACTCTAGAGGGAAAAAAACAATAAGAGTAATCTGCTCTGTAAAGAAGGGTTAATGAGAGAGTTTATAGCATTCCCTGACTATTCTCATGTTCTTCATTTCCTGGACTGGTGCTTTTATTTTTCCTTATTTATTGCCACATCTTTTCTTGCCTAGAATACACTGGGTTCTCTAAAGAGTCTGAGTTTTTTAAAAATAGTTTAGATCTGTTCTGGCCAAAAATCCAAACCTATAAAGTTTCTTTTTGTACTGTCTTGTTGGGTCTTCCTGTGTTACAGATTAGTGGAAAGAACACTGCATGAATCAGGACTTAGATTCTACTTCCTGCTTTGTCTACTTCCAGGAGCTTTGTGGGCAAACCATTCACACCTTTACCAACTTTGCTTAGTTACCATCAAAATATGAACTATAAATACTATTCTACCTCACAGAGGTGTAGTGAGGTTCAAAACAAACAGAAAATATGTAAAAACACTTCAAGATTTTGGACACAGAATATAAATATAAACTATCACATTGTACCAAATTACATACCTTAAAATTAATTGCATTGGTTGTTTCCCATCTAGCATTTTTAAGTAGCTCATTTGACAGATAGAATGGCCCATGTGTGTATATCATCCTGGCCACAGAATATACCGAGATAGTTATCAGATATTAATAAATGTTACATTTGGTTGAAATGAAATCAGAGATGAGAAGTGACTTTGGCCACCACAGTGCTTAAAAAATGAGACACTGAAAATTGGTTGACATCCCAAACATCAAAAAAGAGTATGGGGCTGCTTTAGCAGAGTTTAATCAAAGAGATGCTATGTGACTTTCCAAACTAGATCATAAAAGTTTATGCCCTCCTGCCCTACTCTCTTGATACAATCTCTTTCAGGCTAGCTGACATCATCTAAGAAGTCCTACTAGTCTGAGGTACCATACTAAAAAGGCTTCTTTTAGCAGCTCCGGAAAGCATCCTAACAGAGCACTCAGCTGACAGCTGGGCTTTGATGCAGCCTGGAGTGATGCTCTGGGACACCCAGACCAGCTGAGCCCCTAGATGACTACAGCTCCAGCTGACACCCAGACCCCAACTACATGAGACTCTTGATGAGCCCTGCTTAGTCAAGCTCTTCCCAGACACCTGAACCACAAAACCATGAGCAAAATAAAATAAAGACTATAAATTTACGAATCATTTTTATAGAGCAATATTAACTAGAACAGTGGCTCAAAAATTCATCTTGGTGGATTTTAGGTAAGGCTAATCACAGTTTTCAGACAAAGTTTCTACTCTTGGTTTTATCGTTCTTTAATCTATGAGCTATCCAATGCATCATTAATACCCTGATTCCTTTCTTTTTTAAATGAACATGTGTATTAGAGTAATTATAAAGTCCTCATAAAAATACATGCAAAATATTTTTCAAAAGGAGCATATGTAAAGCATTATTATTCTAGAGCTAAATAAAAATTATAATGTTAATGTTTTATACCAGATATTTTGTGGTTTTTTGCAAATAAAATTTTCAAGGAAATATTTAAGGTATTTTCCTATTTTTCATAATAATACTTATTGTTAGATTGAGAGAGTGGGTGGAAAGAATACAAATTCTAGTCAAACTATATAAAAGCATATGCCTATTTAAAATTTCATTTTCTTTCTCATTCTTATTGCAATATTATTCAGCATGATGTATTATGGGTTTTAGGGGTGATTTGTATTCATCATAAAATTTCTCCTCAATATTATTAGAGCCCATTGTGAGATGCTTAGAACTGTCTGAAAGTCATTTATCATTCCAAATTTATGATAAAACCACTGTTAGGCAGCTTCAAGACACTCAGTCATATTTACACTTCTGGAAAGCAACTTAGTGAAAGAATATTTGAGAAGTGACCTTTTTGCTTTTATATTGTGCTGTTGTGGTAAATACTATTAAAGCTAGAAGTTTTTAACATCAATCTTATCGAGAATCAACTGCAAAGATATCTTGGAAGCTGTATTCCTCCATTTTATTTCTGTTTTTCCTCAGACTGTGAAGGAGCTGTTTCTAGCAAGCCTGGTCCTTGAGTGGCGTCATAGTGTACTTTTGAAAGCACTGACATTTACTACGTTCTTTCAAGAGAAGAAAGATACATTCTTCAGACTGTATTTCTGGGATTTATGTGCATATTTAGCTAGATTTTTTTTTTCTGTATAAGGATGAAACTTGTTTGTGCAAAGAAATTGGAATGCCCCCTTTAAAGAGTCTCAGTGGTCTGCAACTCTGCTCGGAAAGGGATGTTGTGCTTCTCTGTCCAGAGAGTTATTTCCCATCTTCAAGACATGGATTACACAGGACCAAATGCAGAAGCCATGAAATCATACGATTCCCAAAAGAGCAATTATTTTACATTCAAGTTGGTGATGAATAATATAGTGTGTCAGTGCCCCCTTTCTTTTAAAAACAATAACGAAAAAAATGCCACTTTTGTCTAGAATCTTTAAGCCAATACCAACCCTCATTTTTGAAGAACAGAAATTATTTAAGTGTTATGGTTTTCCAGCATCAAAGAAAATTCTTCAGTACAAAGTGCTCAGATGGGGAACTTTCTCATAAACCAAATCTTCCATGATTTTAATTAAAAAGGCCAAAATTACATTGCATTCCAAATCTCTTCAAAGTTGGAGGATATGTCTTTTTTATGCTTATTTTCTCTTTCCTTCTATTCTCCCATTCACTATAGCCTGTCTCTCATTGCCAAAAATGTCTGTTTTACTCAGACTGTCCCTACTACTGGAAATACACCTCCTTGACATTCCTGTTGAAACTTTACCCTTCCTTTAATGATTCATTGAAATTCTATTTTTTCTTACATATTCCTCAAGAAAAATTGTTTTTTCATCAGGCATATCGGCATAGGAATTTGTTTCTATTTCTATTAATGTTCTCTTGTCCATTAAAAATTAAAAATAGGTAACATAATGGTTATAAAGAGTTATGAAGAATCTGAGATTTTGTCTAAATGTGTAAGCAAACATGTTTGCCTATCAGATTCCTGAATACTGGCAGAAGACACAAAACTACTACTTCAGAGACAAAGGACTTTATTACACACACACAGACACACACACACACACACATACAAAATTGGTGGTCAGAATATCATCATTTGCATCAGTTCTCTTAATTTTAGTTCCTTTACGGTAACACAGAGACCAAGTAATGCATAACTAACTAAGCTTGTAGTTTCTAACAGGGAGAGGAATCCTGAGCTCAGGATACCCAAATCCTTTACAATGAACAGAAGGAATGCTTGAATTTTACCCCAGAGGGAGATTATGTTAGTCTGTTTCCTGTTACTATAACAAATCATCTGAGAGTGGGCAGTATATTTAAAAAGTAGTTTATTTAGCTCATGGTTCTGAAGACTGGAAGTTCAAGATGTGGCAGCTGCTGCATCTTTTTGGCCTGTAGTTAGGGATTTCTTGGCTGCATGATAACATGGCAGAGAAATTGGAAAGAATGCAGAAATGTGACAAAGGGAATGAATACAGGGGTGGCGTTTCTTTATAACAACTCACTCTTACAGAAACTAACTCACTCCACACGACTAATATTAATCTCTTCTAAGAGTAATGCCCCAGTGACTTACCTTACACTTGACCCCACATTTTGGTCGTTTCCCAATGCTGAGCCACACTGGGGACAAAACTTCCCATATATGAATCTTTCAGGGAACATATTGAAACCATATCTAGACAACAGCAGAGATATTATTATACTGAATAGCACACTGACCTAATACTTTGCTCCAGAAACAGTGATCTTTGCTGTTTTCATTTCAGTATATAAACATTCTTGAAATGATAGCCCAAAACAAAGGAAGTTGGCTTATCTGTGCATAAGAAACACTGCCAACCAATGGGATACTATCTCCTAACACCAGTTTCCTCTACTGACTCCTGCATTCCCTAAAATTCAGTGATGGCAAACCTTTTAGAGCTTTCAATGATACAAACAGCCACCTGCGGCATGCATGCTGTATGTTTGGCACCACTGCTGGATTATAGACTCCTTGAGGACAGAAAATCTTTTACTCATGTTTCTCACAGCTCTAACACAATAAATAATATTTGTTAAAGAAATTCCATCAAGTCTTCTGAGTACGCAGAATGATACACCATAGGTGTTAATTATTTTCTATGTCACCACCTTATTTTTGGAGAGACATAGCTGCATGGAGAACAGTGAGAATATATATTTATTTTGACAACACAGTCTTCCTGTTGTACACAGGTTTTCTCTTCTGGGACGCCTGACTCTCAGGCTTGGCAAATACTATACAGTGTTCTTCTGCTCTCTTCATTTTTTCATCAAGACCAGAACCCAGGATGAGGAAAGAATGAAGAGAGCAGAAGGACACTGTATTCCTGTCAGAAACTGAAATGAACTAGTATTTGAGAAAATAATACTAGTATTACAAAGACATCATTTAACATGTAAACAGTCTGAGAATAGTAACATTGCATTTCAGTTACCAACAAAGATATGCCTCTGTATTTTAAAGTGGACACAAAGTACCACAAAATAGACTTGAATAAGACAAAAAACACTTGTTTCTACCATTCAGCATATTCTTTGTCTTAAACAAACATCTTACATAGTCAAAATTTTTTTTCAAATTAATACTCACTCTAAACACTGAGAATGCCAAAAGAGCTTGAAAGAAACAATAATGCTGAAAGACCAAAGGGAAAGGTTACTATCTTTAGGAAGAGATGTGCCCAAGTATAAAGATTGACTAGATGGATTTTAAAAACATTTCAAAGAATGTCTAGGGGACACAATGCATTACATTCAATGCAGGATTTGCATGAAATTACCAGAGTTCTCAGAATGCTTTAGTAGTGTAACATTTTGAAACTGTATTGGTTTAAAGATGGTTTTGATAATTATGGGCCAAGTATGCTAGTTAGTATTAAAAGCTATCAGACCCCAAATTTTCCATGCCTGGCACCACTTCAATATTCACATCTCATTTCAATTTTCCATCTCAGAGACGACTTGATTGCCAAACTAAGTCTGTATCTTTACCCTACTAAGCAGTCTGAAATGATCCCTTTGGGAAGGTTTTTTATGATGCTGGAGACCAAATCCAGAGCCAGGCAAGTGCTCCACCACTGAAGCATATGGCAAGTCCTTTGTTTCTTCATAGCTGTGCACTCTGGGCTTAAAATGTGAGACAAAGAAAAAGATAATATATTCATTGTTTTACTTTTTCAGTGATATACTGTAGCTGGGTAATGGGCTTTCAGGCCTCTTGGCTTGTAGTTGTAAACTATTCTCAGAAATATAATACCAAGTTTGTTTTCTCAAAACTTCCGGGTCACAGGTAAATTATTCATGGATTAGTTAAAGCAAAAGAAGGTCCTACCATCCTTTCTCTCAGTTTCCTCATGTTCATTCCATTCTTCCTCCTTATTTGAGATTTGGAATGTTTTTCCCTAATATAGAATGAATCACTCCTGATTATGCTTGGGTGTATTAACATTTCCCTTTATTCACAGACTATCTTTCCTTCACCCCCACACAAAATGTCATGTATCCAGAGGTGGAGCATTTGGAAGGTGATTGGAACATGGAAGTGCTGTACTGATCAGTGGATGAAACCACTGATTGTGCGTGCTGTTAAGAGATGAGGCCTGCTTAGGAGAGGCGTCACTGGGGAATGTTCCTTCCAAGTTTCTGCTTCCTGCCATGCTATGAGCAGTTGATTTCTACCATTCATTTCTACTGTGCCAATTTTTGCCATAGAGCCAGTCAACAATGGACTGAATCTACCAAAACTGTGAGACAAACAGACTTCTGCTTCTTTAAATTGTGGGCATTGAGCATTGTATCCCAGTGCCAAAGAGCTGACCAACACATTCTGCTTTCCACAAATCACACAACCTCTGACAATTTCTGGGTGATATTTGTTTACAACCATATTGCACATGTGTATGTATCTAACCATCCTTGGTATCACAAGGATTGGTTATAGGACAAGCTGTGAACAAATTGTGATACTATAGTCCCTTATATAAAATGGTGTAGTGTTTACAGATAATCGGCACTTATCCTGCTACATACTTGGAATCATCTCTAGGTTTATCTATTAACTAGTACAACAGATATGCTATCTAAATAATTATTATACTATTATATTTTGGGAATAATGACAAGAAAAATTTCTATAAAGAATGTTCAGTTCACATCCAATTGTTTTTCTGAATGGTTTTGATCTGCAGTTGATTGAGTCTGTGCATGTAGAACCTTTTATCTGTGGGGTGTCAAATGGACTTCATTTTGATCTTGATTTTTGTAAACCCTGAAAAATAAGGTGATAATAATGCTTAAGAACTAAAAAGACATATTTTAGAGAAATTGGCCAACTTGAAACAAACTGTGCTCCTTATTAAATGTGACTCATTAAACATGATGTGATACCAATGAATATGAAGAATTGACTGTATTTGAAACATGTTTGCATATTGTGGTATAAATAGTACACAGACAACAGTAGAGCTGCAGAGAAAATGCAGGCCTACTTATTCTTGCTTTTGATAAACAAACACTAATATTACAAGGGCAATTTTCAGGAAATAAATGAGTGATTGGCTAGATCTTATAAAATTTGGGTCACATCAAATTTCAGATTAGCCTGTCTTTCTCAACCTAGGCAGAGTTCTAATAAATATTTCCAGGAGGGAAATGCAGATATTCTCTCATACTATAATCCTCTGATTAGTACATAAATATTAGCATTATTTCTAACACAAGCCGTATTTCCATATATCTTTCTCCAACATCTGCTCCCAAAATGTTGTTCCTTTCATATTTTCTACAGAAGCAGATTTCCTGAAGGAAAAATCAAGGAACTGGCAACTGCTATTAGAACAAGAGTTGATCTACGAAAGAGTCACACGTTTGTAAGTTGGAGATGTAATCCATCTCCCTGTGGATAACTGTCTGCTTCCCTCTGTGTCTTTAGGGTTTTCCAAATTCATCTTGCAGATCAAATCTGGTTATTCAAAGCCTGGGGTGTGTTTGTGAAGGACAGAGAAGGGTTTATTTAGGGGAAATGACTAAAGCACATTGAAAAACTTACTGCTAGAGAATCTTTCTTCATTTCCTTATGAATTTTCCTTTTTTTCCCCCTCTATAGCTTTTCTCGAGTGTGTGTGTGTGTGTGTGTGTGTGTGTGTGTTATAAAATTACAGGAAGTGCAACTGGTTTTCTTATTGTGTTTCTCTCTTTTTATTCATCCAGCATGATCTCTTTTTTCTGTTCACTAAACCTAAAGTAGTAAAATTCCTATACAGTCTCTACATGGCCCCAGTAAATGCTCTGTTGATTGCTCATTAGACTGAGAAGATTGGGTGGCTAATAGGGAGACATCTTGAGAATGATTAGGGGAGTATTTTTTTTTAATTCTGGAAACACTCAATTACTGAGTTGAAGAAAATTGAGAACCAGAGGAGCTGATTCATCCCTATTTAATTGTTATAGACCAAATAAATACTAAAAGCGAGGCAAGATAGGAACTCTCACTGAGAATGTTGAGTTTTCATTGAAATGCTGGTAATCAACTACATGAAACTTGGTACCTCACATTATTTTGATTTATAAGAATTCTCCTGTAAATGAAGGAAAATTTATTCAATATGGTTCTGAAATTTTTATTGTTTGAGTGAAAAGACTAGCAAGCAATCTGCAGTCCTTCAAAGCAGAAGACATGATCCATTAGAATATTTCTGAAACATTATCTTTAGATGCTCTTATGTGAGAGATTTAAAGAAAACTCTTGCTTAAATGTTTTTAAAAATAGTTTTGTTTTACTATTATACTCTACTGTCACACAAAGACATGGTAATATACTCCATAAGTAAAAAAATTAAATTCAACACTTAGCTGTCACTTTCTGTTTATGCCATAGAAACAATTATCTGGTTTCCTTTTAAAACCTACCTCTGTAAGCAGTTTCTTCATCCTATCCCAAAAATTTTGAGGGGTATATTCTTATCTCAAAAATATGGGTAGCATTTGTTATTTAAATTTTCTTAATGCAGCGAAAAGGTATCGATGACTCAAGAGGGGATACAGGAAAGTTGAAAATTTAAAAAATAATGGTCAATTATGAAACAAATATGAAAATAAAGGAAAATTAAATTCAATTTTACCAGATTGTCAGAATCTCTTATCAGTTCTTTGTAATCAGAAGCACATTATGAATGAGTATACAGATACTGAAACATTTTTTTCACTTTGCTGAACCCAGAAAATAAACATAATGACATATAAGTAGACAGTCACACATTTTCATGAGATATTATCCTATCAGTCACAAATCTCTCTCTCCTGTAGCAGTCAGAACCTGTTCTTTCTGAGATACGACCTACTGTTTGACAATCTGGAAAAAAAAAGAGAAAAGGCTTCAAGTACCATGAAGAACACCTTCCATTCTGACTCTCAAATGCACAATGAAATCAAGTAGAACACTACTCTATCTTGATTGAAATATTTTTTAAAAACAGAAGCTTATATTTGCGTGGAAATTTTTCAGTAAGTTTGGTTGAAAAAAAAAAAAAAATCCAAATCAAATATTTTAAAAGAATTCTGTCTCCCTTTAACATAGTTCTTGGAGACCTATCAATGACATGAAATACCTTTCACACTTTCTCTCAAACACTGTCACATTTGGCAGGTGACATTTTCTTCTTCACATAACTTATCTGACACAAGAGCGTATCAGCAATATACTAGAGAAAAGATAATTGGAATCAAGAAAGCTAATCCACCTTTCTGCTTCAACTGTCAGAGGGGAAAAAAAAATGAAGTCACAGCAAGTACTTTTAAAAGCACAACAGTAGAATGTCAATTTCCTGACTCAGCACCCAAAACAAAAATGGCAAATCTATTCACAAAGCTGTAAGAATCTGCCACATCTGGTGTTCAGTGGCATAATGTGCTTTCATAGCTAACTTGAATGGAAGTTTTAGGAGAAAAAAAAAAGTTGTGACAAACCTTTTGCCCCAACCTCCAAGTAAGCATATAATACACTACAGCAAAGTATGTTATCCAATAAATGGGTAAGAGTTACAATATAAAGCTAGTACTTTGGTTTAACAGAGCAAAAGTTTTGGGAAAATAATTCCAAATGCAAGAAGGGACAATGATTTCTATACAATACTTGTAGAAAACGATGCCACCTGGCCACAAAGTTAATCAGAAGTAGAAGAGACCCAGGTAAATCCTAACACAATGATAAGCACATACCCTCATGCTTTCTGTGCTATGAAGAAAAGATTCCTTTGCATTAGGCAAAAACAAGCAATTTCCATAGAAACGTCTCTGACGTGGAAAGAAAGAAATCTGACTTTGATAAGTAACTTGTTCCTTTTCATGTCAAGTCAAGGAGTGCATTTTTGAAAGTATAAGTTGCTTTGCAAAGAAGCAGTTCCCACAAGATTTCCCTCCCTTCCTACTTCCCTTGTCCGCTCCTCCCTCTGTCTCTCTAGTTCTCTTGCTTGTTCCCTGTCACCTCCCACACACCTTTTTTTATTCAGGAAATACCTGACTTAGGAACATCTATATACCTAACCAAGATGTTGAGATGCTGTTCCAAAGTTGAAGTAGGTTCTTTCAAGGGAGAAAAAAAAAATCTGAATATCTACTAGGTTGGCTGTCATTTTATGAAGAAATTCCTTGAAAGGGGGCAGAAAAATGGGAAACAGCTACTTGACACCAGGGAATGCCTCTTACACTTTGCTCCATCCTACCATGAATCTATTTCTACCTGACTGAATAAATAGAAATGGGAGTTAGATTTTAAGGTTGACTTGTAAAAGTCAAGAAGTTAAACAAAAAAGAAAGTTTAACTTCCTTTGTATTTTCTACATTTCTGCTGAGGCATGTAGAGGGAAAACATCTAGGAAAAAGATTTTTACATGAAAATTTAAAATTTAACTGTTAAAGACTACATTCTGAATCTTGGCTCCTTTCAAGTGGGCACCCTATTATCACACTTGCAGAAAATATCCAAGACATGAGTTATTGCAGACTAATTCACTGGCTCCCACATCTTACCACCTAAAAATCACACATTCATGTAAACATATAAATAAATGGCTTTTTATTATGAAAGGTTTAATGCAATTAATTCTGTCTCTAACTTCAGACTCAGGAAATCAATATATATTTGCCTACAGGTATCACAAATAGTAGATTAGCCTGCCCTCTCCTGCCCTTTAAACTTTAAAATATACTTGTCAACTTTAGCTAACGGAGTAGCCTATACTTCTACAAAATTTCCTTATGATCAGCTTCAATATCATTCCTTTTGGGTTTATTTCTTCCTTTCTACTTTCTTTTATATGCAAACAAATCAGTAGTTGATTTCCTATTGAAGTTAAAACGTTGCTCTTGGAACTGAGGATACAGTGCTTAAAATAGAAATAATGATCTGTTTTAGCAATTATGGCAATAATTTTGTGTGATGGAGGGGTGAATTAGTTGTTAAACTGCATGCTTAGGAGTGACATTTAATCTGGATTAAGGGACTCAAAAAAAGGACCTGTAAGAAGTGACGAGATATAAAGTACAAGATAGAAAATGGAGATAAATGGTCTGCACTTGTGTAAAGGACACAATGTTGCAAATTCGAAGTTTAAGATTTAATATGAAGAATGTACTTACTCAATTCAGTCCACAGCTACTATGTTCTCTCCTCAACTCTGTGCCATGGCTAACTCTTCAGCTTCATTCCCAGCTGCATCTTTTCCATAGAAAAGAGCAGCAGAACCCTGGAGGGGAGGATAAAAGAAACTAGGGTATTTATTATTCAGGGTCCCTGCCATCCACCATGCTTCAGTGTTTGTTTCTCTCTGCAATTATTATTGCAGAAGTTTAACAACTCCTATCCCCAACCTCCACAGTTTCAATGTCCCAGGCCTCCAGAAACACTACTTCTTCCCTAAAGTACCAGTTCTTTTTCCCTTTTCTCTCTTCCCTTCCCCTCCAGACTCTGTCCCCTCCCTCCCCTCTCCTCCCCCTCTACCCCTTCCCCTCTCCCATCTTCTCCTTTCCCCTCTTCTCTGTCTTCTTTTTTTCTCTCTCATTTCTCTCCTCTCTCCAGGTCACAGTTTTTTGTAAGTAGGACTTTCATAATGACAAAATCTACAAGCCATTAAAAAGCTTTTCATCGAAGTCCTTCATGCATTTTAACTTAAAGAGCTGCCTACATGCTCTTAACTCTTCTTCATTTGCAAGACTTCAATCTTTCTATCTAAACTACGGATCCTGTCCTTTCTTACTTTCCCAGATCTCACACTGACAGTTATTACTTCCATCTCCTGAATTTTCACTTTTCTCTTTTTTTCTAGATAATTCTCATTGACTTTGAACATGTTCTGTTACTTCTCTTCTTAAGGAAAAGCAGCCAACTTTTATCTCTATCGATTCCCTCCAGGTATCTCCCTATTTTCTCTTCACAGGAAAACTTCATTCAATCACTGACATTCTCTTTCTATTTACTCTTTCTATTCTCCTACCTATGATCATCTTTATCTCACTCCATCTGGCTACTGCTCTAAGTATATCTTAGAAACAGTCCTCATTAAAGTCACTAATGATGTCTGTGCTGTTACATTCAATACATAATGCTCTTTTCTTAGCACTCCATCCTTTTTGAAATAAATTCTGTTTTCCCTTGGACAGCCACAGGGATAAATACAAATTACAAACAAGAAGTTTAAATCTTCCTGTTGACAGTAAGAGAAGACACTAGCCATGGCAGTTCATAACTATAATCCTAGCTACTTGGGGGTCTGAGGCAGTAGGATTGCAAGTTCAAGGCCAGGCTGGGAAGCTCTGTGAAACCCTGTATCAGAACAAAAATTTAAAAAGGGCTGGTGATATACTCAGAAGTTGGTAGAGTGGCTCTGGGTTTGGCCCACAGCAGGGGAAGTAGGTGGAGTAAGAGATAGGATTCTGTGCTCCTCCCCTTTCTCTTAAGAGTATTTACTTTAGAAAACTAGTAAGTACTTTCCTCTTTCTTTGAAATGCACAGAAACCTATTGAAACTAGATAGGACTTTTATAGCTTTATGTCCTAGGAAAGACATTCCTACTTGTGAGTTAGGGTAGGTGCCTAACTTCCATGAGTGGTGGGTACCTCTTCAAATTGTAATATTACCTCCTGTCATTAAATACAGAAATTTGTACTCCCTTGTCTAGGCAAGGCCAACTATCTAGGCATACATAGCTATCCTAATTATCAGGTACAGTTAGGATAAACTATCTGTGACAAATGGTTCTATTGAGTCATTTTATTTGTGAACGAGTTATTCTTTATGTTGAGAACATACTGTATATGTAATTGGTTGAATCTGCTTGGATATACAAAAGGATAAGATTTCTTTCTATCTTTGTAATTTCTTAGAAGATTACTTACGATGCATACTATATGCTGGTTTAATGCTTGCTCAAAAGTAACACAAAATAATTTTCCTCTTCTTCCTCATAGGATAATTTCTGATAGGGTTGGGACATTTAAATTATTATCTCTCCAACACAGGTTATCATTAATAATTCTGTTTTCTATTCTATGTAATACAATCCTCTTTCACACTGACTAATCAGTTTTTCCACACTGCACAATGCATTTTCGAAATGTGAGTATTGTTATATTAAACCTACTGTGCATCTCTTTTCCCAGGTCACTTCTTAAAATGTTTCAGGAATTCATAGAATAAAAAATTAAAATTAGCATGACAGTTTACATAGGCCTACAACTCCAGCTTGTATTTTTTTCTTGTCTCTAACTACAATAATATTCCAGTTCTCTAATGCGCCATTCTTTTTCAGTCAAAAAAGTTCTCCTCTTGTTAGTATTTTGATTTCATTTTGCCTAATTAACTCCAATTTACTTTTAGGATCATGGCTTAAGTGTTACATCTTTGAGGAAAGATTAGGTGTCACAAAATCAAGGGCAGATTTTCTAGATATGGTTGTCAAACTACAGTCTGAATGTTTTCATATGCCTATTAAAGATTGTGTTGTGAAATTATTTGATTGCCGGCTACCTTTTCCAGTTGACTAATGACTTGAAGAAGGCAGAATCTTTACCTCTTTTTATATTCCACTACTAACCCACTGCTACCCCATTGCCAAATACAGTATCTGGTATATGGTAGGAGTTGGAGAAATGTTACATTCGTCCTATTCCTCATTGGAAAACAATGTTGCCATTATATGCAATAAATGGGAGGAAAGATCTAGAAGTTCAACACTTACTTTCATCAAACCTTCGCTTTCCCTGGCATCTTAAGTATAAAGGTATGTAACTATGAAATTAACTGTTGTATTAAATTTGATTTTATGCATTCCATTAGAAAATTTAGTACTGACTTTTGAATTTGATTACTGCTACTGAATACTGATTATTATATAACAAATTAACTAAAAACTTAGTGATTTAAAATAGGAGTTGACAAATCTTTTTCTGTAAAGAGTCTTATACTAAATATTTTCCAGATCTCTGTTGCAATTACTTCACTATGCCATACAAGCAGTCATCAATAGCACAGAAGAAAATCAGCTCTGTTGTGTTCTAATACAACTTTGCTGCCACAAATGGAAATTTGAGTTTTAGATAATTTTCCTTTGTCACAAATATTATCAATATTTTTATTCTTTTTCAAATTTTTATCATGTATGATCTGTTCATACAAAAACAGCAGTGGGCTAGACTTGATCTATGGGTCATAGTTTGCTGACCGTATTCTTAATACCTTTAACTATTTGGAAACAGGAGAGTTAAGACAGAGCTTAACATAATGAGTCTCCTGCTTCTTTTGAGAGTGGTCATTCGGTGGTACCTGCCTTTGGACATATCGCCCTGCAGGGTTTGAAATGGCTTTATTCATATTTGTGGCACCTTGATGGAATTGCCTGAAAGGCTGAGCTCAGCTGGGATTGTGACTCCAATTGCTGAACTGACTTTCACAGACATTTAAGATTATCAATATACATTTTGACAGAGGGCGAGATATTTTCCACATGTAAAATGACTCTGGTTTTGACAGGAAAGGATGATGCTTATCAGCATTGACAAAGTACAGTGGTGTAGTGGTTTCTTAGTTTTTTCCTAAGACAGTGCTTATGCTAACACACACTGTCAGGTTTTGTAAAACTGTTCACTTTTCATCTTATCATTTTCTTCATTTTTTCTTCATCCTTCAATTGCCTTTTCTTTTCAGTTCAAAACAAGCCTGCAGCGTAAATGCTGGAGCATAATCCTGTATTAATTTATGGGCCATGGTGTGGCTTACTAGAAATGAAATGTTCCGGTCCCATGAAATCCCAATCACTTTCACTGCCAGCAGGTGCCGGAGTTAAAGCATTTCCAGTGAAGTGAACAAGAACATTAAATAAAACCAGTGCTCGGGACTGGATGCATTTAAGTCAGGAAGAAGAAAGTACCATGCTACTGATCAAAGCCTGGCCCAGGGAGGCAACTCCATTTGGCTTTAACTCAGTAGGGAAGGCAGTAACTTCAAATCCATGGTCAGTTCAATTCAATTTATGAGAGACTTACCCAGTTATTTCTGTATTGCATACCAAGCAGAGGGGTTCTGAGCTGGCTTATGAAAAATCTCCCAGGTGAAAGAGATATATAGAAATTGTCCCCGTGTAAGTTCTTTCAACTATCCCTGACCTTTTAAGCCATTTTCCCAAAGCAGATCAGAATCTCAAAAGAGGAAGGCATCAGTATTTGGAGCGAGCAGCTGTGGTCTCATCTCCTGAAAATTTAGCTATTATGTGGCACAAGTGATGGGGAAAGCCCTCTCTATTAACTACTGACTAGGAGTTGCCTGGGTGAAAGCAAGTCTGGGGAAATTTTAAATTTAGATATACTGGGATTAATGAAAGCCTTGATCATACAAGTGACTGAGAGTGATGGCTTTAAAATCCAAGAACAAGAGATATAAAAATATCTGTAAGTACATTTCAAACACAAGATAAGATAAAGCAATGTGTAATTTAAAAGTAACACAATTAAGTTTAATTATGACTATCAATTATGCCAATTCAAAACAAAATCTAAAAGCTGGCAGAATTTGCACATATATCCTAACCAGCAAATGGGTGTTAGTGAAGAATGGTAAACCAAGAACCACAGACAATCGAGAGACTGCTAATGTAGTATTAGGTTCACAATGCCTAATATCAACACCTTCACAGGATAGGTACATTACTAATGATAGTCAATGTATGGCAAATTAGAATCAGTTTAGTTTTTCTTCCTGCAACTTAAGAAATCACATGGAACTTTGCTCATAATTTAATTTTGAGTGTAGTCTTGATTTTGAATACCAATTTTACTTTAAAATGATTTTATAAGCAATGTAAAACAGCTCTGATAATTACAGCAGTATATCCATTTTTAGAATTAGAGATACTAATGTTGCATACAGTGACACTTTTAATTTTTACACAAATTTCAGAAATATCTTTTAATGACAATGTAGTCATAGTCACACCAGTCAGTGGGAGCAATGAGGATAAAACGAATTTCATGATATCTATGACATATCCATTTCTGCAGTGATTTACTAATATCCTGAAAAGATTGAGAAGTTTCACTCGTAAGTGTGGATAGGAATGTAAGGAAGAAGGCAAGGGGAGATTTGAAGTAGACCAATATAAACTCAAGCATTAATTCTCTTGAGTTAGACATTAATCTGGGGGTAGGAAAGAAAACAATATCTATGTAACAAGATTGTGTGTTCTTTTTCTTTCATGTTGGATAATAAAATTTTTGTTCAGATTTGCAAGATGACAGAAGGAAACCTTTAGAGGCTCTTGAGTTTGATGCCTTCTGTTAGTCTGTGCCCTGAAAGAATAACTACAAAAATATCTTATTACCAGAGAGTGCCAATCCTCTCCTTTCTTTCAACCAGTTTTGTCAAAATCCTAATAAGAATAATTCAGTTTTATAAAACAAAGCTGTTCTAGAATATAATTGCTAATGGAATACTTGAAAGCCCTTTTTGTTTTGACAACTCAAGTTCAAATAGTATTTGTGGAAGAAGGACATCATTTGTTTTTCTCTGTATCCAGACACCTTATCCCTGGAAAAGTTTTATGCCGTGAGTTTTGAAAAGAAATGCTGTCTGGAGTTTTGACAGCATTCTCTGCTGATAATTCTTAACCAATTAAAGCGGACCCACCAGAGACCTTGTTCATAAAAGATTTACAGAAAAGTCACAGTGTAGCGAATTCAAACGAAAACGTACAAAGATAAGTGAGCGATTTTTGAATAATAACATATTCAGTAACAGACAAAACACATCAACTCAAAGTACAATGGAATGACATTTTGGTGAAGTATTAGTTTCACAATGCCTAATACGAACACCTCTCCAGTGTCTTGGGAGACATTTTTCTCACTTAACAGCTCTTTAACCAGGTTTCTTCAGGGTTACTTCAAAAGACTAAAACACTTCATAGGTAATTGGGCCAGACCCCCTGTTTTGAGATAACACACTATGAACCGTGCATCTTACCTTCATGAAGCAGCATCATTTTGATAATTTGAAAAACAAAATGTTAGTTTGATTGTCTCTAGGCAAACTGACAATAATAAGGAATAAGTCAGTTTATTGATTTCCAAGGTACATTTCACATCAAAGACAGAATTAATTCTAGTCATTGCCACCCAATAGCTATAAGTTTTTTAGAATGTTATATTATTTTTGCAAGATTTAATTTTTTGTGCTTATTTTCCTTCAGTTACATACATCAGCAGTAGGAAATGAGGTCTGTGGCAGGAAATGAAACACACAGAATTATAGACTATTGATCCTGCAAGAGAGCAGGTAAGAGAATGGAATTAAAATATACTCAGTTCCTGTTGTATATCAGGCCTGTGAGAGGTGCCTATTATTTATACCACAATAGCCTTATAAAACATGTATTAATATCACTAACTTGATGGATGTGAAAAAAATCTCAGAGAAGTCACAAATTTCCTCCAGTGGCACATAGATACTGTGGCAGCAAGAAAAGAATTCCAGGTTAGGTCCATATCATTCCAAAGTTACATTCTTATAAAACTGAGTGTTTTAGTTACTTTTCGCTCGTTGCCGAGACAAAATACCTGACGCCCAAAATTAGGGAAAGAAAGCTTTATTCTTACAGTTTCTCAGGAGTTTCAGTCTGTGCTTAGTTGGCTCTAAGGCAGCATGGTGTGGCAGGGCAGCCATTCATGGTGGCTGCAAGCAGCAAGGCGTGCTGGCGAGACAGCAGAAAGTGGAAGCAAGCAAGAGGAAGGCCCACCTCCCTTACACTGTAAGTCAGCTCCACCCCTGGGTGGGTGCAGCACTCACATTGCCAATCCCCATGCCAGACAACAAACCAATAACAACCCAATAACTCAACCCCATCAAAAGTATATGAGGACTTGGGGGGACATAGTATACCACCCAATACACTGAGTCATCAAGCAGAGTATTTGATAAAATCCAGGTCAGTGCTGCTTAAATTATAATATACCTGTGAATCAGGTGAGATCATATGAAAATGCAGACTCTGATTCAGTAGGAATGGGAGGTGCCTGACATACAATATTTTAATGCTCTCCCAGACAGTGCTAATAGTGTTGGTGTGGAGACTTAAAATTGGTAGCCTTTACCTTACCTTCTTGGGTTCAATAGTGAGACAAATTTCAGAGAAAAAGCCTAAGGTCCCAAAACAAGTTTGTTTTGAGCCAGTGTTAATGCTAAAAAGTGTTTTTGGAGGTAGCCTTCTCCTTAGTTTTCATCAGTTCTCCAAAGCAGGACTATATAAAAATTCATGTACTTGCTATGCAAACTCAGTTACTTTTTCAATCAAATTGCCATCGTTCTCTTTTATTTGAAATTCTGGAATCACCACTATTAACTGTGTTCTGACTTCCAGTCAGTGCTTTCTACTGTAATTTGAGTATTACATCTCAGAGAGGATGCACTAATGAGTAAGGGAATGAAGCCATTACAATTCCTCCACTTCAGGGGTCACAAACTCTGAAATCTATGACCAGGCAAGATGTGTAAAGGAATAGAGCAAGCTTGAAAGGGTGCTGAGAGTTTGTGCCTATCCCAACAGGGCAGCTTATACCCAGCTCTTAGGCTTTCAGAGATGTTAGAAATGTGGCATTTGTTTTTCCCTTTTCAAAAGATTATATCTTAGAGCAGTGTTTAAATTCAAAACAAAATTTTACAAAAAGTACAAAGAATTCCTGTATACTTCCAGCATCTACCATCTAAATTCCCCAACTACCAGCATCCTACAAGTGGTACATTTGTTACAATCTAGGAACCCACAGTGACCTATCCCCTTCACCCAAAGTCCACAGTTAACATTCATAGGTACTCGAAATACTGTGCATCTTATAGGTTTTGACAGATGTATAATAATGTGTCATCTGTTGCTATATCATTTAGAGTAAAATAGTTTCACTGCCCAAAAGTCCTCTGTGTTGTGCATATTCATTTCAGCCCTCATTAACTTCTGGCAACCACTGATCTTTTTACCGTCTCTATAGCTTTGGTTTCCCAGAATATCAGATAGTTGGGATTATATAGTCTACAAACTTTTTAGGTTGGCTTCTTTTGTTAATGTACATCTAAAGTTGCTCCAGTCTTTTCACAGCTTGATAGCTCATTTCTTTTTTAATACTGAATAATAGCTTATTATCTGTATATACATTGTTTATATACTTTTCAACCAAAGGACATCTTGGTAATAATGAATAAAATGACTGTAAACATCAAAGTAAAGATATCTGTGTGTACCCATTGGGAAAATACCAAGGACTATGACTGTGAGATTACATGATAAGAACATGTTTAGTTTTATATGAAACTACTACATTAAATTGTTTTTCATTTTATATATGCCATTTTTCTTTCTTACCAGAAATGAATAATAGCTCCTCTTTGTTCCATGTCTTCCCCAGCATTTGATATTAGCAGTTTTGAAGTCTGGTTATTGTAATAGGTGTGTAGTAGGATCTTGGTGCTCTAATTTGAAATTCATTAATAATACATGATAATCTGCATCTTTTCATTTGCTAACTTGTCATCTGTATAGCTTCTTTAGTTAGGTGTCTGTTCAAATATTCTGCCTATTTTCAAATCTCATTGTTTTCTAGCATTTAAGAGTTCTTTACACATTGTGGATGATGGTTTTATCAGATATGTCTTTTACAAATATTTTCTTTGTATCTGTGGCTTCTCATTCTCTTGAAAATAGCTTTCACAGATAATTTATCATCTTTTTTATGGATCTTGCCTTTGCTTTCATATATAATACTGATTGCCAAATATAAAGTTCTCAGAATTTTCAAGGAGTTATATAATTTAATAGTTTTATATTTTATATTTAGGTATATGATTTGAGTTTGTAAAGATTAGAAGCTCTATGTCTTGATTCAAAGTAGTAAACGCCCTATGCAAGAGGGCACCGAGTTGGTGTGTTACACCCACCCAATGGGCATAGCCTGCTTACGATATAAGGGAGGAAAAAGAGGCTTGCTCCCCACTCCCACTCCTTTTGCTCTCGCTGCTTTTGCTGTCTTCTGCTGCCTTGAAATATTGCCCCTGTGCCATGTGTCACCCTGCCTTGGAACCAACTGATTATGTACTGAAACCTCCACAGACTGTGAGCTTTCCTTCTTTATTTTCAGTGTTGGGTATTTTTTCTCAGCAACGAGAGACAAGTAACCAAGACAGAGGGGATAGAAAGGAACTGGACCAAAGCAAGACCAAAATCCAGTAGGGCAAACATTAAATCTCATAGTTCTATGTTCAGCACCCTGGGCAATCTGTGGTAAGATAACTCCAAAGGGCTTGGGTGGCTCAAGATCACACAACTGATGACGAACAGGGCCAGGGTTTGAACTTAAGTAATTGGGCTCCAGAATTCCTTTAAGACAGCATGTGAGTGTGTGCATGTGTAATATTTACACTACATTATCTGAAAACATCTTTCTAGGGCGGGGGGCAGACAAGTCTCATTTATAGTATTTGGTGACATGTATAGTGCACAATTTAGCAATTGCCTGCTCTGCTGAAAGTGGGTTCCATTACAACACTGCTCTAGCATTATTTGAATTAAATAGTGTGAGCTTGCATTGTCTGATATTTCTTTTATTCTTTTCTTTGGTTTTATTTTCAACCGGCTTATACAATGAGCAGAAGACAAGTAAGATTCTTTTATTTAAGAATGGAAAAAAGCATTTTGACATTTACGGTACTTGATAATTTTATGCAAGTTAGAAAGAAATATAAGCAATTAGAAGGGATTTTTTCTTCATATTTACTCTAAAATCGGATTTTCTTAGAAATATTATATGTCAATATCTACAGGAATCAAATTTTAATTAAAGAAAATAAATGAGTAAATGCATCTAACGCACTGTATTGAAAGGTCAGAAATTTAAATCAGTTGACCAATTCCTTAATGCATTCTTCATGCATTAGAACTATACATAATTTCCTTTTCCTTTAACTCAGAAGCAAATAGGTTGATCAGAGCACTTTTAACTTCCATTATATCTATTCTGTATGTGGCAATTATTTTATTATTGCTTGTGCTTTTTCAAACACTGAAAGATAACCCTAAGTTGTAGAAGAAAACATTTATTGTATTGCACAAATTAATCACAAATCATATTTTTCTGCATCTCATTATCTCATTTTTTTACTTTGTTAAGAAAGCAGTTGGAAGTATACTGAGCAACACATGAATACTCATGAGAACAAAAAATTTAAATACAATCTTTGAGAAACATTTTCTTAAGAAGATCTCGAAATAACAAAAATTGACAAGTGACTTGAATAGGTATTAATTTATCTTTGCAATCAGCATACAATTAGAATACATATTTATGTCACCAATAGTTTTTTATTTCAATGAATGTAATTATACTGTTAGAGATACTAAACAAGTTCAATTGTGTCCTCAGTTTTAAATTTAATCACTGAGCACCAGACAGTTTAAAAAGAAATGACTAAAAATTAGCTAAGTTTGAAAAGTCTGTATACATCAATTAAATTGTTTATTATTTGCCTTTTTATATTAAAAGGAGTGCTAAGGAAACAGGTATGTTTTTATCCTTCTGTGTATAAATCACGTACTTGGTTTTCTGACAACTTCAGGCCAATATTTTACAAGGTAAATCAAGGTCTATTAAGAATACTCAGATCAAACGTAGGACATTATTATTTTGAAATATCTATTATTTGGTATGTAGTATTTTAAGTATAAGCTGCTAAAATTTGAATTGATTACTACTTGACTATTTAAAGAAATATAGTTAATATTTAGATATTTTAGGTGGCTCTCTGGAAAAGAGATTTTTATGAAATTTTATATGAACTATTTACAAGAACTATTTATAAGAAACATTCAGAATGTTAAGGTTGGCCTTGTTAGTTAAGTAATTCCTTAGGCGTTGAACTTACAAAACAGTTTTCATTTTTATCTTTGATTTACATGCTGGTCTACAAAGTTCTTTCTCAAATGTGTGTATATAGAGACAAGGGTGGAGAGAGGATGGATGAGGAGGGAAGAAAAGAGACAGAAAACAATGGGCAGCAAATAGTAACAAAATCAGGAGGCTCGCTTACTAACATCTATAGACAATGTCAAGAACTGTGAATGGCCTGTGATTTTATACTACTTTCCAGCAAACAAGTTAGCCTGCCACATGGTCATACAAGTTGGCAGAAGACATCAGACACAGGACTGTATTACTCGGTCTAGCAATCAGCATAATCTTCATGTCAATGTCCCTATTGGGTCCAACAGGAAGCATAGAGAGGTGGGTTCAAGAACATGCTGCCCACATTTAGTTTAAGGCACTTAGGAAACCAAGATCCTTCACTAGGTGGCTGCAAGCAAATCTAACTAAACTTTGCTTCAAACAGACATGAGATAGTCCTGAAAAACAAGATAATGTGCACCTTAAGTGATTGCAGCCATTATGTATTAAATACCTAAATTAAGGACACGGATATTACCTTTCTCAATGGTTTTAGGTAGAAGTAAATGAGATAACATACGTACAAGTGCTTAGTATTAAGTGCTAAATTACTGCTGACTCCTATTACAACATTCAAGCATACATTGATATATAACCTTTAATGCCTAAGTATCTGCCCTCCATAATGAAAATAATGCATGTTTTCTTTCCCTTTAAATGAATTTCATTATTTTTTAAAGGAGTTCTGGGCTCACAACAAAATTGAGAGGAAGCTTCCCTTTTCTCCCACTGTCAATGTCCCAAACTGGAGTGGTACATTCGTTACAGCTGACACATGTGCACCGAAACATCATTATTACCCAGAATCCATAGCTTTTCTTACAGCTCACTGTTGGTGTTGTACATCATATAAGTACTACCTTTCTGATTAATTTCCTATCAGTATCTTTCTAGATACCTTTGTCTATGTATAAAAAAATGTCTTTTGCCTTTTTTTATCATAACTTCACAATTTTTAAACTATATATATATATTTGTGGTACTCAAAATTGAACCCGGAATCTTACCTATGCCAGGAAAGCATTGAGCTACATTCTGAGCTCTTATTTAAGCATATTTTATGTATCATTTAAGATTGGATAGTCTATACTGGATCCTATGGGGATCTGCTCATTATGATCACTCAAGGACAGTAGTTGATAAGAGCCACCACCATGTGGTTATGTTTGAAAAAAACAGAGACAGAAAGTCTCACACTCCACTTCTGCTTAAAAGTCATTACCACAGTGAGTGACATGGCTACATCAAATCACACTGGGTCAAGAACAGCAAATCTATGATGTGCCAGGAAGGCAGAGCTGGAAATGTCTGGCGAACAGTATTCATGACTACCACTTTATATGGGAGTTAGTGCAAAAAGAATCAACCCAAGACAAGTCATTTTTGCCCCATTTAAACAAAGAAAATGAAATATATCCCAGGGATTAATTAAAACAAATAAATGAAGAGAACAAAAGTACCAATCTTTATTACCTATGATGGTTAACATTTTCCTTTTTGCATGCTATGCTAAAAAGACAAAACACTTGAGTGAAGTTCATCTGCAGCCTGTGGGGGTAATAATCAAGATATTCTGATATTGCTGATAACAAAATCACTTCTTTTTTCTGATTGTTGTTGTTAAACTGGGACAATGATCAAATTCAAACCTACCAAATTTGTCAGTAATGCTATATGAAACATGTGAGCTGAAAGTTTTTCTACTTATCCTCTGTATATGTGTGCACATATACATATATATGTATATATACATATATATATGTTTATCTAAACAAAAAGATAATAAAGTAAATTTAAGTGACAATATTGTTTTCAGAATCATTTAGGAAAACTGCTAGTCCACATGTGTGCACAATGTAATTTCACCTAGGTAGTATGTCATAGAATACATCTTATACAGAGGAAAAAAGAATGGAACTGAAGCTCTGAACTGTATCTCTTACTTTTACCTTATTCTCTATAACAGCCATGTAATCTGTAACAATGATACAACCAGGATACACATGAAGGAAACAACTACTATCTGTCATGAAAGGTTAGATCAGGATTAAATTTTCTAACATTCTCTTTGCCAGCTCTCTTGCTTTTTCCAAGTATTAGTGATCCATTTCAAAGTCAATTTATTTATGATTAGCTTACATTTTACTGACTGCAGTGTTTCACTAGCTTCTTATGTGTTTTCCCTGTGATTTCAGTGAACACTGATACCAAAATATTATAAAAGACATGAGCTCCCAGGACAAATAATTTTACCTTTTAAAAGATAATATGTAGCACATAAATCATATTAAATAATATTAACTATTATATTCCAATCTAGAACTTTATAAATGTAATTCCAAGGCTGATTTCTGTAAAATATATAGGGAGATTATTTCCATCAGAAGGAATGTGGGTTAAAGAGAAAACATCCTTTAAAAACATGTGTAAGTTGTTTCTGTCAGCTGAATTCCTAATTGGGAGAGGAATTACAGGCCATGAATACTTTCTATTTTACTCTCCTTTTTTCTGGTGGCAAATGACTGCTTAGCTGTAACAGAGAGACATATGCAAAAAGGAATGTCATCTTAAAATAAATACACTTTGAGTTTAAATTTGGTTTCATTCCCCCTGTTCCAAGGTCCAATATCAGATTTAAGCAACTTTGCAATTCCCAAGAACCCTCAAAAGTAAGATTTCTTTTTCTGATTTTTTAATATGAAGTTGTAGAACTGTTTTGTTTTTAGCTTTCAGACTACCAACAATGGCTGCTAACTCTAGATTCTTATTTGTGGAGAATCTGATATAGTGGAATAGCAGGCATTATTAAAGAGGTTCTTCAGACAATTTTGATGCATAGGAAGACCTGAGAACAAGTGCCTTGTATCATTTTCAATGATAGCTTTCTACCTTACATTATATGGACAGTGAACATTAGGGTGGGGGTAGAAAAAAAACAGAGCAGAATACTAAAGTTTGAGGACAATGTTGTATATCCTCTATTACTGATTTAAAAGAATGACGTCCAAAGAAAGCTGACAAACAACTTCCCTGTACTTGTCAGTCAGACATAGTGAATCAGAAGTTAGGAAAATAATACCACACCAGATAGCAATTACAATTACAAGATCCTCCTCTCAGAATAAGAGATTTGTAAAATGCACTACAAATCAAGTTCTCCATAAAATTTTTCAAAAGAAATGATTCATTATTGAATATTAGCAAAAGATCTGAGATTTTTGTGGCCTAAGAACTTTCATAGGGTGAGCACTCTATCAGAGAAAAATGCAAAGAAAATCAACATATTTGCTTATTGGAAGATTACCCATATTTTCCAACATGTGCAAAACAAAAAGATGAATAGCATCTTTCCTGCTTCAAGCTATTAAGAAATTTGGATAAAACTAATAATGATAGGAGGCGCACTACATAACATACTAAAATCCAACCAGGAGTAATATGCTGAGACTCAGTGTTACTTTTTCTTTGGGTCTAAAAAGCTCATATACTTTATTTTAAGTACTCAAATACAGGTTTGGATGTATTACATTAGTGTGGAAATAAATCCCGAAAATAGCAATAACTTGCAACATCAGTGAGAAATTCAAGCATCACTTAAAATTTAGATATATACAACAAGACATGCATGCATATTCATTTTTCATGGGGTCTACAAAGCCTAAAAACAATCAAACAATTTCAGATACAAAAATGAAAGTACCACTTCAGCATAAATTTATTTTTGTACTTATTTTACATAAGCATTTTAAAATATATGAAGACAACTAAACAATGATTGTGAACAATCTTTTCAGCCTTTGTTTCTTTTTCCTTTACATACAGACACTGACAGAAAAGATGGATTAAATGCAGTCTACTTTTTCCTCAGTTGGCTGATTTTTCAGAGCACTGTAAACCATGAAGCGAAACTGAGTAAACGTTGCAAGTTTATTGCAAGCAGCACCTTGGGCCAAAAAAGAAAAAGTTACGTGGTTAAATATAGGATGCAGAGCCAGGCGTGGTGGTGCATGCCTTTAATCCCAGCACTCGGGAGGCTGAGGTAGGAGGATCATTGTGAGTTCGAGACCACCTTGGGCTACAACATGAGCACAAGGCCGGCTTGAGCTACATAGTGCGACCCTGCCTCAAAAAACTAGGGCCAGGAGTTTGGCTCAATGGCTTAAGCGCCTGTCTGGCAGGCACAAGGTTGTGAGTTCAATCCCCGGTGTTGCAAAAATAAATAAATAAATAAATATAGGATGCATATATTTATAACCAGTATATAAATTACTATATGCCTGGATACTGGCTATGATACCTATGTATACTAGTGTTATCCTCCTCAGTAATGAGTAGTTAACAGTAAATGGGAGGTTAAAAAAAAGAAAGAAAGAAAAGAGTAGTATGTAAGCTACTCTTTTAAACTTCAGAAAGGTAGCTGATTTTTTTGGCTTCACATCCATGCTATCTTTTCTGTTATTTTACCTCACTGTCACATCTGTTACATTCCTACAATTTTATTCCTAAAGCCCCTCCCCACACACACACCACTGCTTTCTATTTTTCTCTACTCTTTTACTCTCATAAAAGAGAGAAGGGTTATTGACAAGACGTTACATGTCTAAGTTTACGTTCTGCTGAAATACACAGACTGTGTATAGTAGGAGGGCCTTTCTACTGTCATTATGCTAAATATAAGGAACTAGTCAATTTTAAACTCATCTGCCAGTATATAATTAGCATTTTTCCTTCTTGTTAAATGCAATTTTGAGTTTTCTATGTTTTATTTTTTATGAGGGAATTAATAAAACTGACTCATTTTATATATAAAGCCTTCTCTCTCCCATAACTTTTACTGACTTTCGTATTTTAGTAGTTAAAAAAGAATAAGGAAATCTTCAGTTTTCAAATACAGAAGTGCGAAAAGTAAAAGATCAAAGAACAATAAGCAGCAGTCTAACCCAATAAGCTGCATTGATCAGTAAGCTGTATAGTTTCCTTATCTGAAAATTCACTAGTGAGAATCAGCAGTGGTTGATCTTTAAATGCTTTAAAACTGTGGTAGCCTCATACAGAAATTAAATGAAGCAAAAGACATTCCTCACATATAGTGCAAAAATAATTCTGCCAACTTTTTAGGTTTACTAATCAGAATTATAATATATTCAGTTCTTTGGAGCCCCAAGATTTAATGGCTAAACCATTTACGTGATGAATGGAAAAAGAAGTATGGAAGATAATTTATCCCTACTTACTTCTAATTACTAAAAGCATTTGACTAAATCAGCCCATTGCAACATGTACTAGATCTGAAACTAAACTCCCTTTAGGATAGATGTAAGAACTAACAGCCATAGATTAGATCACCAGCAGTCAACCACAAAAGGGTTTTAGGTATGTTTATAATACTTGTGGGACTTGATAGAGCATCAGTTAACATTTACCTAGATCCTGGTCTACATAGTCCCCTTTCTTCTGAATATAGTGTATTGCATGCTACAGTATATAAAAGTGTATATTTTATAAACATTTGTAAGTTCACATAAATACAAATTCCAAATACAACTTACCATAACCTCCAGTCACATTGGCACATATAACAGCTCCAAAGAATTTTGGAAAATGCTTCTGAATTCTTGAAATAGTTTTTTGACAAGCGATGGTGGGATCTTCTCCTCTTCTCATGTATTCTACTGCTTGGTAGCTTATTTAAACAGAAATGAAACTTCAGTCCTGTAGAATAAATACTAACTCCAAATTGGGTTAGTTGAGGTTAGAAATTTAAAATCACTGAAATTATCATATTGGATAGAATTCACATAAATGAACAGAAGTAACTCCTGCTAAAGCTTCAATGGCAAAGTAAGGAAACCTTGATATAATAACATTTATGACATTTATTTAACTCACCATTAATTTCAAATGATGATTTTGGGGGCAGAGGTGGATATAGCTGAATAACAAACAGTCACTTAGTAATAATAGAAGTCTCAGGGAATAGCACTTACATTTAAATGGGAAAAGAAACTACAAAGGAGAAAATACTATATAACTCCAAAGCATGTAGTTGTATAATTAATTATGCTCCTTAATTTATCAATAACCACAGTTCCAGCTGGGCGTGGTGGCGCACGCCTTTAATCCCAGCACTTGGGAGGCTGAGGTAGGCGGAGCCTTGTGGGTTCGAGGTCGGCTTGGGCTACAACGCAAGCGCAAGGCCGGCCTGAGCTACATAGTGCGACCCTGCCTCAAAAAACCAGGGCCGGGAGTTTGGCTTAGTGCCTTAAGCGCCTGCCCTGGCAGGCGCGAGGTTGTGAGTTCAATCCCTGGTGCCGCCAAAAAAAAAAAAATAACCACAGTTCCTTACTCAGTGGCCTTACGCCAATTATTTATCATAAATATTCTCATCTGTGGGGTTTCACAGGGCTATGAATATTTAATTTGAATGACCATTAAGTAAATGATAAGTGAAAAGTTTGTATATGTAGTTTCTAAATAGCTTGTGTGCCCATATTCAAATTACATGATATAAAAATTATTTTATACCTTGACAAAGAAAATATCTCCATGAAAGAACTCTAAAGTCTGCAAATCTAAAAAGTCATACCTTGGAAGAAAGCGCATCAATATATCTCCATCCCCAGTGGCTGCAGCAGCCCCTGCAGCATCATCCGCGTAGGCCCCGGCTCCAGGAATTGGGGAATCTCCTATACGACTTTGTGGGCACAGAGAGCAAGGATTTAGCACAGGAAATTAGGTGTAAACTAAATTACATTATGAGCTGTTTCAAAAATTGGACATTTTCACATAGATACTAATCACTGTTTTAAATAAATTCTTTACCAGAATACAAGAAGGAAAGGTGTGAGTTTTCAACTTAGGCCTTCAAAAACCTACATTAATTATGTAAGAATTTGTTATCACATGTGGAGTATAAAAAAGCTTATAAAACAGATTAAATTGTGATGGCAGATGCTAGGGAGTGGGGAGACTGGGGAGATGTTTGTCAAAGGACACCAAACTTCAGTTAAACAAGAGGACTAAATTCAAGGGATCTATTGTATAACACAGTTCTACAGTAAGTTAATAACAGTATACTGTGTATTTGAAAATTACTAAGGGAGTATATTTTAAGCATTCTCATCACAGAAACATAGGTATGTGTGGTTAATTCATAAGTTAAATAGCTTGGTTCAACTACTTCACTGTATGTACACGAAATCATGTTGTATGCCATAAACATATAGTTTTTTACTTGTCAATTAAAAATAAATTTCTAAAAATAACAGAACTTCTTATGCCAAGATGGCATACACATTTACAGTAACTATTCCCTTACTACTTTATTAGCTAAATTCCTGAATCATCAGCAGGTTCTAAAGCAAATTTTCTTACCTGCAATTTATTTTCACTTTCGATGTAATGTGTCAAACTTTTACCAGTTTTTTTATGTAATAAATCTTTAAAGTCCTACTATTTCAGAATAAACTCCAGAATTCCTTAAGCTGACCTAAGACCCTTTGAAATCTGGCTCCAGTCTTCCCTTGCCATCTCCCACTATTCCCTCTACTCTGGTGCATACACACACAAACTCCCACCAATGATTTCTCTCCAGTCAACAGAGGCCCTGACCTGAAGCACACACTACTTTGCATCTGCTAGTGCCTTTGCCTGTACGTTCCCTGTTTTTCTTCTGTAGACTCAGGACTCAGCTCCTTGCACTCAGTTTATCAGCCTTCTTAACTACTTAGCTCGAACAGATCAACTCTCTCACCCCTGCAAACTAAAGCTCCGTTGGCCCTTAGCAGACAGTAAGAGCTTCTCTATCACATTTATCTATCTCAGTTGTGAGACCAGCGTTGTGCTTTACATTTTGCATCTTCCATAGCACCTAGCACACATTGCTTTATAAATTTGTTGGAGAAATCTGTTCTCATGGAAACACTAACCCAGGTATTTTGAACTTTAGACCATTTGTAGATGTACCAGCAGCAGTATGTCCCATTTTATGAATTACAACTATGCCTAGGGGAAAAGAAAGAAAGAAAGAAAGATTGATTAAGTACATGAATTTTACCTCAGATATAATCAAATAAACAAGCAGTGGTAAAATCTCAATGTTTGTGCCCCAAAATTCATATGATGAAATTTAATCCACAAAGTGAAAGATTTTGGAGGGAGACCTCTGGCAGATGAACAAGCAGAGTCCTAATAATTTGGCTTGGTACTCTTTATAAGAGCACCCCGAAAGCTAGCTTGCCCCTTCTACCATGCAAGCACACAGGGAGAAATGACCATCTATGAGTCAAAATATAAGCTCTCCCTAGACATCAAATCTGTCAGCAAATACATCTTGGAGTTCCTAGCTTCCATAACTATGAGAAATAAATTTCTGTTATTCATAAATCACCCAGTCTATGGTACTACTTAACAATGAAACCTGACTAAAGTAATAGTATAAATATGCTTTCTTGTTAATTTCTGATAGAAGAGGAATTTTGTAATATTGAAAATTATACAAGTGGTGTAATTTTACATTTTAATGACCTGCTATGAAGCATCATTTGTTAGACATTCCATATCTTCACTCCTCAAAATGTTACTTTCAATACTTTTTTAAAGGCAATTCCAAATAAAATTTCTGATATGAACTAATAGAAATTGTCAGCATGGAGCTTAGAAAAATTATTTAAGGTCTCTTTAATATTTCAAACAACATAAAACATCAAATAAGTAAGAAATAAAGATTTAAAATCCAAAGGTGAACAGTCATTGGATTTAGGGGATCTTGTGTAAGAAATTTACTGGACTATGTTGAACTATGTACAAATGCCAAGGCAAAAGTATGTGTGTATATATACTTCTGTGTAATCAATTTGTGGTACATGAATAGGGATAAGGAGCAGGTATAGGAGGGAATTAAATTTTAATCATGGAAACTATATAAAAGTAAATTACCTATAGTATCATGACCACAATCATCTCTTATTTCTTTACAGGTATAACTGTGCTGCTTTAAAATCCCAGGTGGTTTGTAAGGTCCACAGTATTTTGAAGCATCTGGTATAACATTCTGTGAAAAAGATTTGAGTTTTATTTTTAAGAAAGGTGTTTTACAAATTGGCAAGAAGTTATGTATGATCATTATACACTAGTACAAAATCAAAAAGACATCTGATAACTCAAAGTTTAAAGATTAGCCAAGTCTTATGTGAAAATAGATGAATATATAATTTTACTAAATGCCCATGCTAGCCTCAGAATTAAATAATATGGCTTAGACATGTATACTACATATACCAAGTCTCTGTATTTTCTCTTTACATACCTAAAATTCTCAGCATAATGGCAGATACAAAGCTTTTTATTAGATAGTAATCCTCAAAGGAGTAAGGTACACAACCTGACCTTTACATTTCAGAACTTATTCTCCAGATGAAGAATTCAGAAGTTTAAAGTAAAATTTGCTTTCAAATCATTTTTATTTCAAAGCTAGGTTTATGTATGTTCTACAAGACACTCTTAAATTATCTTTACAACTTAAAGACACAAAAATATAATCCAAACTAATAAATTTAGATTGTTTATACAGTTTGGTAAAAACAACAATTTACTGCAGGTTGAATATTTCTTATCTGATATTTTGAGACTGGAACTGTTTTAGGTTTTTGTATATTTACATGTGCATAATGAGATATCATGAGGATGGGTCCCAAATCTAAATATAAAATTCATTAATGTTTCCTAAGTATTCAGGTAGCTTGAAAGTAATTTTACAGTGTTTCCAGTGTGACTGCATTTTGAAAAGCAATGGATCACATGAGGTGGTATGGATTTTTCTACTTGTAGCATCATGTCAGCACTCAGAGGACTGGATTTTAGACATCTGGATCAGGGATGATCAACCAATATTCATATCCTATATGTTAGTGTACCTAGGTACCTCCTATAACTTGGTTTTATAAATAGTCATTCCAATAATTAGCCCTGATAGTCATTCATAATTAGGACTTAAGAAACAGAGAAGAAACTACAATATTCTATAGAATGAACCTGTATGGCAAAAACAAACCGATTTATGCTAGAAATCTCATTAAAGACAATTATCCCACTAGTAATACACTAGACACCTAACAGTGTAAACCCTGAAGCCAAGTCAGGTCAAGGAACTGGATATATTTCACACAGATAAAATCTAACAAACATTTTGGAGTAATGTTTCTCAACCTTTTATTTATTTTAAAAGACTCTGTCCCAAGGAAATGTTAACAGAACAGTTCTGATAGAGTCAGCTTCACTCTAACAGTAAACCCTTCACAGTTTGCAAACTATTTTTAGAGAACAGTAGCTCTGTACCCGAGGTGTGCATGTGAAGTTGTTAGGGAACCATCAGAAGCATCCATGTTCCCCAAAACAACTTAAATAATTGCTTCTAACATGCAGTATATCCAGGATAATAACCATCACCCTTGGCAACAGGTAGGTAATAGAGAGAAGGATGTCATTTAAAATTTTTAAGCAATTTACCTTTTAAAATTGAATACATATACATACTTTCCAATAATTTGGCTGGCAATTCCGAGCAAGCCAATCTGAATGAAGAGTATGAGAAGCATTGGTAGATAAATCTTCATTGATAAACCCCATACTCTCAGCAAACTTGGTGGCTAGACATTAGGGAAAAAAATGTAAATTAACTAAGTTTACAAGTACCATGAACAAGATATATGTACTATAGGAAGTCTACCATCAGCTATCTCTTAAGTGGGGTACTCAGAGACTATCAAAGGAGTTTTTATGCAGAAATAGCTTTAGAGATCAACTTCTAGTTTAATTTCCACATGTCCTTTCTATAACTGATCTATTTGAAGCATCTGGTGTGTATGTTATGATAGTCTCCTATGCAACCTCACCTGAACTGGCTCCTTTTCCTCACTCTTCCAAAAAACAAAAGGCACACCTTTCACCAGGACCAAATCTTACTGCTTTAACTAGGGCACAAAGCTCAGGGCACAAAAAACTTTAAGATATCAATTAACAAGATGAATGGATTCTGTTGAATGAGTAAAAGATTCTGTTTTAGGTAGTTTACAATTCTGTACTTTCAACCAAATTGAAGGAGGTCTACTATACATGAATATTTCTGATTATACATCACTGTACCATATGTAAGATGAAAAGTGTTGAAATCAGACGCTCTACTAAAGCAAACAGGTTCAGTCCCATCTAACCTGTCAATAATGTTCTCAGGGTCTAACATGTATAAAAGTGTAATATAGGAAGAAAACTGATGCTGAATCTAGTTTCAGTGCAGTAATTGTTCATCTACAGATAATAAATATTTTTAAAAATCCTATTTTAAAGACAAAGAAAGTGAGATTTAAAAGTTAAAAAACCTATCTAGTTAAACAGGTATTAAACACAAGAGCTGGATTTTGAATTAAGGTATTCTTTTATCCCTATTTTATATGGAGTCCTACTATCTTTACAGTGAAAACTATAGACAAAAGACTAGAAAAAATTTCAGTATAATTAAAATACCTGACTCTCCTGCTAAAAGCGTGTGTGTTGTATGTTCCAGTACTTTTCGTGCCACACCAATAGCATTTTTAATTCGTCTAAGATCTCCTACTGCTCCTACATCCATAGTAGTGCTGCAAGATACAAATGCAGTGAGTGTATGAAAGTATTTTCTGAAGTTCAAAGATAAACAGTACTGCACTTCGGCAAGCAATGTGTTGTAGAATAAATTCTACCTTCTTAACACAACCGTAAATTCCATAGGGTACCACAATCAGACAAAATTAATGACAAAGTAGAAATTTAATTAACCATACACACTAAAACACTAAAATTCTGTTTCTCTTACCTTACTTTAAACCTGGCTTTGAAAGTAGCCTTACAATTTTGGATCAAGCGAACTACATCATTTGTGGATGGCAAATAAATGACTGTTTATAGATCAGAGGCTTATTTTTATAGTTTAGGATTCTCCCTGAGAGTATCTGCTTTCTTGGTTATTTCCACCATTGGGATTTTTTTTTTTTTTTAATTGAGAGGCAAAGTCTTGGTGTTTAGAAAAGCCAAGTACAATAACCTAGTTTGACCTATGACAGGTCATGCATTCTTCCATCTCACTCTTCAAGGAGGACTACAGCTCTAAATGTAATTAAACATGAATCGAAGTTGCATGGATATATAGGTCCTGTAGGGCATTCTTACCCGTCCATGATCATTGCATCCAATGTGGTTTCCCCAAGTTCATCGGGACTTCCTCCAAAGCCTACAGAGCCGTCACACTGCTCTCGCTCGCATACAGCACAGCCATTCTCCACTGCATCCAGGGTAGATCCTCCAGATGCTAATGTCCGCCATGCTGCCAAATCCCAATAATGCTTATTTATATTTATATATTTTTTCAATGTCAAATGGACCAAACCAAAAACATTTTGAAAACTCCTATTGAAATTCTGTTCTCACATTTAAACTGAATTTTTAACAAGTTAATCAAGTGCTACAAAGGACTTTTAAAAGAGACAAGGGAAAAATGTACATCACTACCTGTAGCTCAGTACAAAAAAAATTCAGACTACCTGTTGGTACAAAGTAAAGATTTCATTTATTAATACCTACTTCTTCTGTATAAATAAGCATCCTCTCCTTTATTTAGTTTCAGCTACTGGGGACAGAACTCGTGGCCTTTGCACTGAGCTATATCCTCAGTCATTTTTTATTTTTATTTATTTATTTTTGAGACAAGGTCCAGCTAGGTCACCCACTTGCCCAGAGTGGACTAGAACTTGTGAGCCTTTTGCCTTAGACCCCTGAAGTATTGGGAGTACAGGTATGGCCATCACATCCAGCTTCCTCTCCTTTATTTTAAAAGGCACAATTGAAACCACCCAACAGCAGCTAAGTTCAAAAATCTATTACATGACCTTATAAATTACTTCTACATCCTTAGAGTATTAAAGATGTTTATAATTAGTATTATTGAGGCAACATCTATTAGCAGTAATACTATAATAGCAAATAAATAATATAAGCTTTATAGGATTAATTCATTTTATATTCGTATCAGCTTTTAAGGTAAAACTGTACAATTGCAATTATTTTAAACAAAAGGTAACAGAGCCAGAGAGGTAATTTGTTCAAGGTCATGCAGCCATTTCTAAAAGTAGTCACTTTGACAGGAGTGGCTGTACTTTTAGTACTATGCTGCTGATCTGTGTGAGTGTGTGGGGGGGTGTATCTTTAATGGTCAAGTTTATAAGCAATAAAAAAAAGAATGTCCTTACTGATAAAAAGAGAATTCCTTGAAGGGTAGGTGCTACTGTTGATAAGCACTAAATGATCATAACTATTGGACCTACTCTCTTGAAAACAGATTCTGAGAAGTCCTTTCACTGTAGGCAGCTTACACAGAACTGTCTCCTACCCAGGCTGCCGGACTGCTGCATTATTGCTGAGAAAATGTTTTTTCAGTCTGATTCCTCATGTTCTCTGATTTTATATTTGCTACTTGTAACATACAAATTTATCTCTACTAAACCCTGGAATCAATTCTTCTTTCAGAAAGTTAATACACTAGCAGCCTCAGAAGTAGGTCTGAAATTATTTCTGTGGTAGTATGCGTTCAGTCAAGAAACAAGCATAACGCTATGTGAAAACGGTATGATAAGCCGGGCGTGGTGGCGCACGCCTTTAATCCCAGCACTCAGGAGGCTGAGGTAGGTGGAGCGTTGTGAGTTCGAGGCCAGCTTGGGCTACAACGCGAGCACAAGGCCGGCCTGAACTACATAATGCAACCCTGCCTCGAAAAACCAGGGCCGGGAGTTTGGCTCAGTACCTTAAGCGCCTGCCCTGCAGGCATGAGGTTGTGAGTTCAATCCCCGGTGCCGCAAAAAAGAAAACGGTATGATAACGGTATACACAGGGTAAGAACAAAGAGCACAAGAGTGGAACCTAACTCAGCGGGCAGGGTGGCAGTAAGTCAGGGGCACAGGTCCTAAACAAAGTGATACCTTAGCTTTGTGGTTCTCAGCCCTCCCTGACTACAAATGAAAACTCACACAGGTGCTTTTAAAATCAGATGCCCTGGTTCAGCAGTTAGGACAGTCTCACGGTACTTAGGCCAACAGGATTCCTCAGAGGCTCCCTGGGTCATTTTAATGAACAGCCGAGCCTGGAGCCCATGTTCTACGTGACAAAAACGGAGCATCAGCGAGCAGCAAATGTAAACGGGAAAAGTGAGAATTTGTTTGGGCAATCAATCAGTTGTTCGCAAAAGTGGAATCCAAGGTTTTGCAGTGAAGTGAGGGGTTAGAAAGGAGAGGCGAAGAAGCAGACGGAAGGCGGCCTGAGCGAATGCGCGGGCGCCGCAGGCCGAGAAAAAGCGGAAGCGTTTGAGGTCACTCGAAGGAGACGACAATACAGGGGGTGATCCTGCTCGGCGCCAGGCCCTGAATGCGGCAGCGACACGGAAGACGCGGAGAGGCCGGCTGCAGGCCTCGGCGGTGCGGGAAGGGCTGGAGGCCGGGGCTGCACTCGCCCGGCCGCCGCGCGCCCTACCCATCGGCGGCGCCAGCCTTTCCCCACCTGCGGCTCCGGAGGCGCAGCCCCCCGCCCCGGCCGCCAGCCCGCACCTGCTTCGGTTGCATTCTTAAACGGCCAAGTGTTGACGACCAGGGGCAGAAGGCTGGAGCCGCGCGCTAGAGCCGGGCTGAGCAGAAGCGGCACGACAATGAGAGGCAAATTCGACTTCCGCGCCATAGCTGCGGGCCGAGCCGACCAGAGCGAGAAAGGTCGCGAGCCCCGTGACCCGCTGGGACCCAGCACCGCGCGCTCCCGCTCTCGGGAATCTGCTTCGCTGCCCCTCCACGTACCGCCCCCCGTTGACCACGCCCTCCCTTCAGGCTTGGTTCACGCTCCCTTGAACTATCGCGAGATGTGATCTTTCCGAGGAGCGCGGAAATTCTCTGTGGGTGGTGCTGAGCAGTGATCTTCGGTTGTGATGTGTTTGTTGTGAAGTATTTATTCTTAGCTGCTGTACATTTTTTTCGATAATCAACTCAATTACTACTTTCTCTGTTCTTAAAAGGTAGGTTGCGCCTCATATTGGAAGATTAGTGTGAAGTTATGCAACCCTGGATTGCGTGACGTTACCAACTTCTGGTAATTGCTGTTTCATTTGGATTTTACTTTATTCTCTTCATTAAAAGTTGAAGTTTGAAAGTTTGACCAACCTAAAATGTACTCTGGAATTTCTCAGACGTCCACCCATTCTTTGCGTTACCTCCCACCACACACTTTTTTGTAGGACGTCCCCTGGTTATAAATCCCTGAGCTGGAAGAATTGGACAGTCTGGAAAAACAGAAGTGTACCCTCTACACAGCCCACTGAAGGGTGCGTTCCGGCGCCTCCAGCAAGAATACTACCTCATCTTTTCTTATCGTATTTTACTTTCGTGCCTGGCACCATTAAGTATTAAATAAATGTTTGAATAAAAGGAGGCATGGAGCGTTTGCATGCCTGGTAGAAGCTGCTCATTTTGATAATTCGGTGGCTGCACAGTTGTGTGAGCGTGGACCAGTAATCCCTCTGGGTCTCTGCAATGCTTGCCCATGTATGTAAGGGAAGACAATTGTGAAGAACATCTATAAATCTACCCAGACTTGTAAAATATGAACTACATGGGAGTTGTGAGGCTTACAAAATCTTCAAAACTCTTGCTGCTAGGAAACTGAATATGTAATTTAAGCAACATAAGATAACCTAGAAGAATAAAGGCAGGGAAGTGCTATTCGAAAGTTAGGTGTAATTAATAAGAACTGTTGTTAAATTCCTTCAGTGGGATTTTGGAGAGGGAATAAGCCATTCGTGCTGGGGAACAGACCATAAGCTAATGCTAGGTGATAGGTGAAACAGGTTAAGAAAACTTACATTGACCTCGGAATGGATTGTTCTTAGCACCTGAACTGAATATAGTTTATACAGACTAATAGCTAGGACACTTCTTCAGCAAAAATTGTAAAATACTTTACATGAGAAATTGGTCTTAGTGACTGCAGCATTCTCTAGTCTCTTCCTACTGTATTCACTCTTTTCTCCAAAATTTTCTCCTTGCTTGAAATCAAAATCTCATCAGAGAAGTTTATCCCATTTGTTGGTTGGAGAAAAACATCTAAATTACTTGGTAATCAAAATGCCTTTTTTTTTTTTTTTTTTTTTGTACTGAGGATTGAAGTCACAACCTCACGCTTGCCTCGCGCTATGCCACTGAGTTAATCTCTGGCCCATTCTGTTTAAAATGATATGCAATCTCAAAGTAGTATAGTCTTTGGTGACTATTACAATTCCAAGTGAATCCAGTTTGCCTAAATTTAGTTATCTCTATAGATAAGACTTAAAGAAGTTAATCTAGTTTGGATATTAGTATTAGGTTTCCTTCTGGATTATTACTTGTTTTCTAACTAACATTTGCAATATTTTAGCTTTAGACCTAGAAGTCACTTGGTGTTAGTGTCAAGCTTTCATTTTTCCTTCAGTACAACTGGTTCCTTCTGCTTTGTTATGAGGGAAATCTAAATGAAAAAGAACTTTGGTTTAAGATTTGGTGGTAAACTTTAACAATACTTATAGTCTGCAGTTTTCCTGGCATTCTCTTTAATTTTTAATCAATCTGAATTACACAAAACAGCTGAGAGATGCAGTGTTACTGAGAAATCAAAAAGCTGTAAAATTATTTAAATCTAAAATGCATCACACAGTTTTGTTTGGTAAATGTTTTTATTCCTAAATTTAATTTATAGTTAATAATACTTCAGGAGATTTTCAAGGCCTACATTGTAAAATTTAGAGCAACTATATATCAAGTGTAGTTAACTTGTGTAGTCTTTGTAGATCACATGTTCTTCATCTATAGTAATACTGTTCTTATACAAGTTTTGTGAATGAGGTAAGAGATGTTAGGTAATGTTACAGTGCTAATGAAATAGTATCCTGATGTTTTAATGAACATTATCAAGTATTTATCAATTGGTGTCAGCAGTCCAGAAACATAAAAAGCAGCAAAAAGAAATCAGTTTGAGACACAGAAATTTCCACAGGAATAACAGAGTTGGCCAAATACCAAGAATGCATTTTTTTTGTGGGGGGAGGGTACCAGGAATAGAACTCAGGACCTTGTGCTTGCCAGGCAGGTGCTTATGCCGCTAAGCTGTATGCCCAGCCCCCTAAAATGCATTTTAACATACGCACTTAGAATTTCTTTGTATATTAAATAACAGTTAAAAATGTTTTTGGTCTATTTTGATCCATCTAAAATTTAAGTTTACAAAGATGGTGCATCACAGGGGTGTGAGATTTCTGGATGTCTTAAAAAACAGCATCATCAATTCCTACAAAGAAGAAAGTCTTAAATGGAACCTTAAATGATGTTACAAATAAAACCATCTTTTGTGTGTGTGTATGTGCGTGTGTGTGTGTGTGTTATTGGTTGAGGGGGGATAGGTGGTTCAAGAAGCTGCACACTCCCCTCCTTTTCCTCTAAACTTCATGGCTTTCAATTTATCAGTTTCAAAAGGATGAAGAATTGAGTCTCTCCTGATAGCATTTGAAGCTGTGGTTCTACAGAGGATTTAACGCTGTAGTTGCAAGGAGTCTAGGTATTTCAAATCTGAGGCTTAAAAAACTAAGCCATCCCCTCCGGCTTTTGCACTGATGCTGTGAAATCCATTTGAGAAACATGCCCATGTTTTGCTACTTGTTCAAAGCTGTAAGCGTGACTTGGCATTGAAATAATAATTCCTTTTTCAAAACTCCCCACCGAACTATTACCTGGGTTATCTAAATACAAGCTATTTATTTGATTGGCATTTGCTCCTGCCAGTTTTGCAAACTGTAAGTAATGACTTCTACTGATGTTAGATCATTGTCATACTGTGTTTCTAATTTAATTCCTTTTGTCCATTAATCCAGGAACACCTGATGGTATTGTCTGATTGTATGTTATGGATGTAATTACAGTTATAAAGAAGTGTCATCTTATTCTCTAAATGAAAAAAGAGAATATTGTTCCTTTCTGAGATTTCTTTTTTCTGGGTTATCTCTTCAAATAGTTTATCAAATCAGTAAAAGATTAAAATCACAAACTTTAAAAAACATTTTTAACCTTTAAATGTCATCATAGTAACTTATAAAGACCAAGATTATATAGTAGAATATTGACCTAGTAAATGATTTGTTTCCTCAAACTAAATTACTTGCAACATTTTAAATTTGTGATACTAGCCCACTGCTAGTATTGGGAGGATACAGTAGATCACTTTACATAATGGATGCTGCTTTTTATGACTATTGTTTATAATGTCACTATGTCTTTATGAATGTGATCTATTACTACAGTAAAGATTCAGGACTTAGGGCAACAGAACAAACTTTATGTCTTCCTACCATTTTAAGTATCACTTTGACTTTGTTTACTAGTGCCAAAGATGATTTTAATAAAGAAGTTCAGCAACAAAAGCAAAATTCCAAAGTAATAACTTACAATAAGTACTTTATTAATTTAAAGTTATATTCATTTGTTGAGTATTTTAAACAGCTTATGTGTGAGTGTGTATGTGTGTGTGTATATATATATATGTATGTATGTATATATATATATATATATATATATATATATATATATATTTTGTGTGTGTGTGTGTGTGTGTGTGCGTACTGGGAATCCAACTAAGCACCTTGTGCTTGCCAGGCAGGCACTGTGCCACTAAGCTATATCCCTGGCCTTTGTTGATTATTTTAAATAGAAAAATGTATTAGTAATGAACACATATATCTTGTGCATAGCTATGCAAATAGTTTCTTAATGGCCCATATAAAGATTTAGAAGAAAAAATAATTTTACATATGGTATATTTTTTCTTTCATTTTAAAGTAAAACTTACGAGTTCTTCACATATCCCAAAGTACTGTAGCCCTTATTGAAGATACCACCCTTTGCCAGGAATTTAGCTCAGTGGCATAAGGGCCTGCTTGGCAAGTGCGAGGTTGTGAGTTGGATTCCCAGTACAAAAAAAAATAAATAAATAAAAATAAAAAATCACTCTTTTAATATTTTAACTACAGTTACACACAATGTTGTATAAACTACTTCTTAATATGTTTTAAACCTCTTTACATGTCATATGCTTTGTAAAATTTTTATTGTGAAATATCAATAAGAAAAAGGCATACAGCAAATATATAAAGAATTTTGTAGAAAACTTACACCCTCATAATCACCACTCATGTCAATGAGTTTTGTCAGCATCCCCAAGATCTCCTCTTTCTACAACAAATTTTTTTTAAAAAATTAGGGCAATTTTTGTTTCAAAGATAAATTGAGCGAAAAGTACAAAGATTTCTATTAAACCCCTACCCTTAGATATGTTAGTTTCTTTTATTCATATCCTCCACCAGAGTGGTACATTTTTTATAATCAGTTTACCTATATTGATACTTGAAGTCAATAGTTTACATTACGATCCACAGCTGGTATTTATATTCACTAGTTTTGTTTGACGAATGTATAATACATATTCCATTATTATAGTATTGTACATATTATTTTTACTGCCAAAAGAATCCATTATACGCTGCCTGTTCATCCCTCCCTGCCCAACCTGTGGTAATCACTGATCATTTAGCATCTCCATAATTTTGCCTTTTCCAATCTGACATTTTGTAGACTCCTACAATCTGTAGGCTTTTTACATTGGCTTCTTTTACTTAGTAATATGTATTTCTTTCCTCCATGTCTTTTCATGGCTTGATAGCTCATTTATTTTTGGTGTTGAATAATATCCTATTGTCTGGCTGTACAGCAGTATCCATTCATCTACCGATGGACATCTTATTTGCCTCCAAATCTTGGCATTTCTGAATAAAGTTCCTATAAACATCCATGTACAAATGCAGCATAATTTTGATGGGTATATAAAATTCATCTATGAATACAGAAGAAGCATCAATTGAATTTTGTTGCCTTTTAAAGTTTTGTATATAAAGAATTTTCCAGAATTAATCTGTCAGATACTGCACTGAATTTATGTAACGTGTGTATAGGAATTCGGGACACATACTGGGCTCAGGTAGTAAGCACAGTTAGTGCAGTCTGTAACTAATGCTAGGATTTCCGAAGAGTCAGGACAGATGTAGAGATTCAGCAAGTCTCCAAATTCAGGGCAAATTCAGGAAGTGAGGGCAATGGAGAGAATAGTGTCACAAGAACTTTGATTCTGAAGAAGGATCAAAGAATATTTCAGTGCTCCTAACATTTTTATAATTTTTCTCTAGTTGAGGAATTGTGTAGTTGTAAACCAACTAGCTTTTAGTTGCAGCACAAAGGACTCATGGCATTCAGTTTATTTGTCCTCATTACTGGATGGTCTTTAAAGTCTACATCACAAATCTTTTTAAATTTCTCAAATCTCATACATTTAGTGTTATGACTAGCTGTTAAAATTTTTTTAACAGTTTTAAGTGCTTTCAGTTGCAAATTAACAGAAAATTTAAAGGTGGCTTTGCATTGAGAATTCACTTTTCTGTAACTAACAACATGTAGAAAGCTGCTGGTATTAGTTCAACATCTCAGAAATGTCAGAATTTACCTCTTGCCTTCTGATCACAAGGCGATCTACTGTTGCTCCAGACAGGTACCCACATTCAAGGCAGGGAAAGGGAGAAAGGCCTGGTGTCAGCCATATCTTAATTTTCCCCTTTTTGATTGCAAAGCTAAAGCATTCCCAGGCACTCTTAGCAGAGTACTATTTTATTTTCATCTGCTAAAAAGATGTCATTTGCCTCTTTCAGCAAAAGCTACAATAGTCACTGTTTCCTTTTGTTGTCCTTTGAATTTTTACTTTTTTTTATTTTGAAGAGTACATTTCTGCCTACGTATACATACACAGAAGTGGAGCTCAGATACTTAGATGACCTTGAAAATTGAAGACTTGTAAATTTCTAGAAACTCTTTTAAAGACTTTGGGCTTCACCAGAGTATATATTTGGAGTCTGAATAATCTTATTTAATGTGCAAGAATCAAAGAAACTCCAGTTGCTATCAGAATTAGGACTGTGGTGCTCAGTGGGAGATTGAAAGCAAAACAGCAGTTCTGTCTCTGGGACAAAAATGCGGTTATTTCTGAGAATAAGAGATTAAAGGAAAATTAGGTAGGAGGAATTAATGCTTGATATTCCTGATCTTCTCTGGGAGTAGTAAAAATCAACTACCAAGATTGCAGTGGATTTGGAATAGAATTGGTGATTAGAAATTGGTGAGGCATTTTAGATGATTTATTACGGAAAGCCTCATAGAGATGACCAATAGAGGAACAAATGAGACTTCAGAGCACAAATGGCGATTCATCTGAAATCACGCAGCCTGATACTGCTTAATCCTAATTAATTGCAGTCTTTTGCTTTTTTCTAGTATCATTTTAGAGCACCTAAATTATAAGATTAAAAGTTAGAGTTATCTTCTACTGGGCAGAGTGAAGTCATAAGATGGGGAAATATATGAGTACCGCTGATAATGGTAAGGTCCGGACTAGAGAGTTGGAAAGTAAGGAGATTGTAATAAGTAACAGCTCTTTTCATATACTGCTGACTATTGTATTTTGGACTTTAAAGGCAGGGAATTGAAGAGAGTGATTTTAAAATTTCAGGTAGCCTTATCCTTGGAAATCCCAACAATTTATGCCTTCTTTTTTTCCCACTTCCTTCTTTTATTCTCTCTTCTTATCTTCCTCCCTCTCTCCCTTGCTTTGCTCTCTACCTCCCTCCATCCCACCCTTTGTTCTCCTCTCCCATCTCCCTTTTCAAGTATTTGTTGGTTGCCTAATTTTTGCTAGAAATGTTTTTATGTTATAGATACATTAAAAAAAAACACCTAATAAGGTTCCTACGCTGGTGGAACTTACCTCAACTACTAAACAAATATATAGTTCGTGAGAGCCATAAGTGCCATTAAGGAAAATAAAATAGTATAATGAGATTGCTAGGATGGGATGCTCATGGTGAAGTGTTGAGGAGTGGTTTTGAAGGAAGAGGTTAAAAAACTGGTCAATGGCTTGCATATGAGGTATAAACTAGAGGTGTTAAATTTGGGACCAAGGTTTAGCTAGCTTGGACGATACACAATGGAACTAGATGTGGTTTAGGAGTGTAGGATGAGAAATGGCTAAATAAATTTTTGGCTTTGAATACAAGTCACCTTGAAGTTGATTTAATTAATGTATTACTGTGACCCATACCTGAGCCTTGAAAGGGTAGGTCAATGTTGTTTATAGTGGCCTCAGGAATATACTCGTAGAAATGATTACTAGTGTTGAAAGAGTAGCTTTATGAAAATAGGAAGCCAATTCTCCTGCTCTATTATTTATGTATTTTTCCAAAGAGGAAAGCCATATTCCTGGGTGACCAAACAATTATGTTTAAGTCAACTGGGGAAGGAAGCAAAAAGCTAAGTAATATTAGGAGAAGACTGTCTCAGTTCCTCATATATCTTTTCATATTGAGTTGAACCCTTGACTCTGAGTTGTTTCTTTGATGAATAAATTTAGAAGGGCTAAACTGGGCATGGCAGCCATATTATTGCCCTTTTCCTCTTCACCTGAGCTACTCATGGGGAGTAGGGTCTTAGCTTTGGTTTGTTGTGCTTGGCTAAGTAAATCTGTCCAGCTCTAGGGGTTTTATATTCAGAAGTCCTTTTGACTCTGAAGTAAAGGACAGCCTCTGATTTAGCCTGTATTATGAAAGCCATCTTTTGGCTTCTAAACGGTATTCCTTGATTCTATATTTCAGTGTATTCAAAACCTTGCTGAGGAAGAGGAGTAATATTTATAAAGTTCCTTGGAAGGCCAAACAGCGGTACCAGCCATACCATTTTCTTCTTACATTTTAGACCTGTTTTCAGTACACATACACAAATGTAATTTCATCTGTAGCTCTAATTTTGCATGTGAAGAAATGGAAGTTTAGAGTAAATTTCATGACCAAACTCATAGATTCTGGAAGTAGCAGCAAGGTAGTATAGCCAGGTCTTTGTCTTATGAAATACAATGTTTTTCTCCCTTTTATCTAGAACTGCTTCGTATATAGCTTAAGAATAATTTTCTTTGTGTCACTGAAGGAACATATACATCCTTCAAAGTTTGAGAAGGTATATAGAGAACCTCTGTCAAATTATAAAATGGAAAACATGCACACTGTATGTTTTGTTGTCTTTGCACATTTATTCATCTATCTCACACTTGACATATGTCAGTTTTTCATTCATGTCTGAATGCTATTCAAATATATTTCCTTCAAGAGTTGCCCTTCATGGAGTTTTTATCTAAAGTATTGCATTTGGAATTAATTTATTATGTTTGTTGATCTGGTGTTATTTGTAATTCAACTAAGAAATGAATAACATCTCTCAACACTATGGAAGAATTTCCATATCAGCTGCTTCCCACCAAATACTTTTTAATTCCTTCATCCTGGCAGAGTGCAATATCTATTAATTATTGCAAAATTTAAAAAGTCTCCTGCCTCAGAATGGAAACTATGTTGTGCTTATTTTTATGTGAAGGAAAAATCTAACATGGTTTGTACCCAGGAGAGTCATTATAGATACATGGCAGTACAATATGAATGGCACTGGAATGTTTCCATGTGGCAGTAAACTCTTCTTTCTAGCCAAGGCCCATCAGCACAAATAGAAAAAATGTGAATTAGCCATTGAGACTCTGCATTTACTATTAAGAGCAACTGTGCAAATGTAGTTTTGAAAACCAGTGCTACCAAAACACATTTTTTTATGTTACATAATGTTATCATTTAAATATTGTCATTCAATTGTGAAGACCAGCTGTGCATATTAGGACACAGCTGTCGGGTTGAGGTGTAGATAAGCCATCTGGTGCTTGGTTCTGGGTGGTTAAATTCCAGCCAGGGATTTAACTTCATATCCAGCTGTGATAAAGTAAATTGAAGGCTGCATATTATTCCTCAGAAATCACTCCTCAGGGACATGTCTCAGAAATAAATTTTAACCAGAGGTGTCATTGATTGGTTTTATACTTTCAATTATAGCATTTGCCAAAATAAAACCAAAGAGAAAACTGCTCAGTCATTTCATTTTCTTTGTATGAAATGAAACAAAATTGTTAAAGAATGTAGCTTTTCAGTCTCCTTCAAATTATATGTGTGCAGGGACAATCTGCCATAAAACTGCCTGGCTTCATACATCTCTCGGAATGAAGAAAAGTCAAGTTATCCATAAAGGCTGAGTAAGACAGCAAAACTGGTAATTAGCCTGATCTCCATAATCATCATATCTGTAGGTATGTAAAATATGAGAAAGTAAAAAACTTTCACAATAGTTGTCTCTGTGCTGAGGCACACCCCTTTTTAAATTTCATATGTTTTCAAGGGAGAGATTTTAAAATGCTGTCTTGATTCTGAATGTATGTAATCATGCAGTTTTGAAAAAGAAAGAACTTCTAAAAGGTTGTCTATAGCAGTGTCACCAGGCATTTATCTATATAATTAGATTGTGGAACTAATCTTTATTACTTTTAAGCATTTTCAAAGAAGCAAATTTTTACTATATGTTATAGTAATGTTTTAGCGAATTCTGTGTAGATACTTTCATCTAAAGCAAATAACACTGGAATGTACCAATGAACAAGTGGAATAGAGTTATATATATATTAGGCATGTTAACTTGTTTATCCATGAATTATGACCATAGTTACATTAACTTATTTACTCAAACATTGTGTTGTTTTTTTTTTTTTTCTCTTGGCATCGGGTATTGAACTCAACCTTGCGCCTGCCAGGCAGGTGCTTAAGCCACTGAGCCAAACTCCCTGCCCTAGTTTTTTGAGACAGGGTCGCACTATGTAGTTCAGGCCGGCCTTGCGCTCACTTTGTAGCCCAAGCCGGCCTAGAACTCACAACGCTCCGCCTACCTCAGCCTCCTGAGTGCTGCGATTAAAGGCGTGGGCCACCACGCCCAGCTTCAAACATTATTTTCAATATGTTCACTTTTATTGTGGTATACAAATTATACTATTATCTGTATACATAGTTTTCTACATATTTCATACTAAGTATATATCATGTATGTATAAATATGAAAATATTAAGTGTGTAACTTGATGAATTTTTATACATAAAAATTCACCCATACAGTCAACCCCTAGGTCAAAGTATGAAACATTCATAACATCTCTCCTTAGTTCCTGCTCCTTCCCAAATATAAGCCTTACCATGATCTCTGTCATAGATTTGTTTGCCTGTTATTGAACTTTATATAAATGAAGCAATACGGTTTATATTCTTTTGTGTCTGTCTTCTTTGTGTCAATGTTATGTATGTTAGATTTATTTACATCATTGCTTGTTGCTGTAATTCTTTTTCATTTTTGTGTAACTCATTACTTTATAATTTATTTTTCCATTGTAATATTGATTGATTGCATTGTTTCTAGTTTGGGACTAGCTGCTGCTAACAGGCCTGCATGTTTTGAGTAGAATTTAGCACTCATTTCTGTAGTGTGTTTTCCCAAATTTATTGCTCTTAAATAAGACATTCCAAGTACACTACCTTTGTCCATTACACAGATCTACACATATGGAGGAAAATAAACTAATATTAGAAAACCAAGTGCTTAAAGCCCCTTTGCTTAGGAAATATTTCATTGCTCATTTCATGTTTTACTCTATCTCCACATTAATCTTTCTTGCCAGGAAAACAAAATAAGGTTGAAGAGATATCGAGTGAGATTTAAGCATGAAGGTCTAACAGGACTAAGCCATAGGCAGAAATCATAAAAAAAAACCTAATCATTTTACCATAAGCCCACTCTTTGAAATTCTTTGCTTCGGAAGACATACCACAAACAGTTTGAAATACCTGCCATTACCTGCAGCAATTTTCTACCCATCCCTGCAAAGAATTAAAGGAGCATATGAAACTTTTGTTAAAAAAGCACCCTGATCACTGGGAGAGAAATACATTCCCTTCTCTGGGTCTCCTGACCTCTTCAGGGACAGGGAGAAAAAAACAGTAGGAATGTTGTTAATACATACTTACAAAATGTATTTTTATAAGGACTCTAAATATAGCAACATTTTTCTTTTTTTGGTCTCCATCTCAACCCTAATATAATATGAAATTTGGAAGACCGTAAACTTTGATTGAGTAAGTGCTTTAACCTTCCACCCAAATGCTTAGATTAAAAACATACAAGTCATCCTTGTTTTTCTCCCTTAAACCATCTTTAGTCCGTTAGGAAGTGCTATTGGGTCTTAATAAAATATTTCAAATATGACCATTCTTCACTGTCTACACAGTTGCTTCTCTTGTCCACACCTCCATCATCCATATCCCTACGCTGGCTATGGGAGCCCTGTAATTACATTTCTGATACTACTTTTCACTTGTTGTAGAGTGTACATCCCCAGTGCAACTGAAGCTATCTTTTATGAGTATTTTTTTGATGATGCTACTCCACCATTAAAACAAGAAAACAAACAAAAAAAAGTTCTGGTTCCTTCTCATTATATATACTTTGGTAAAAAGCTCTTTTTCCTTGAAAAGGTTTTAGAGTCTCAGTTCTGCCTACAGATTGGGAATCTCCTAGAAACCTTAAAAATACTGACTTTACTGGGCATATGGAATTTTAAGGCTTCCCACGAGATTCTAACACATAGCCAAGTCTGACAAATATTTCTCTAGGATTCCTTCTCCTTCTACTGCTCTTTTCCTCTTTCCCTGTCTACTTCAATCCCAACTGCATTCTTGCTGTTTTTGTTTTTATTTATTTTATTGGGGTATGTTTGCAACATAGAATGATTTTAATTATTTTGGGGAATTTGTATGTATATATCTTGATCATCAATCTTTTAATCTACTCTCTCCCTTACTAAGTCCCTCCTTCTGATCCCCTTCCTGATCAACAAGGATCTTCCTTGTTGTTTCCTACCATCTCTTCTTTATTTTTTATTTTATTTTATTTTATTTTATTTTTTGGTGCTGGAAATCAAACTCAGGACCTTGCACTTTCCAGGCAGGCATTTATGCTGCTGAGCTATATCCCCTGACTCTTCTTTATTTTATTTATTTATTTATATTTTAGTTTCCTCAAATAAGGGGAACCATGTGACTTTTAATTTTCTACATCTGATTTATTTCGGTTAACGCAATGGTCTCAAGTTGTATCCATTTTCCTGCAAATGATATGATTTCATTCTTCTTTATGTCTGAATAGTATTCCATCATGTATATATGCCATCTTTTCTTCATCTATCCATCTGTTTTATAGGCAACTAGCCTGTTTGCAGAGCTTAGCTATTGTGAATTGTGCTGCTATAAAATGGGTATGAATGTATTACTACAGTATGGTGTCTTTAATTCTTTTAGGAATATACCTAGGAGAAGTATAGTTTGGTCAAATGGAATTTCTATTTTTAATTATTTTTTTTTAGGAAACTCCAAACCAATTTCCAGTGGTTGTACTAGTCCATATTCCTGCCAACAGTGTCAAAGTCTTTCTTTTTCACTACAACCTTGCCAGTATTCCTTGCTTGTGTTCTTGATAACTGCTGGCTGTTTTGACTTGGAGAAAAGACAGCTTCTCTAACAAATGCTGTTGGCAATCCACATGCAGAAGATTGAAACTAGCTTGCTATTTCCCACCCTGTATTAAAATCAAATCAAAATGATAGAAGACATAGCATTAAAACAGAAACATTGAAGCTGCTGAAACATACTATAGGGGAAACACTTGAAGTCATGGGCACAGTCAAAGACTTCCTGAACGGAACTCCAGTAGTACAGCTAATAAGGTTATCAATCAACAAATGGGATTATATCAAGTGGATAATATTGTGCATAGTGAAGGAAGCAACCCACAGAGTGAAAAGACAACCTAAACAATGGGGAAAAAATTTTCCAGTTACTCTTTTGGTGGACTAATATCTAGAATATATAAAGACTAAAAATAAATTGACTTCCCCCAAACAAATGATGTAATAATAAAATAGGCAAATAAACTAACACTTCTTAAAAGAAACACAAATAGCCAATAAGTACTTCTTGCTGTTTTCTGAGCATGCTAAATTCATTTTTGCCTCAAAATATAGAGCACTCTCCCAAGACCTTTGTAATGTATGCCTTATCTTCCACATATTTAGATCTCTGCTCAGATGTCTCAGTTTCAAAGATATTTTCCTTAATTAACCTGCCTATTTACTCTATTGCTTTACTGTATATTTTTAGCATTTATGTGAAATTGTATTTTTTGCTTCTTTGTGTCTGTTGATGGTCTTTTCCACAAGAATGTAAGCTTCATGAAGACAAACTATTTCATTCACTAATTTGTCTTCAGCCTGGCATATAGTATGCTTGAAATTAATTCTCCAATTAATATTTTTGAGTGAACAAATAAGAATTGTAACCAAGATTCTGGAATTGAGAGGTGATACAACTACTAGCAATTTCTGCTTATGGAATACTTTATTTATAAGGCATTGGTTGCTGTTGTTCTTCATATCCTGAGACCAATGATGGTGAATCTTTCAGCGATGAGTGCACGAAACTGCAACCCAAAACCTACTTTCTTATCAAAAAGTGCCTGAATACTGAGGTTTCAGTTTATAAAAAAAAACTCAAACATTGAGATCTTTTGTCTTTAAAAAAATAGAAAAACAAAAAACAAATAACAGTTGTGCCTTAGGTTTGCCACCAGTGCCTTAGACTTTCCTTCTACAACCATGTCAAGGTTTTTTTGTTTTTATTTTGTTTGCTTAATTATGTTGATATATTTTAAAGCTTTACTTCTTTCTTGGGATACAGGAAGTACTCTGTCTGACTGGACTGGATCCTGGTTGAACAATTTACTGAGTTGTCTGGTTGTAGGGCTTTGCTATATTTCTCTACCTTGGAGAAGCAGAATTCGCAGTATCCCTTAGGAGAAAGGTGGAAATGGGAAATCCCTGACCCATATGCTGAAGATCACTTACCTTTCTCTTTCTTTGTTCATATCTCCTTTTCAACTTTTGATATCAAATCGTTGCTCTTCTGCTTTTCTGGTATAGACCTTCCACACTTCTGCCTGCATCGCCCTAGCTTAGACCTGGTGTCCTGATTGCTCACGAAGTGGATTACAAGATGGTTATATTTCAGTTGCAAGACAAATGGTGTAAATCTTTCTTCTGAGATAGAAGATGAACAAGACCCAATCCAGGACTCTTAAGTCCACATTGCACTCTGGCTCTAAGGCTGTCTACTTACAGTGGTTGGGAGTCTGAGGACTAAATTAATTTCTCAGCAACAGAAAATTTAATTCATGTTCGGGCTATAGGATATTTCAACATGTTAAGTGCTAATCTTATTTAATTATTATCACCATGGAATTTTTTTAAATTTTGCTGATAAAGAAGCAAAGATATGAGAGATTGAATAACAGAGGTATGAGAGATTGTTATTGGTACAGAGCATTGTAGCTTGGGAAGAAAACAGGTAAGATTTGAACTTGATTTCAAGAACAGTGTGCTGTATTTTTCAGTGCTGTTTTTTAAGACTAACACATTATACTGATAATGAGAGAACTCAGAGAACCTTGGAGAAACTAACATTGTGGTACAGAAAGAGTAAAAGTCAGAATGAGAGAAATTTTGTTTAGTGTTAAACAGCATCAATCTGGCTATCTTAAAAGGTACTATAGAGAATTAAGTTTTAATAAGTATATGCAGATAATTACTATGATACAAAAATGGAAGCAATATATATATTTTTTACATTGGAAGGACTAAGAACAATAATGATGTCCTAAGTGTAAGTGTACATAGCTAGATCTTTTTTATTAGAATGCTTCTGAGACAGAAAATGTGAATCCTGTAACATGAACAAAGGAGGTAAGAAAATAGTTGAGACAGAAAAAATAAAAACAAAACAAAACAAAGCAAAATATTTTTATGCCATACATAGCAGGTCAACATTAAATACATTTAATAAAATCTCTTAGAACAATTTCTGCCTATACAGAGAAGACTGGAAGTACTTTCCTGCATCCATCCAGGGAAACCCTTTGAATAAATACACTATGTAACTAATAAACACAACATTTGCAACAAACTACAGGTAGCTCACTGTTTGCAGAACCACTTCAATTATTCCTTTGTCAAAATGAGGGGCAAGACAGGTGGCCGTGGAGGGAAGCAGATTTAATATTTGGCAAATGGATTCCAAACACATCTGAGAAGTATTAGAGTGGCCAGTGCCTGCCTCAGGAGATTCTGTTTTTGTTTTTCCTTCATTCGACACTTTTTTGAATTATAAAAGTAGTATATGCCTATCATATCAAACAATGCAAATATACGAATAAAATGTTAAGAAATGCACCAGTCCAATTTCCTTAACTAATTCTGCTGACAAATAATGACTCAATGTCAATCAACAAATTTTAAATTCAAATAACATTTGTTTCTTTTGAAAAAAAATTACTAAATAGAATGTAGAAGTTAAAATAGCATTCCTTCAGACAAAGGTCATTTCAGAGAATTATTGGTAGAAATACAAAGACAGTAAACTTAAATTTTTTATGGACATATGAATAAAAACCTTAGAACAACCACATTACTTTTTTGATACTTTATTCTAAAAATAATCATTGGTATTACTCTGAAGAAAAAATGTTACTAAGCATGACAGTGAAGAGAAGAACTTCATACACAGTGGATATTTTCTCAATATTTATTAAGATAGAGAAAAGTACATTCAAATTATTTTAAATGCCAGGCTCTATTTTCATAACATCAATAGAGTTCTTATTAAAAATATTATTTTCTGCCAGTGTAATCATCAAAATAACATGCAATATATGTTAATACATTTTTATTTAGTTACTCTGCACTACTCAGAAAAGTTCTGTATTTAAGCATTTGTATATTTTCTTTTTAAGTTTTATTTTATGGTTGAATACTTTAAAAAATTTATGCTGTAAGTTTTCTATGTTCCATTTGTATACTACTTTAAATAGAATACTTATTAGCTCATCGGCCCTCAGCACCACTTATATCAATGTTTCTGTTAGAAAATAGATTCTAAAATCCAAATAAAACAGTGCTTAGAATTCTAAACATGTTGATAACTTAGAGACTGCCTATAATGCTTCATTTGGGGCTTTTAATGCATAGTATCAGGCAAATATGAAATATACATTAGTGGTATAGAAAGAAAAGGAAACACTTGCTTTCAGGTACCTCTGAAAAATATTTAAACAGTCCCATACAGACGGCTACATGCTTATTTTATTATGTTATTTTACTTTATTTTTCTCATTATATCAGGGTGAGCTTTGCCACAGTTGTTTTCTGTAAGAGGCTTTAATCCAAACTAATCTCGCCCAAGCTGTGTTGAGGAACTCTGCATTAGAGGAGGGTTTTCCTTGCTCTCCTTTCTGCCTTCTGTGAGGACATTTCTTCTTATGAAACAGCTAACTGGCACTGGTGTTCATCTAGGTATCAAGGCCCTGTAATAGGTGTTAGGTTATAGTTACTTAGCTGAGTATCCAACTTGTTCAATATAAAGCATATAATTTAACTTAAATAATGACCAAATCCATAGCTCAATCAATTGATTTCTAATGAAAATTTTGCATATTTTATTTTGCATAAGCATTATTAGCCTTCTGTATCAGTAATTTAAGAAATAGAAAATGGGAGGTATGAGTTTTAAAATATATAAGCTTATTAACTGAAATTTCTAGTTTTTCAGTTGAACAGTTTGAAGACAATTTGATGACAATAAAACATTTTATAAACATGTATGTGTTGTGGTTATGGTGAGCAGATATTTTATTCTTGTTGGTTTTAATTTTGCTGCAGATATTGATGCCTCTTTGGATATAATTTCATTAGTGTAAAGGTCATTGGACCTTTTATCTTTCTTTTCTTTATAAAAGAAAGATGATAAGCAGCAAGAATGAAAACATCTCAATTTGAAAAATAAACTTTAATTAAAGAATATTGTTTTCTTCTGGAAAAAAATAAAATCATCTCTGCGTGAATGTGTCTTAGTTTTTTCTCGTTGCTGAGTCAAAATACCAGACACCAGAAGTTAAGGGAGGAAAGGTTTATTTAGCTCACAGTTTGTAGAGGTTTCAGTCCATAATCAACTAGCTCCAAGGCAGAATAGCACATGGCAGAAGGGCAGCAGTTCATGCAGGCACAAAACAGCAAAAATGATAAGTAAGAGAGAGGGGGAAGGAACAAGACTTTCATTCCCTTATATTGTATACAGGGTATCCACCCTAAGGCAAGTGTAGCACTCACACTCAATCCCAGCATTTAGATTTAGTGGCCTCCAAAAATCCTGCCCCCAGTGACTACTTAAGACTTTGGGGGACATCCATGCCCAAACCATAACAGGATGGTTGAGAGTGTATAATAAAGATTAATATGTTACAAATAATGTTTTTAATACTGGGGATTGAACCCAGAAGTTTTTTATTTTCAATTTATTGGAACAATTTATATATATACATAGATAGCTAAATAAATAGATACATAGGTCATAGGACATGTTTATCATGGAGAATTTGTACTTGTACATGATATATCTTGATTCTTCTTTTTTTTCATTCTCTTCCCCATCCTTCAACCCCTCTTTCCTTCCTTACTCACATTCTCAATTTCTTCGTTTCCCTTCCTCCCTTTCCTTCTCTTCCCTCCCTAGTTTCCCTTTTCTTTTGAAAAATTTCTTTCTATTTCACAGTATCAGTTACACATTTTGGTTCTTACTTACACTTTTAGTTTTTTCTAAACCCAGAGTTTTGTTCTGAACTAAATCATAACTCCCCTTTCAATTTTTAATTAAGTTGAGATAGGCTCAGTTTGTGAGTTCCTTGTGGGCTGGAACTTGTTATCCTTCTGCCTTCATGTTCCAGGATGCTATACTTTCTTTTTATACACAGGCACATTATGGCGGGGCGGGGGGGGATAATGGTTTCTACTTAACGCAAAACACTAATGAACACATCGGTAGTAAGTATTTGTACTGGCTGCTGAATTTTCTAGTGATTGCTATAGAACACACAAATATGCTTCTATTTAAATTAATTCATTTAGAGGGAAAAAGACCTTGTCAACCAATTGTTATTTGTTTTATCATATTATTTATTATCATAGATTTTCTTAGTTTTATGATCTAAGGTAGTACTGTTGATGTCTGGCAAACAGGACCATGAGTTCATATACACAAAGATGGTAACTGTGTAGTTTTTGATACTAGTGATGCTAATAACAAATACTGGCACTACCTGAACTAAATTCTCAAGTGACCACTTATTTGCCTTCTGATCTTAGACAAGTTATTTGACTTTTGGTCAGCTATAAAATGTCTTTGTTTACATGTATGTAAACTGCCAATCAAAATAATAGCTTTTTCTGAGAATCAGTTGATTTAATTCACATATAGCACTTAGAACACAATGTATGCAATACACACAAACATATATACATACATTTTTTTTTTAGCACGCATACCTTGAGCCAATTCCATTTTTCTAGCAGACACACTATCTCAGCAACTGAGAATTTTCTCCTTCTTTCATCCTAGGATTGTGTCTGTATTTTCAGAATTTATAAAAATAACAAGGCTTTGGTGTGGGTGTTTGGGATATAGAGCTGACTCTCAGTACCTATCTCTGCTTATACAATTGTCATCTGAAATGAGCTGCCCATCATTTCGACCAGTCTCTAGGATCTGAGTCACTGCTAAAAACTGTCTAAACATGCCCATGTCCCATCTGTTTTTGGACACAGAAACTAGAGTGCCATTTGAGGCCCTATCTGCCTAGACTGTCTGTGCCACCATTTCTGTTCCAGCCACACTGCGAGCTGTGGGTACTTCCCACGGAATAGGTCTCAAGACTCCCCTCTGTTTCTTGTCTCACAAATCTAACTGGAAGCTTGCTTATCTGAATATCATGGACTATGAGACAAATTTATGAGACAAATTTATGAAACGAATTTAGAAGCACAGAAATTGAAGGAGCTATAAGAGTTGTTATTTTGAGGAAGCTCATTCCATTTTTGGAGTGTAAAAGTAGATAAGCACAGTAATTAGCATATGCACAGACATTGCTAACAATTCTGAACTCTTATTTACCTCAAGCTTGGTTCAGAAAACCCCTGGACATTTAATCAGTGGATATTGCCATGAAACTAAAAAATAAGTTTGTTAGAGCTCAGGGGCTTTAAAATGGAACTCTGGTGAGTTCATGATACCATGATATGACATGAACTACTTGGTTAAATCAGAAAAAACATGTAGAGAGTGTTACAAAATAGAGGTCACTCCTGGCTAGTGAATGAAGGAAAGGCAAGAGAGTGGAGGAAAAGATATTTAATTTTATTCTGAAAAGATGGGTGATGCTTTTAGAAAAGGTTAATTTTACAAAGAAAAATGATTCTTGCCCTTTTTCCCCAAAGCTTGACTCTTTTCTTCTTCAAATTTAGTAACCACAGCAGTGTTTTTGTAGGTCTTGGATGTATCAGATTCAACACTATCAGTGAGTTGTTGAATGACTTTAGTAAACCAATCTCTGTCCCTCTGTGAAATAACAGAAGTGTCTGATACTACTGAGAAGATCAAAGTTTGAATCACACGCAAAGCACGCAAAGTACAGGGGTCTTCCTACCACCTATAGCAATTCAATAAATGGTATTTCTTTTACTTTTCCCCTTTTGACCCCAGTCATTTCAATGGAAAGTTTATTAAGAGACCGGAACAAATTTCCTTTAGAAATTGGATTTAGTAAATAAGTCCTTTATACATTACCCTGGAAGCATCCACAGAATACAAGACTGATAACTACCTTGTATAATAATAATAATAATAATAATAATAATAAATAACAGGTACTATAAGAAGCATAAGAAGAAAACTGTACTTAATTTGCAGTTTTTTGAAAAGTTTTAAAAGGAAGTACTTCTGCAGGACTAACATACAAGATTTTGCAAATGATTGAAGGAAACATGCTCTTCTCACAATTAACCTCTTAAGAATTAGGTTATAGGGTAAACTTTTTTTCCAGTTAGGCTTTGATGATATCTAATTGGTCAATTCAATTCTCCTTAGATCTTTTCACTCCTATTATGTAAAAATTCACCCAAGTTACAAAGAATGAGATAGCTCCCTGATATACTATTGAAAGGCATCTGTTTGGGGAATAGTGAAAGGAAAACAAAGAACTATTTGTTCTCTGTTCTGTAGGCTTAACTTGGGGGCTAAAGAATTCACAAATGTAAATACGTTTTTTGCATTGACATAGAAGAGAACTCCAGCGTAGGTGATACTGGGTGTCTAGGGATAGTTTGGAGACAGAAAAATTAAAACAGAAAATTCACTAAGTGGAGAGGAATTTAGGACTCTGGTTTTTATTTTTTAAAAAGTCTGGTTTTTGCTTCAGTTAAGACAAAGCACTTTGAAATTATTTTCCCTAGACAAGCACCTGAAATAAATTTGAAATTCCAAAATGGCATTTTAATGCTATTGATGGTAAATCGATGATAAATGAGAATCAGTTTTGATTAGCTCTAAGTAAGATATTTGTAATAGAGCAAATAATTGTATCTGAATAAATTATTCCCTAATGATAGCTATACAACACAACTGAGAGTTAGTGGTAACAGGTTATTAGCTTAGAAAGAAAATTGTGTTTGGTCTGATTTTTGACTTGGTTGTTATAAGTGAAAAATCCATTTTTTCTCAGAACATTATCTTTCAACAATATTAGCACACAGCTTACTTTTTTTGGTGCCATTTGGCCTTGATTCTTTATCATATATGTCATATAACTGAACTATCATTTTCTCCCCCATCCAGCATGTATTAATAGTTTGAGGGTGGGGGGTATGTGTACCATTTTTGTTTTTAAGTAATCTCATTGTAAACACCGTGGATGGAACAGTTATTTTTTGTGTGAATGTTTTCCTACGGGTCCACACTTCATTTAGCCTGCATTAGTTACCTCCATGCTATTTTAATATCCATTCCTTGCTCAAGAGCAGTAGTTCAAGGGGTTAGTTCCTGCTATGCTGTGTACTTCGTAATCTGTTCTATCTGCTTTGTCTTTGACATAGTTCTTTGATTTCTGCTTTATTTGTTCAGATTTTTCGTCTAATTAACATTTGTGAATTCTTTGGTAGTTCTACCTTATGGTAGTACATTTACAGTTAGTTCAGGGCAATACTGCATATATATTTTCCTAATTTATTTTTACTTTATTAGAAACATTCCTTGAAATTTAACCATTTTATTTATATATAAGATGGTACTTTATAATTTTATTCATGCTTTTTCTGGTCCTAATAACTTCTACTGTCCTCATAGTACCATTTAGTTTATTATTTTGTCTACTTATCCTTCACCACTCCCCTACTAATTGCTGACCCTAAATTTGATTCCCCTTACATCCCTTAAAGCTGGAATTAAAAAAATAAATAAATAAATAAACAGCTCATTGGACAAGTCTTGTCAACCACTTGTTTTTCTAACAGTGCAAACTAACAGTGATTTTTCTTTTTATAAATTATGGAAAAACATCAGAAGAGAAATTTTTCAACAATTGAAAGAGGTAAAATTAATATTTCTATGTCACAAAGTTTTATTGGAACACAGACTTCTTTATTCATTGAAATATTGTCTATGGTTCATTTAAAGCAATGTCAAGGCAGAGCTGAATAGTGTGACAGAAAGCAACTATATGTCCCCAAAAACCTAAAATATCTGCTATCTAGCCTTCTATAGCAAAATTGGAGGGGTCAGGGTTATAGCTCAGTGGCACAGGCATGTCCCTGGCAAGCGTGAGGTCATGAGTTTGATTCCCAGTACCAAAAAACAAAACAAAACAAAACAAAAAAAGGAAAAAGCTTAGATTTTCTCTCCTAATGTTCTAGGACAGCACTTTTGATAGGAAGTGCCCAAAATGAGGAAATAAATGCATATTAAATAAAAAGTCATTGTTAACTACTCTAAGTCATTTATACAGTTTTAGCAATATAACAATGCAGAATTAGGAATTTTCATTAGAGTTCGAAGCATCACATACTGTTCTGTTTATGTTGTTTTCATTATTTCTAGGTCAAGCTTGTAGCAAGACCTCTCCATAAGAAGATGATCTGACCTTTGAGATGTTAGAAAAAGGCTGAAAAGGTAGAGATGGATTTGAGAAATGCTAAAAAGTTGTTGCTTGAAAATGAAATAAATTCAAAACTTCTAAAATTGAGAAAATTCAATGTCTATTTGTAAGAAAAAGAATGATTAAATATTCCCAAGGATTTCATTTAGATAAAATGAGCTTTCAGGATTAGACACAATTCTGACTTGAAGCAGACATCATAATATAAAATTCACCTCCTTACCTATGGATTTAAAAAAGAAAATGTGTGTGGAATAAGAACTTGGTATATGTGAAAAGGATGAGTAGATGAAAATTTGAAAGCACCCCAAACTTAGGGAGTATTGGTTAAACTGTCGTTTTTACTGTGAAACCTTTGACACTCAACAAGGAGGAACAGAAATTCAGAGAGAAATAGTAGGCACTTCTTATGCTCACCTCTTTTCCTTACTTTATTCGGATGAGGCACCACTGAAAATGGTAGTGATTAGAGAATGTGAAGTATGAGAAAGATGAATCTTTCTTTTCTTTTCATATGTTGGCAAGTACTTTCTGGTAGTCATAGAGCTTTAGCAATATTTTGAATATTTAAACAGTGACTTTGAATACAAATTACTGATTTCCATACTTATAATGTGTTCCTAAAAAAGATGTTAGATTTTTTTCCTGAAAAAGAGTCACACAATTTTTTTTTTTTTTTTTTTAGCGGCACTGGGGATCAAACTCACAGGCTTCACTCCTGCCAGACAGGCGCTTACGCCACTGAGCCAAACTCCCATCCCTAGTTTTTTGAGGCAGGGTCGCACTATGTAGCTCAGGCCAGCCTTGCGCTCTCATTGTAGCCCAAGCCAGCCTCAAACTCACAACGGTCCTCCTACCTCAGCCTCCCGAGTGCTGGGATTAAAGGCGTGTGCCACCACGCCCGGCAGAGTCACACATTTTAATAAATATCATTTATTTGTGTTTTTTTTTTCCCACCCCCCGGCAATGGGGATCGAACTCACAACCTCGCACCTGTCAGGGCAGGTGCTTAAGCCACTGAGTCAAACTCCTGGCCCTGGTTTTTTGAGGCAGGGTCGCACTACCCTGGTTTTTTGAGGCAGGGTCGCACTATGTAGCTCAGGCCGGCCTTGTGCTCGTGTTGTAGCCCAAGCCGCCCTCGAACTCACAACGCTCCTCCTACCTCAGCCTCCTGAGTGCTGGGATTAAAAGTGTGCACCTCCATGCCCAGCTAAATGTCATTTAATAAGAAATATATCCTAAAACTTAGACCTGTTCTTAAATACCAGGATACTTTTATTTATTAGATTTGCATTAAGTGTCTTTTGGTTGGGAGAGTATATATTCTCATCCTTCTTTTTCTGTGTACCCATATGTACAATGACTGACGTGAGAATGACTGTCCAAATCAATCTAGTAAGTAATACATCCTGTAAGTGTGGCCCCAATCGCTCTAAAGTCAAAGGTAGAGCGAAATTTTGTATGTGTGGCACTATCACTGAAAAAGTTAGTAAACCAATTCCTTAAAAATTTATAATGGATAAAGAGTAAGGATGAGAAATCCAATTGGAAGAACTGGCAAAAGAAAACCCATGAAGGCAGGAAAATACGTGATGTTTTAGGAAATGATGTATAATCTGTTATGTAACATTTAGAATATATGAAAGTGGAAGACCCCAATAATAGAAAGATGGAATAAAATAATGTTTACACAATATCTTTGTTTGCTTAAAATCTATGCAGGTTAAACTTAGAGTGAACATAAAACACTGAAATAAAATTTCATATTTGTTTTGATGTGGAAAAACCTACATAAAACATCAGTCCTGTGAAAAGTGGTAATTTAAATGCTCTGTTAAGACCTGCCCAGTAAAATTTACTAGCCTGAGGAAAAGTTCCATAGTCAGAGCGCAACATTGTGCTTCATCTTTAGAGTCTCTCTGACAAAGCAGAGGGAAGTGGGAATTTCAGCCCTTCATCTGTGAAATTTAGGAGGGAAATGTTCTTTATAGCAAGAGCATAGCATTTTTATAGGTCTGTGTAAGTTTGTCACTTACACAATGATTATTTTAAATTCTGTTTGCTCTGCCTGTGTAGGTAAAGCCATAGGTATTTGGTTACAGAAAAATATACTTAGTGTATTTCCACATCTTTAATTTGAGAGTTTCTGGGAAGGAGGCCAGAGTGGCAGAACTTTGGAGCAAAAGTCCTTGGATATTAATATTATGCTCATTCATCATTATCGATTTTATTTTTGTTATAAATAATATTTTTGTCTGTAGAACTTTCCAAGGCCCAGGTTGCAATTTCCATGGTAGTTTACAAATTCATGAAATGGTAATTTGTTTTGATACAGTGAAAAAATTTATGATCATTTTCTGGCAGTAAAGAAACAAATGAATATATTCTTTACATAGACTAGTTTGGGGAAATAAAATACTTAATCAATTTTAGCAAAGTAAACCTATATTGATAACAAAAATTGTATTTATCTTTATGGAAAAAGTACCAATTTTCTGAAAAGTTGGGTCAAATCCCAAAATACTGTGTGACTTTATCACATAAAATGAAAACCATCTATTGTATTCAAACCATGTGTTCAGGCTAAAAGGTAATGTTAACTGGATTTCCTGAATCCAGCCTAGGAACTTTGATATCCTTCTGTGCCAGTTGAGGACTTAGAAGCCTCTGTACCACATTAAGCTGCCTAGGGAGGATCATACTGTCTTTTATCAGTCTGGGTTGCCCCTTATCCAGTTTTGTTCCTATTAACTCCTATTGCAATCCCTTTTGGTAAAAAGACAGAAGTTAGATACTCTTTTCTTCCTTTCATTTTGCAGCGATGTGGCTCTATCTGTGCCTTAGTATTTGAGAAATAAATAGATATTATGAACCAAGAAAAGAATAAGAACCGAATTGTGAAGCTGACCTAGCTATTAGAACTATAGCTATTAGAGAGTATTTTTCACTATTCATTTGGAAGAACACCTGTTTCGGTATCATACAATACTGAAGCCTAGCTTTGGAGGCATCGCAAAACATAATTCAGATAATGTGTAAAAGATGCATGCTAAATCCTCTAAAGCTCTGTGCCTAAAAATTTTCATCTCTTCCATTACAAATCTAAAATGTTAGCCATCCTTGCATCTGTGCAGAAGATGTAAATGTTAATTGATGGCTGTTCTTCTAGAATTACACTCAGTCTTGTGGGAGAAATGAGTATATAATCAGTTCAGAAGCAGAGTGAGTTAGAATGTAATGTCACAGATAGGCAGTGAAACTTTAATTTATGCTCTTATGATATCTAAGTTGTATTACTATAATTGACTTTCTACGGGTCTCCTGGAAAAAAGAAAGGTAACTTGCACAGGTATGTAACCCCTGAGATTTTAAGCATGCAGAATCTGGTCAATGTCTTTCTACTTGGGGATTCTGGTTCTAGCTGCCAGTTAGATACTGGATTGATTGTAAGAGGTCCTAGTGATGTGTTTTTGAAACACTGCGTGAATCCAAATGAGTTTTAGGTTCCCTATTGTCCAAGTCCAATTTTGTTCAACTGGAAAAATGTTGGGTTTTCATTTGTTCAGAACTGCTATTATAAATCACTATGCCCTACAGCTTTTTCAAACAGTTGTAGAGTATATTTACCCCAGAGAGATTCAGAATATCAGACCTGTCATTGAATTTAGGTCAAGACTAAAGTGACTTGTTTAATTTATTTTCTTTATATAGTACTGTATTCTTTCTGTCTATTCTGTGCAGCTTGTCCAGGATTTTAAAAATACTCCTTTAAAATCTTAACATTCTAATATTTAAGAGTCCTATTTAAAATAGATCTAGTTGATAAAATCTTGTTGAAAAACATACTATTTATATTCATGGTCTACTATGCACAGTTATAGCCTAACTCTCACTGGTTTTATGTTGGTGAAGGAAAGAAAGAAATATATTGTATTTTCCTTGCAATGTTAATTCTATTATGTAGGATATTTTATGAAAAGTACAAATATTTACTGTTATACTATTTTAAGAGGCTAATTCAGTGGCTGAGAACTTGCCGAAGCATGCACAAGGCTCTAGGTTTGAACCCTAGCAACCACTCATATATATGTATGTATTATAAGATAAATTTCACAGGCATTACTTTACTAAAAATTCCCAAAACATCATATTTGTAACAATTTTATTTAAAGTCAACCATTAAAATACATTTCTACTTTTTTTTTGAATCTGCAAATTAAAGTAGCAATAAGTGTCTATATTTCTAAGTACAGTGCATAATTTGAATTATATTGGCATTTTCCTATTTCTTTTAAATACGTTCCTTCTGCTATCCAAACATATATTTGTTTGGATACATACATTATATGTATTATAATGAGTATAATTACAGTATTCTCTCCTTGTACTTCTTGGTCTTATTTGGTGTGTGATAGCAGTTTAATGCAAATTAAATCAGTAATATGATTTTAAGGAAGCATACACTATTAATGACTATCTCAGTTTTATTCCTCCTGAGCATGGAATTTTCTTAGCTATATAATTATAGGTAGCATGGCATAAGGCATAAAAAAGGCATTTGAAACTGAAAAAATTCCATGGAGAAGTCACTTTGCCTCTTTAATTTTATTTTTATTTCTTAAAATGACATAAAATCATGTGTATTTACCATGTACAACATATTGCTTAGAAGTATACATACTTCTTTTTATATACATACATTTTTAAATGACTAACTTTAGCTAACGTATGTTACCTCACATAGTCATTCATTTTTGTGGTGAGAACAATTAACATGCACTACTTTAATATTTTTCAAGAATACAATATACTGTTAACAATAATTACTATGTTGTACAATGTATCTATTGAACTTGTTCTTTCAAGCACATTTTTTTCTTTCATCCTAGGAAGTGAACCCAGGGCCTTAACACTGAACTTTTGTTTGTAGTTTTTTGTTTTTTTTTTTTAATTATTAGTACATGGTACTGCAGTAGATACCTTGTGGGGAGGTGAGTTGGCACATGTACATAATACACCTTAATTAATTTTTTTCTATCCTTTTTCCCTACATCTCACTTCTCCCTGTATCTCTTGATATTCTTTCCATTTGAAAAAGATCTAGTTTCCTATTTTCTATCTTTGTTTTGCTTTTTATTTATATTTTGGGTTTCTCATGTAAGAGAAACCATGTGACATTTAAACTTACATGTTTGCTCTATTTCATTTGGTGTCATAGTCTCAAAGTGCATCTATTTTCCTATAAATTACTTGTTTATACTTCTTTATGGTAGAGTAGTACTCCACTGTGTGTAAATACCATTTTCTTTACTCACTCATCTCATGATGAATATATAGGCTGCTTCCAAGATTTAACTCTTACAAATTGTGCTACTGTAAACATAGGTATGTATATACCACTGTTTTATTTTGAGAAAAGTCTCATTAATTTTCTGCATTGATCAGAGTGGGCTCAAATTTACCATCCTCCTGGCTCATTCTCTCAGAGTATTTGGATTACAGGTACATATCACCATGCCTGTCTCTAACTGAAATTTTGTATACTTTTACTAACATCACTGTCCAGCCAGCATTATAGTCTTGGGTAAGCACCAGTCTACCATCTACTTTCATGAGATCAATTTTTTTTTTAGATTGTGCATGTTAGATAATATAGTATCTCTTTCCATCCCTTATTTCACTTAATCATATCTTCTAGGGTAATCCATGTTGTCCTTTTGAGCTACTTTGCTCATTTTTGAACTACTGAGTTTTTCATCTGCTTTTACAGCTTATCTATAGTGATAAATATTAATTTTTTTAAAAAGAACATTTGTACATAGGAAGAATTGTCTCAGAGATGAACCACATATTTATGCATATTCAGTGCCCTTCTCACTCTGCTTGATGCTGATTCTGTGCTTTAACTGTTACATCTTGTTTTCTGTAGGTGAAGAAATGAGTGATAACAGAATCTATTTCATAGGGCCACTGTATGATTTAAATTAGCTAATATTTGTAAAATATTTAACATAATACTTTGAGTCAATTATTTAAAAATACATACAATTACTTCTTTATACTAGTGACAGATCTAATGTTACTAATGCATAAATTTCATTAGTTATTTATTGTTGTGTAACAAATTACCCCAAAGCCTAGCAGTTTAAAACAACAAACTTTTATTCTTTAGTTTTCTCTGGTGGGTTAAGCATCTGGATATGGACTTAGTTAAAAAAAGAAAATTCCCTTACTTTTATTTATGAGAAGTAAGTTATTGAGTCTGGAACAAATTTGGAGGACAGTGGTAGGTATAGCCATGGTAGAAGATGCCAATCACAAAGACAATTTGTATTTTTTAAACCCATGAATGATAAATGGAAAATATTTATATTTTCTTGCACCAATAAACAAACTGAAGACTCTTCAGATCTCCAAAGATGTGGCAATCTTTAAGTGCACTTCTTTTGCTCAGTAATAGTTTGTCTCAGATCCCAGATTGTTCATTAACATTCTATTATTCTATTGTCTGCATTTCAAAGACTCTGAGACCACTAGAACACCAGGTGGATATTTTTCTGTGCCTCTATGTTTCTGTATGATTTACTATTTTGCTTTTGTTGTTTCCATTTGATTTGTGGATTTGTCATATTGAATTTAGTAAAAAGATAGCTTTTTAAAAGAAATCTCAGAAAACTCAAATATAATCATTTGTCCTCAAGGCCTGTGTTGAAGTTGTTACTGGTAATCAGCCTGTATCATTCCACATAAAAGAGAGAAATAATGTTTTAAGAAAAGGTGTGCTACAATTTTATTTGGTCGTGAAGTATCTAGGTGCATTCTGTTTTGCTCAGATAAATTCAATCAAATACACATAATTGAGATTTTGTTGCCAATTAACTGAAGTTGTGTGGACTTATAAAAAGTCTCCTTGAACCATATACTTTGTGTGAACCACGTCTGAACTGTATTTGGAAGAGAAAAACATTTTTTTCTTTATGGTGGTTTTTCAATTAGAATTCCTGTGCTTATGTTGTGCCTGACCCTTTTAAAACCTTAATTTAAATGAAAAGTAAAGAATTCAACAATCTCTTGCAAGATCCATTCTGGCTGCAACATTCTTCAATTCTGTTTTTTTAACAAGTAGAGTTGTTGTGAATTGTAATTAGATTGGCAATGAACTCTTGTTCTCTAGGAATGTGAATGGTAAGGCACAATCTCCTAACATCATTGTAACAATAACAGCAACAACAACAAAATTATGTTTCTCTATTTCTTTTGATGGGCAGAGAAACTAAAGAAACACCCTCATGAGAGATTTATTGGCTAAATTAATTTTTAAATATATACAGTAAATAAATTTTTTCTCTCTTTTGATTAGATTACTTGCATAATCTCAATCTCCCATTTTAATCCTTCATCATTACTTCTAAACTCATTAGTTATTCTCTCTTTTGGATTGTTAAATTCTTCCTCCCCACTAATCTTTTTAACCTTGCCCATCCACATGCTCCTGTCTTCCCTGTTTGGAAATGAACAAAACATAAAAATTTTGTTTTGGCCATGGCTTTTCTTCAGGGTCCTGGCTTGAGGCATTTTTTAACTAACAAATTCTGAGAGAAAGATTTTCTACTCCCAGTACTTCAGCTTCTACTTTACCTTCTCACTCTTTAATTTTCAATAATCTACCCTTTTACTCCTTCAAAAGTGATCAGCAGCAGCCTTCCAGGTCACATATGATTGTACAAAAGCATAAACAATGGTTTCTATCCAGTTTTTATCCTCCTAATAAGTCATTACATCTGACACTGACATCCCTAAACCCTTTGCTGAAATTAACTCTTTCTTTCCAACTTTCTTTCTTTCTTTTTCTTTCTTTCAGACCCATAAGAAAGCTTATCTGAGGTAGATATAGGACACATTCAAGAGCAAAGTATGTGAGCTCAAAGAAATGGGGAACCTCACTTTGGCTTTCTTGATGTAACATTTTTTCAGTCTCCTATCTCTTACTACTTTACTGCTATGCCTACTAGTCCCCCTCCATTATTCTAAAAATTCTTCCACCAACAGCCCTTCCAATCTCTGTAACCTTTTCTTGTTTTTTACATATCTGCTCCATTAATTTTACCATTTCTTATTTTTTCTAATCTCTTATCTAAAATGTATCTGGATTCTATACATCCCACTTTTAATGTAGACAAAACTTTTATTTCGGGTTTTTGAGACAGGGTCTCACTACGTAGTTCAGGCTGGCTTTGAACTCAGTATGTGTCCTAGGCTGGCTGAAACATACAGTGATCCCCTTGCCTCAGGCTCCCAAATGCTGGGATTGATATAGGGGAAACTCCCAACCAATTAGATGTCCAATATGAGTTCATGCCTTCTAAAATCAAAGAATGAATTTTAGGAACAATGGAGGTTAACAGCAGAATATATTTATTGAGAGAAAGAAAACTTTTGTCTGAGAGAGAATGTGGGCTGCTGAGGACTCTGTCTTTTCCAGGGACTTTTATAGAGCAAAACCATGAAGTGAGGTGGGTCCAAGGTGGGAAAAACATGGCAAATTCCAAAGTGGGCATGAGGTGGGACAGAACAATGGTCCACCAATAAGATTATATTCAGGTAAACTAGAGACAAATGGGAAAGTGAGTCATGTAGAAAGCAGGCATGCTTAAAGAGCAGTAACTCTTCCTGTAGAGGTTGGAATGGTGACTCCTGGCTTCCTCTGGGTGATACAGACCTATTTAGAATATCAATCTGATGTTTACCCTTAGGATGGGAGTATATTTGTTTGATCTTTTATTTTGAGGTTTGACCCACAGCGGGAGGTGTCTGTCTCCCCCACAGTTACAAGGTATCTGGTCTTCTGCACTAGCTACTTCGAGGGCCTAGCCCTGTCTGACGGCCTGTAATAGTTCTCTTAACTCAGTTGCCTGTAACAGGACTACAGGTCTATGTCACCATGCCTAGCAATTTAGAGAAGATTTGACATTAAAGATTTCTTGGATATATTGATTATTGAGTTAAATAAATTATCAAACATGAAAGACAGTAATAAATTTCATACTATTATATTAAGCTACAAGGTCCACACTTCGTACTAAACCAGCTGGGTATTTCTCATAGTATCAGTAAACACCGAAGTTCAATTTTGTACTTCTATAAGTGACACAGTATGAAAACAGCTGTCTGAGGAAACTGTTATCACTAGGAAATGATAGCTATTATTGTTTCTGGTTTCCAAACCAAGACAATTCCAGTTCAAAATCTTCCCAAGTGGGGATCTCACTGTGGGTTCCAGAATGTATCACTAAGATTCCAACCTGAGAAACACTTGAGCTTACTATAATCTGCATCAGGTAAATGGAACATCTGTCTCTACCCACATAAATCAATTTTCAGTCAAAATTTTGAATGAATGTTTTGATTGGCAAACCTTAAATGACATGCAGAACTGTAGATAGATAGTTTAGAAGAGACTTTTTTTTTTTTTTAAGACTTTCAGTTCTGCAGTACAGAAAGGGATTCTAGCAGGGGATTGAGAATGATATTGACTGATTCAGCAGTTCATGCCACATTCTTTGTCCAATAAATACATACATTCTGCTTCCCATTATTAAACTTTTGCAAGCAATAGTTGTGAAATGCTTTTATCTGACCTAATTTGACAGTTCTCTATAAAAACAAGAGAACAAGTTGGGGTGGCTAGAATGGAACGTCAACTTTCCTGGATTTGTGATCTGCCAAGGGGATTGGTAGAACACACTTCGGGGTGTGTCTGGGTTGGTCATGGAAGTGTAATATTGGCAATTATGTTCAGTCCTTTCCCTTTTTTCTCTGGCACTCTTTCCCTGCTCCACTTGCAAGCTACTGTGATCTAAGCATCTTGGCTCTACCATGCTCTTCCACTACGTATTTCTGCTTCTGAGAATACCTGATCATGGACTGAATATCCTAAAATATGAGCCAAATTAAACCACTCCTGCTTTAAATTGTAGGTCTCAGGTACTGTGTTTCAATGACAAGAAAACTGACTAACACAGAAAGTTGATCTAGGAGAAGTGTGGTCATTGTTGTGACTCCACCTGACTATATGGTTTACAAGCTTTTGGAATGGGTTTGTGGGAAGAGTTCAAAAAGGCTCGGAGTTATGGGCTAGAAAAGCCCTAGAATGCTGCAACCTGAATTTCATGGACAACTCTCATAAAACATACTGATAGAAATGTGGACAATAGAGATCAGGTTTAGGAGGTTTCAGTTGTGAACAAGGATTCCACTGGCAGTTGGACTAGAGGTCATGTGTGTTACACTATGACAGAAAGTTTGTCTACATTTTGCCCTTGTCTTGATACTTCGTAGGAGACTGAAATTAAAAGGATGATGGAGAAATTACCTGACAGAGGAAATTCCATTTGAGAAGAGAGCACTTGGGCTTCTTACTTGAGAAGGAATTTCTAGGGAATTCATTTCACACTGCTCAGCCATCCAGGCAGTCAGAGGCTGCTACATCCATGGTTCTTGAATACCTGGCTACTGTTTCCATTGACAGCAGACCTTGGCATTGTTCATATGATGCTAATTTTACTGGCATATAGAATGCAAGAGTTATGAGGTTAGGGAGGCTTCTACCCAGATCTCAAAGGAATACCCAAGAAGCCAGGGAAGAAACTTCTAAGAGGGCACTCCATGAAATGGTTAGAATGAAGCCAAGGATTTAGTGGAGATCCCAGCAAGCAGGAGAGTCCATGAACATGGAACATTTGCCAAAGAATGTTACAGACTGTGAGTGAAACCAGACTAAGAGGGAGATTATGTGGGCTACAACCAGCAAGACCATCAGAGTGAGACCACTTAAATCTTCTATAACTCACACCTTACAGCTATGTGTTCCAGATCCTGGACATGGAGTTACAAGATTTAATGTTTGGCTTGCTGGATTTTGCTTTTTTATTCAGTTCTTTTCTATAGATCTACTCCTCTCTTTTGAAATGGGAATTTTTACACTATGTCATTGCCGATAGGGATTTTGTAACTTGTTTTTGATTCTTACAGAAGTTAGTAGCAAAGTGTTTGCCATGAATCACAGAAGACACTTTGATCTGAATGTTTGAAATGTGTTAGAACTATTGAAACTTTGGAGAAGAAATTGTCTTGTTTCAGGTTGTATGTGATATATTTGTATTATGTTATATGGTATTACAAACTTGCTATTGTCTTTATAGATTAAGTATGCTTTAAGGGAAGTGTTTATAAATTTGACATAAGTGAGGTATGATTGTTGGGTTAGAGTGTTAACTGAATTGGCTTTAAATTATGCCCAGGGGATTGGTGAAACACACTTTTGAGTGTGTTTGAGTGGATAGTGGAGGCACGGTACTGGGATCCATATCTTGGCCACCATAAACTAAGCATCTTTGCCTAGCCATGATGTACACCATAATATTGCTGCCTTGAAGTCAATTGGTCATGGATTAAATCCCCAAACAGTAACTCCAAAATAAACCTCTTCCTTACACTGTGAGTGTCAAATATTGTGTCTTAAAAGCAAGAAAGCTCTGCAATACACAAATTCCCTCCAGAATGAAGACCAAAATTCTCATTGATTCCTATATCCTTTGCTTTATGATATCCATTCCTTTCTGCTATTTTATAATCTATAACATTGTAAGGTTTATTACTACTTGCAAAATTGAAGATCCTATGTAAAATAGTAGGCAAAAATGGGAAAAGAAAAGGCACATTATATATCAGTACCAAAAATGAACATATTGACAGTTTCTATAGTTCGTTTAGTTAGTTACAGCATTTATAATGACATGTAGGTTTTGATAGCCAACCCTTGCACTTCTACCTATATTAGTCAATGTTCTCCAGAGAAACAAAACTAGTAGATTAATAGGATATATATCTAAGAGCTAGGGGTTTTGATCAGTAGTAGATAACTTGCCCTGGGTTGAATCTCTGTGAGACCTTGGGTTGAATCCCTGGCACCACACTCAATAAAACATTTCTTCCTTTGTGTCTCTCTGCACCAGCCCCCTCAGTTTTTGAGAGACTTATATGGAATGCAACTATGGAGATGAAATCTCAAAATATATAGATGGCAAACTGGAGAACCAGAAGGGTGGGCTAGTCTAAGGACCTGAGAATCAGCCAATGATGTAAGTTCTAGTAAAAATCTGGCTGATCAAAGATAAGGTATTTCTGATGAAATGAAAATATTGGAAAACAAAACAAAATAGTTTTTCACTCCATCTAATCTGGTGGAAACAATTTCCTCTTACTCCAGAGAAGACCAAAGCTTTTGTCTCTTTCAGGCTTTCACCTGATTGAATAAGAGCCACGTGTATTAGAGAGGATGATAGATGTTTCTCAGTGTCATAATCCAAATGTTAATTTCATCCAAAACCAAGTTCACGGACACACCCAAAATAATGTTTGCCTAAATATCTTAGTACATTTTGTCTTAATCAAGCTGACCCATAATATTGAAACAGTCATACAATCCATTTTAAGTTTTCTATTCCTCTGATGACAGATAGTAAATCAAGGTTACTTTGTGAATGCTTCAAATATTCCTGCTTATAGGAAAATTACAAAGACCTCCCCACTAAAGATTCTTCATTCTCCAGACAGATTCTTTCTTATCTTCACATTATAGCAGATACTCTATTTCCTCTTAAAAGATGTTAGTCACCCTAGTAAACACAGTGACTTATTTTTTCACTCTCTTGGTCCACTGATATGTCCACTCATTTTTTATTGACATGAGGACTTTGAAATGACCAAGTGGCAATCTCATCTGCTAATGCAGTGGAATTATTTTTATTTTCTTCATTGAAAGCATTCCTCCCTGTTGTAATGTTATGATTACAGAACTGAACTGTATAGTATGTTATCTTAAAAAAAAAAAACCCTACAGATTATGACAATGCAAACAACATATTTTCTTCTCACATGAGTCTAGTTTTGGCACAGAGTTTAGATCATAACATATCTCTGCTTTACGAGGTTATTTAATGGTTCCTCCCATCTTGTTTTATCTTGTTGACCTGTAGTGATATATGATCTACATGGTCAGATTGCCTCACCTGCATTACATGTGTGAATTCTAGCCCATATGAGTGTGCAAATAGAGAAAATCGAGTTTGAACATTTTGCTTGGAAAAGGATTTGATCTGTAAGTTTTAAGTATCATCTACACACATTTCATTAATCAGGACTTTTTAGTCACAGGCCTACAGAAGAAGCAATGGGAAATCATACATTATAGTTTCTAATTGGGCAGCCATATGTTAACCAAATTCTCATGGTGTTCTATTGCTAATCCATATAAGGGAAGTAGTAGTCTTGGAGAAATTATCACTACTAAAATCTCTAAACAAAGGTACAGCAGTGACCAAACAAACAAACAAAACCATTATGAGAGAACCAAAGGTAAATATGCAAGAGGTGACTCTTTCACTCTGGTTGCCAGGTCCATGCATTTTGACTTTGAGAGATTTAGCATCATGTTACTGGATTATTGTTGAAAACATATATCACATCCTGAAGAACAGCACTCCAATTGCACATGTACTGGTACACACTGAGAAGATAAATTCTCTTTACTATCAGGGCCATTTTAATAGTTCTAAAATGCTATATCAGGGTACCTCTGTATGTTTCTTACATATCACATTTGAGTAAACCAAGGTCAAATGCTTTTTCTCTTAATCAGGTGGCAGTGGTGTCCTTCTCATGAGAGTCTAAGAGAGACCAGAAACACTGCAGTTAACAGCACAGATAGAATTTACTTGGGTGTTAGACAATTTCTTATACAATTTGCTAGTGCGTTAGAGCAGATTCATATATCTGTATTGATTTGATGTTGGAGGATTACTGAAAACACCTGGTTTGATTACTTTTGGGGGTCCTATAACATCGAATTTATTTTTGACAATTCAGAGTGTATGGCCATTTGGTATCTCATGATTTATCATCAGTCTTTCAGGCCACAGTAAGATGGTTCCAACTTTTTCTAAAGAGAATAATTATTTGCCAGTGAGGACATGGTTTTTCCTCAGGGTGCTGTCAATGAGTGTGTACTATGATTTTCTTCCAAGGGCCTGTCCTTGGCTCAGCAAGGCACCCTGATCAGCTGTAATCATTTCAACTACCAAGGATGCGACCAGATCATAAGAGCTCAAATGTACAGAGGTTTTCTACCTCCTTACCAGCTATACTACCTTATTTTTTTCTAGATTCCAACTGGCAGCATTATGCATTACTTAATAGTTTAGAGAAACATGATAAAACATGCAAGTAGCTGCCAAATTAAAACAGGACCTTCAAATACAATTTTTCATGGTTGCAGACTTTTGTGCAAGGTATGTAAGTTACCTTTCACTTTGTCAAAAATATTCTGATGTATTCTTATCTGTTAATTCCTTCATATTTTCCAGTTTATCTTGCATCATTTTTTCTCTGTTTGTTTTATCAGAACCGTTAGGCTACTTGCTTATTACTATTCATAACATCCTATCTTTATGAAATAGTAAGCATACCAATATAATCTGATTCACTAAGGGATGTTGATAACATCATCATTCCTATAAATTACGCAAAAAGCAGGAATTACCAAACAAAGCTGACATGTCACACAAAGCTGACACATCACAATACAAGAAGTGAAAATATATTGCTATCCATGCCAGGTGAAAGTAAACTGTTTCAGGTAGTGTGATGGAGAAAAATTTTCCAGCTATATGCTAAGCCGGAGAGTCCTGAAAATTTGCTTTGTTATGCAAGATATTTGGTTCAGTAGCTTGAATTTGAGTAGCTATTGACTAAACTCTTCTTAGTCTGTTGACCTTTTATAAACCTCATTGATTTTCTCTACAAACCAAAGGCAAATCAAAAGGGGACACCGAAGGGATCAAGTCCCTTGCAACTTTCAGTTAATTAATGATAGCACTAATTTATAGACTCCCATCAGAGATATAGTGCTGCTTTATATTTACTTTTCTTAGGAAAGGACAATTCTATTTGGCTCTCATTTGACCTATGGTATCATATTAATGCTAATTCTAGGATTCAGAAAGTCAATGTAGATACTGTATTCTGCTAGTTATTGAGTATACCCATTCATATTTTAACTCAGTTATTGGGGAATAGGAGAATGGTTTCCATGAGATAGAGCTAGACCTTTACTCTGAATAGTGCATAAGAGTGGCACTCTAGGTTTCCAGTGGTTAGCAAAGCCAGAATCTGATAGTCTCCCAAAAATTTATGTACTTTTCTTTTCCAATATTCTACTACGCTAGTAAGTAACTTCAAGATTCTGGCCAACACTAGGGAAGAATTTGAGAATATACTTTGATGTTATTATTGAAACGTTTCTTAAAGGTATCTGACTTCCTATACTTTTAGGAATTTTAGGAATGTAAGTTTATTCAGGTCTCATGATTGAAAAGTCATGGCCCTTTATTGATTTTATTCAACTTACATTTGGCAGACCTGAAGGATTTTAGATATGTAATAATTTAAGTCATTAGGGACGTGGTGGTTAATCAGGCAGTATCAAAAACCCACTTATGATGTCAAGCTATGCTCTTTACTACTGTGATTCTACTGTCTATGGTGGCTAAAGTCTCGTATTTCCACTGATGAGTAAATCTTACCACTGGCCTCTGATACGCCAAGAATACAAATTTTTCCACTGATATTCAGGAAACTACTTTAATAGAAATATCCTTTATTTTTATCTACAAATAATAGCACCTTTCAAGAATGCTGATACTAATAGAAATATCCTTTATTTTTATCTACAGATAATAGCACCATTCAAGAATGCTGATACTAACCCTCACCAATATATTTCTGTATGTCTTGATAAAAGGAAAAACTTCTGGTCTCTTAGAAGAGAGAGTTAAGAGGTAGGTTCGTATGTCACATATTAAAATCTAGCAAAATGATTTCTTCTTCCTATTCTTCATATTTCTTTTACATTACTCAGAAAAAAAAATGCTGGTCTCTCAAATTCATCCATCCTGGGTCATGATGTAATCTACCTTTCAACAAACCAATCAAGTGTACAACCAGAACTTAAAATAATTACTTGCTTGCATAAAAATAAATCCATCCATTTTGTTTCTCTTTCCTTAATTTATAGCCCTCCGTATATGGAAGAAGGTGTATTTCTAACTGCCTAGTTTTAAATCAGTTTTCACATTTAATACCTGGGTGATCCTGAATAATTTGCTTATCCTCTGCATATCAGTGTAAAACAATAATAGTGCATATCTCAAGGATTAATTGTGAGGGCAATCAAAGTAATTGTAATAGCATAAAACACAAAATAAGTGTTCAATTAATGAGAGCTATTATTATTTTTATTAAATATAAGTCACTATCTCTAGTTTGTTGGTAAAAATCTTTATTCCTTTTGTTCTATTCCTACCTTCCACTGTTGTTTTACACTAACCATGTGTTTCATTTTTGCTAAGTTGGACTACATCATGCTTCTTGACAAATCTCTCACTTTTGTATTTTGACATCTTTTTCTGACACATCCTTTCATGGAACACTGCTTATTAGATTTCACACATGTTGTGATGTTCATATCAAATGCTACTGCCATTGTGAAATCTTTCATGTTATTTTCCTGTCTGAATATGGTCTTCCCTCTCAAAAATCTCCATTGGAATTTATTTTACTCATATTTTTGGAATGCCTCAATAAATAGTTGATTAAAGAGTTAGACCTGTTTTAAATGAATACACACCATGTTTAAGGTTATCTTTACACTCTGTGAGAGGAACTTGCAATTTTTTAAGAGATACAGACATAATACATGGACAACTTCACAGTGCTTTTAAATTATTGGAGAAATGGCTAGAGTTATCCAAGAGCTCAGAAGATAGACTGTTTAGCTCCAAAATGAGAAGCCAGTGAAGGGTTCTTGGAGGAAGTGATGCCAGTACTGAGTCATCATAATGTTTTGAAGTTCATAAAAAGTGAAAAATGCTCAGTGCAGGATATGCATTTAGAATTTCTGAAGTGAACTCATGATGTCACTGGGAAGGTAAGATCCCAGGGAACTGTGTATGACAGAGCAAGGAGCTTGAACCTATTATTACGTACCATTGAAGCATTTTCTGATTTTTAATTTAGATAATTCGTTTTAGTAGTAGTATAGAGCTGGGGCCATGCAGATTAAAAGATAAATTATAATGACATACAAGCATCTAGGTGAGACATAGAAAGGTTAGGAATATTAGGGCCAAATGGAATAAATTTGAAAAGTTTCATGTGAAGAATTAAAAATGTTTTGTGATTAATTAAATCTGGAAGCTGAGAGAGAAGGGAGGTAAATACATCCTTTAGATTCCAATGGTATAATAGGGAAGTTTGCAGTATTAGAGAATATTACCTAGAGCTGAAACTATATAGCACAGAAGACCAAAGAAAAGGCTTTCAGAATAGTTCTGGAGTGTGGGTACTGCTATGTATGCAGTGACGTTTACAGTTTTCTTATACACAGAGATAGCACTATCTGAGGTACAAACTCAAATGCAAAAAATAAAAGAAAATATATATCTGTGTAATCATGTCCAACCAAGTCTATATCTACCTGTTGCTCAAGCCATTTTGCTAGCTATCTATAGAGAAAAATTCCATAGTAGAAAACATTCATAATCTTAACAATATAAAGAAGGAGACAAAGGAAAAAATGAAGAAGAGACAAAGGAAAAGCAAACAGTCATATAAGAGTTGAATTTATTTAAATATAAAATTCAACAAAATTGGAACTAGTGGATATTATAGTGTAAAACATAGATATTTAAGTGGATAATAAAATATTTTGAGTGAACAAGTCATCTAATTGTTACCATTATTCTTCTAAAAATTTATTTCATGTTGAGATACATTACTAAGTTATGGAAATATGGATGGCAGAAAGATTAAATGGAAGGAACACAGGACTGAAAATCCAGAAGCCTGTACTCTAGCTAGCACGGCCCTGTTATGAACTTGACTAGAAAGGTAACTAGGGGTCTTTAATTTAAGCTCTTCCTAAAAATAAATGCATTATGTTCTCTAAAATCTGTATCTGTTAGACATTTTTAATTTATAGATAAAACAACTGGTGCTACAGGGCCACTCCCCTCCACTCTCTTGAACCTAAGCAATGCCCCAGGGCCAACCCCCCACACTTTGTCCTAAGTCTTACTACCCTAAGGCAGAGAGAAGAGGAACCAAAGGACACTGAGCCTGACCTGGAAAATTCTGTGATTCTAAAGCAGGATGCCCATGTACCAGATCCTCCTGCAGTACATTTTTTTTTTTCTTTCTGTACTGGGAATCAAACTCATGACCTTGCACTTGCCAGGCAGTCGCCACACTGCTGAGCTATATCCCTGGCCCTACAGGGCCTTTCTTGAAGCTCATTGAAGGTTCTTGCATATGGACTGCATGTGCTACATCCAATTATAACAGCGTGGATTATAGGAAAGGATATGTGCCATAGATAGAGCTGACCTAACTCAGTACCCCATCAGTCATATTACCAACCAAACTACGGAAGAGCCAATCGGAGGTTATATATATTATATATATATATATATATATATATATATATATATATATATATTTGGTTATATATATGTATATATATTTGGTAACAGAGACTGAATTTGATTTGGGAAAACTGATCCCGGACCTCCGAATGATGTGGAGGAATGAAACTTCCAGCCTACTATACGTAGGGCGCCAGTTCGTGTTCTCTAAAATCGAAGAATGAATTTTAGGAACAACGGAGGGTAAGAGCAGAAGATATTTATTGAGAGAAAGAAAGCTTCTGTCTGAGGGACAGAAGGGGGCCCGAGTGGGTTGCCAAAGACTCTGTCATATTTAGGGACTTTTATAGAGTAAAACCATGATGGGAACTCGCAAGGCAGACGGGCATAAGGT